>WTTZ01000059.1:3397-165294 GCA_011750695.1 Penicillium sp. OUCMDZ-019 | reverse complement strand
AAAGCTATATAGAAACTAACTAGGAGCCTACTAGCCTTTATTACCAGAAAGATATATTATTAGCTGTATCTAGCCTACCCGCCAAGCCCAGCATTACAGATATATACTGAGGGGAGTTGGTATATCGACTACTGTACCGCCTAGCCCACTTTAGTAAAAGGTCTATGTAGTCGACATGTCAACGGCCTAATTTAGATGCTGCGCCAGGATAACCATATGGGCCATTGCAAGGCTGGGTTTGGGGGTGTGGGTCAGTCGCTACGTATCATTCCGCTATACTTAAAGTTAAGCCGGGCAGCCGTTGTGGATCCACATGTAATTAACTACGGGGTACGCCCGTACATACTCCGCAGTCCGTATGTACTACGTACTAGTACGTAACACACTAGTAAAGTGGGTTTTGATCGGTAACGACTTTCTGATAGACTGATACTCGTACGTATGTACGTAGTACGGAGTAGTAACATTAATGGTACATACCTCTGCGTAACCCCGATGTGCTTGTGGTGCAGAAAATAACCAGTAACTGCACGGGCAACCCGTAAGCCTGCATAGAATACGCTGGAATCCTGGAACAAAATAATCAGTGCTGAAGCAAGGGTTCCCGGCATTTCCGGGGTTGGGTTTCCTTGCTTACGGTGCAACAGAAAATACCCAGGTATTCGGGAATAGCTGAAAGCTGACAGACAATGGGACCTATGTTTATTTGCAACAGAGTGTCTCGGTATCCCTCAAACTATATACATGCCCAGACCTAAAACGCTTTCATTCAATCTTCACATTACACGCCCTAGCCCTCTTGCTTCCTTCCACCCCGACCATCATGAATCCCGGTCAACTCCAAATCTATATCAACGAACTTAACAATGCAGCCAAGACCCTCACGGATTATTGTTCGGAGGCTAATATCAGCCCAAACTTCCATATTTCTATATCTAACAATGCGCCTAGTGAGGTGCACCGCGCGAGACGTAACGTCCTTGCCGTAGCCTCTCGGTTGCAGACATTACTGGCTGAGCCAGCTGACTTTATTCCGCAACTGGCTACACAGGTACGCTGCACTTCTTCAAAGTTAAATGTTGAATATGTCATAACAGAAGATATGTACATACGTGCAGAACCAAATACTTGCCTGTCTTCAATGGCTAGGGGAATTCCAGGTTTTGGCCTACATCCCGCTGAACGGCAGTGTACTGGTCAAAGACATCGCGGAACTAGCCGATGTGCCGGAGATGACTCTATCCCGAGTCGTGCGCATGATGGCAACGGCAGCAGGATTCCTTTGCGAGCCACAACCAGGACATATTGCACATACTGCTTTGTCTGCACCGTTTGTCACCAAGCTTTGCTATTTAGATGCCGCCATGTTCCTAGCCGAGACTGCTGCACCCATCGCGTTGAAAATGGGCGAAGCAACGCGGCGTTTCCCTCGCTCTAATTTGCCTAATGAGAGTGCTTACAATTTGCTATTCAATACACTACAACCCTTCGATGTAGCATGTAGACATAGCACGAAGCTTCAGCGGCAATGTTCTGCGTACCTTCAATGCGCTGAAGATCCGCCTGATATTATGAAGGAGATACTAGGTCGGTTAGACTGGCGAAACGTGCGGAAGGCATGTATGGTTGATGTCAGTATATCAAGATTTCCATCGGCATATATCTTACATTTTAATACTAATATGCAACTAGATGGGCGCTCCCTCTACAAGCATGGTCATGGCCCTAGCAGAACTCTACCCTGAACTCCATTTTATCCTCCAAATGAGTGCAGAGATATCATCACCTGACGGTCACACAGAGATGGACGCCATCAATTCCCGAATTGAGGTTCAAAGACGACCTCCGGGATCCCTGCAAAGCGTCAAGGATGCTACGCTATATATTGTGCAATTACCCACACCTTCATTCGGGTTGCTGTCACGTCCTCTATCAGAAAGAGTGCTTGCAGAATTACGCGCGCATCTAAGCATTTTACGTGCGAGTCCATCCGCAAAACTCGTTCTGGTGCTCAGCCTTCTGCCAGAACCGGGGTCATGCAACGCAGATGTCGAGGCAGCCGCTCGGACGCGTGATCTTTGCCATATGCAATTGAGCAACCAGCAAGAAATGGACGTTGCAGAATTGGTTAATATGGTAAACAGTTTACAGGACAATGTGGGCGGATTGATGGTGGCCAATAAGCTTAATCTACGCGATAGTGCTACGGTGGCTTTCACAGTCCAGTATCAGCTTAATGCTAATAGGACCCAACGACAACCGCAGCAGCAGCAGCATCAAGAACAAATCTCTGCTTCACGGAATGCTAGACCCGAGCAATTTGGAGCCTGGGTCTGACTTACCCAATAACCCCATTAATAAAGGCTTGATCGAAGGTTTTAATGATGTGATATATGAAGGTACGAATCTATGATATGTAATAACTCCGATTGCAGCTTTTTTTTTTCTTTTGAAGTAGAGGAGAAGGTCGATCTCTAAGTGAAAATTTATGCTGGGTTTACTATAGGGCCAGGAATTGCTTGAATAGATATAGCATTAATTGTGTTTAACTATGCCTATAAGATGAACGAAATATGATTCCACATACTATGATCTAAATTTCACAGGAATGCAAAACAAAGAAACCATTCTATCTACTCCTTCTCCCCAAACTGCATTTCACCATCGGCAAAAATCTTATCATGGTCATACTCAGACCAACGAATCTCAGGCTGAATACCAGCCCACTTCCATTCCCCATCAATCTTGCGAAACCGCGTGGTACATTTACCATGAGCATGGCCCTTGAGAGCAACCTCGGTGAGCGTTTTATCTGCGTATTTCTGATGGGCAACACGCATCTGATGCTGGGCAATCATCTCATCGTCGCTTATTTTCTCCCATTTCTGGGCTCCGATCAAGTGCTGCGTTTTGATTCGAGAGTCGCCGAGAAATTTTGGATTCGAGGTCAGTTGTAGGAACTCATCGACGGGCATGGCTTCCCAAAGCTTGTTCAGAAAAGCACGGTAGTCAACCTATTCTTTGTGTGTTAGCATTTGGTTGATTTATACGGAAGAGAAGGAATGGAATCTGGGATTACGGGAAAACCTACACGGACGACTGGAGCAACGCATTTCGAAAGTCTATCCCAGTCTTTGGTGTCAAAGCTCTCTGCCCATTCAAAAAGAACCGCTTGACATCCCAGGACGTCTATTCATGAGATGTTAGCCTCGCAACTCCATTCACCATATCAACAAGAACATTGCAAGTGAAAATCAAATGAAGACAAACCTTCAAAGCTAGGTTGGTTGGTCATATTGTTGTAAATCTTGTGGACTTTAGAAATCTTGATATCCCACCCAGATCAAGGGCCCTTGTCTCTTGTATTTATAGCCATTGGCATACCGGAGGTGGGCTACCAATCAACCCGAAGCTTGCGAATACCTACTTTTTGTTCGGAGGTAGGTCCATGCGTGAATGGGTCTATCTTTTGTCACATTGGTGTATGTATGTCGTTCTTCATAAATTTCGGATGCTTTAGTGCTTCGGGAGAATAGCATGCCCGACTAGGGTTGTTCAACCCCGAAGCGGACGAAAAGGTCCGTCGGTTACCCTAGGGTAATCTAACTCTAACCGTAACAAGACCGAGATGATTAAATCATTAAAATTCTACGCGTAACGCACGACGTCTTCTCCCTGAAAATGCTGATGATGCTACGTCCAGGTCTATCACAGTGAAAGATGTCTTTTTCATCCCGTTTATTACCCGTTTTGGGATTTTAGGGCTAGTGTGTATATATCTGCTCGTATGTCTAGGTATATATACATATGTATGTGCGAGTAAGTCAAAATACAAACAAAACCAAAGACAAATTATACCTGCGCTCATAATATTAGTTGCAAAAATAGAATATATATGTTTCGCCAAGTCAAATGAAACCACCTCAGATGCAATTAAAATAGTGAGATGAGATGAGAAATCGATGCCCATCTATGTATGCAAAGGAAAGAGAAACGCTATGCAGTGAAAATTAATCGTAACTTGCTGGACTTCTTAGGTTCCGTTGTCTTTTTCTTCTTCACCTCCTCTGTTGTTGATCGACTACTACCGCCCCGTCCAGAGCGTCGTGTACGCTGGGACTGGTGTGAATACCGCGTGTGTCGTGAATGTTTTGACCTTCTAGAGGATGCCGTTGACTCTTCATCAATGTCAAGTCCCCGACTCCGAAAAACAGTGGGATCTGACAAATCGAGGCCAGACATCATGGCTGCTGTTGGCGTGATGAACTCGCCGTCGACAGTCGACCCAACGCTACTCGCCTCGTAGTCGGCCACACCCCGTCGCCACATTTCCACCCGACCGAGGTGCTCGCTCTGTAACTCAAGCAGCTCTTCGGCGCTTGCAGATGGCTCCTTGGGTTGAGCTGGGTGTTCAAATTGAGGAGCTGCAAGTTGCGGAGTCGCAGGTGCTTCTGTGAGCTTTTGGATAATCTTATAACCACCAAACATCACGATCGTCACACCGACGCCAACACCGGCCGCGATGAGAAACTGCGGACTAGCCAGAAGGGCAAAGACGGATGGAGCGGTGGCTTTGAGTCCTGCTAAAATGCTCGGCGCCATCTTCGAGGCAAGATTGCTGATTTCAGCCAGAGTCAAGGCAACCGCAGCCATGGCCTCCGGGTTTTTCTGTAGGTGGGCCATGGTCGCTGTTGCTGTATGTTGCATGCAATCGGCCTCTTCCAGTAAACCCTTGGCTTTGGCAACAAGTCCATTTAGTTCGTCTTCATCTGCTTCCCTTGGCTGATAACGTTCTAAAGCAGAGGGATGCGCCTCTCCATACGCCAAGTCCATATCGATATGTGCTGCGGATGGTGACAGAGCAACTGGAGCCGCTTCTTTGGCCACCTCAAAATCGGTGTGTCGACGCCCAACTTCCATTATGGATTTTGGCTCCTGGTAAGAGAAATGCCTATCGTGCAGATCTTGTTCGTATTGATGGCCTGAGTGCGAATCGACTCGCTGGACACGGCTCGAGGGATATCGTTGCCGGGAACTTCTGCTGTTCCCGGATCTTCTAGACGATGCCACGGACCGCTTGTCGTCGATAGCTAAATGGGCCATTGCATTACGAGCTTCTCGTTCTGCAATCTGTGCTTGCTTTTCGGCGTACTTGGCCGCTTGGATTTCTGCCTTTCGTTCGCGGTAAGCATTACGAGCCTCTTTGAATACGCCGAACAGGTGTTTGCTCTATTGAGATCAAAGTTAGTATGTGTTGCATCGCAGAAATTTTCGGCCCAGGGCTCACTGTCGACACCATCTTCCCCGATTTGTCTATGACAGCGATGGTTTCTTTTACCGCCGCCATGATGCGTGGTCCCTTTCGCCGGCTCGGAAGGAAGTGCGATGGGTAATTTCACGTGTTCCGTGTGCCCAAGTAAGTTCGAGGGTGTTTCATAGGGGTTCGCATATATGTTATTTATTCAGTAGTCAAAAACAGGAGTCATTGACGAAATAACCCTTCCGGAGTGTTCAGTGACATTGTTGTGAGGAAATAGAAGACATGCGGTGGCTGGGGTTGTTCATATAAAAGCCATCCACCATGTTCCGAGACCAATAAGTGGAGTTTTAAGGCGCAAAGGCATAGTTATAACAATAAACGGTTTCAGCAAGGCAGGTCAGGCACTGCAGCACTGGTGGCATGCGCAAGATGAAGCGCCCACGCTGAGGCGGCCCGATAGCAGGAAGCGCCGGCTGTAGCTTAGTGGTTGCTGGTGGAGAGGGGACCTGCGTTGTCACATTGTGATTGCAGGGACTCGCCGGATGGTGAAGCGGCCACGCCGGATCAAGTCGACAGTTGGCTCGCCGCTTCGTTGACTGGTTGGGCGTGAAGATTTGTGGTTCTTTTCAACTATTTTCGTGAGAAAGTCGTGAACTGGCGGTGTCTCCTCGTACGCCATTGGCCCGTTGCCAGGAAAGGTCTCCGCTTACTGTGGCTGGTGACTGTGCCACTGCTGCGCCACATGTTGTTCTTCCATTTGCAAAAGATTCTCAACGAAAAACAATGCCTCGCAAAACAGGAAAAAAATCGAAGACTGAGGTAAAACCAGAGTTTGAAAATTACGTACACAGTGCGAGAGCAGTCTGTGATGTGAGAACGAGTCGTGCTCAGTGAGGTCATTAAATCAGGTATACATACATATATATGGTCCGTTCCTCAGGCCTCAGGCGATGTCACTATGCAGCAGCTAACTTAGTCTAAACTGGGGAGGATGGTACGATATATCATTTATGTCTATCAGTTGCAAGACGGTAAAGCTGCCATACATTAGAAACTACCACTGCTAGCCTAGGTCTTTGTTAGAATAATGACTGCATCGTTGGAATGCCTGAAATTAAAGCCTGAACAGTAAGGCTACTAACCCGGCAGATCAACACTAGGTTAGGGTTAGGGTTATCATACAGAACGTACTCACGAGTCAACCACGCTCTTGGTCTGCCTGCTAGACGATGTAGAATATATAAGCTGCTAATAATTTCAAATATACACCAGTCCAGAATATCAATCCAACGTCAAAATAACCAAAATAACGAATACAAATTTTAGCCGTAGATCACGCTGACCGATCTGGAAGTGGAGATCCCGCTGCCACGGAACTAACTCCACAATTTTTGTCGCTATTGTTGCTCTCGATCACATCATCTACACCTCTGCCTCCCTGTGCGACGCCCCAGAAACCATTTCAACCGATGTGCTCTGGCGATTTGTTGATTTCTGCATACGGTCTTGGTTGATTCACGGCAATCTCGTTCGTTGACTATATAGTATATGCCCGTCTGCCGATTTTAGTGCGCTCGAGCTCTGCGGTGGTCTAGCCATTGACCGACGCACATCCTCGCAAACCAATGAGATAAAAAGCAGAGGAAAGAGGGAAGCAGAAATAAATCGAAAAGTGCTCACCATTGGACATTGAACTACGCACCTCGCTGCGGCGGTCCACGCCCTCGTCATGCATCGCTATTCAGCAGACTTCGACGATCACTCGGATAATGAGTCACCGGCCTCCGTCTCCAGCAATGACATCCTGAACCAGAACACCCTCATTTTGTCAAGCAAGCTACCGATGCAGAATGACTGTGCCGTTGGCCATCGTGTTCAAGCTTCTCGATCTGTGCTGGCTGTGGCTTTAGACAAAGACTGTGTCTTTGCTGGCCTGCAGGGAGGCGACATACTTGTATGATACAGGGGGAAAATACATTGGTTAACATTACTGACAAAATTCTAGGCTTGGTCTTTGGACACGTATGAGCTAGTGCTATCTGTCCCAGCCCATGAAGAAAGTGTCCTGAGCTTGTTTCTCTCCAATGATGGGCAGCTGCTCTTTTCCAGCGGCGGAGACTCAGTCGTGAATGTATGTTGCTAGCTTTTTGTTGCTCTATCTGTACTGCAGGAAGAAAGAGGTGCATATACTAATTAAGCCCCACAGGTGTGGTCGACTGCTACTTTTGAGAGACTCTACTCCATCTATTCGCATCATGATGTTGGCGATATTTTTGCCGTTGTTTACTCACACAACTTGAACACCGTGTTTTGCGGCGGTCAAAATACAAGCCTACAGGTACTTATACTCACCTTTATTTCTGGTGTATCCCGAACTCTCAGCTGACATTATCAGTGGTGTAATTTGTCTACAAACGAAGCTGGTGCGGTCGCCCGACACCCCTCCCAACGGAGGCATCGGTTTTTTGACTCGCGAGGTCCTGGCGGCAGTATCAATCCGCGATCAGAGGACGACGGTTCCCATGGTTTAGCTGACCACAAGGGGAAAACGCTCACCTTCAATCGCGACCAGCATAGACTATTCTCCCACCATGGATATGTCTATTCTATGATTCTCGTTCGGGGGCTGGTTGAGTCTGCCCCGTCTGAAGAAGTGCTATTAACAGGGTCTGGAGATGGGTCTGTCAAGCTGTGGCGGCTGACCGATGAGAGCAAGGGCACTCTAGTTCCGTGGTATGAACTGGACAATGGAGACGACGCTGTCTTGTCTCTCGCCATTGATGGCTCCCTGCTGTTTTGTGGCCTGGCCGGCGGTGCCCTCAATATTTGGAATCTCGATTCACAGCAACTTGTGAAACAAATTACTGAACACCAGGGTGATCTATGGGCCCTTGATATCATCAACGGGATAGCAATCGCCGGAGACGCCGAGGGAGTTGTCAAGGTAAGAATTCATTGAAGCGTAATTTATTATGACTCATCTTTAGTTGATTTGCCCTTGAAATGTTTATCCGAATATCAACTGATGTAATGGGATAGAAATTTAATTCCAATTTCGAAGAAATAGGATGTTGGACAGCTCATGAGGGCACGATTCTCGCTTCTGCAACAGGTTTGTTCAACAACAGATGCATTTATGCTACTGGCGGAAACGATAATACTGTGGCAATCTGGGACTTGACCGGACACCCAGAGCAAAAGGAAAGTCAACCCATCGGAAATGATGACATGGTCAACACCTTGTTCAAATTTGTTTCCTACAAGACCATCTCGTCGAGCCCAAAATTTTCCGTCGAATGCAATCAAGGAGCCACATTCCTGCGCCGCCACTGTGCTTACTTGGGAGCAACCACTAAATTGTTGCAGACCGGTGCGGATACTAATCCAGTGGTCTATGCAAGGTTTTCGGCGTCTTCTCCTCGATCGGACGTCAAGACAATCCTATTCTACGGTCACTATGACATCGTGGGTGCGGATACTAATCGACCGAAATGGCGCACAGATCCCTTTCAATTGGCTTCTGTAGACGGGTTTTTGTATGGCCGCGGTGTCTCTGACAACAAAGGTCCGATTTTAGCGGCTGTGTACGCAGCAGCAGATCTAGTACGGCGAAAGGCTCTCGGCTGTGATGTCGTATTCATGATTGAAGGCGAGGAAGAATCGGGGTCACAAGGATTCAAAAAGGCGGTTCGTGAAAATAAGGACTTGATCGGCAAAGTCGATTGGATTTTACTCGCGAACAGCTACTGGCTCGATGACCATATTCCCTGTCTCACCTACGGACTTCGTGGTGTAGTCCACGCCAATTTGATTGTGACGAGCGATCATCCCGATCTCCACAGCGGCATTGACGGAAGTTCTTTGCTTGATGAGCCGTTGAAAGATCTCTCTCTTCTTCTTGCAAAGTTTATTGGGCGCAAAGGCCATATAAATTTCCCCAACTTCTACGACAAAGTAGCAGGGCTAAGCAAGGCAGAGGAACATCGGTATAATGCTATCACGGAAGCGCTGCTTCCATTGCACCCTCAAATTGAAGACAGCGAGGAGTTCACCAAGTCACTGATGTACCGATGGCGAGAACCGTCGTTTACTGTTCACTCAATCGAGGTGCCTAGCAACAAAAATACCGGAACCACGATATCTCGGCGAGCCAAGGCAACCTTGTCTGTGCGAATTGTACCAAATCAATCCGCGGATGAGATTGCATCTGCGCTGACGGCTTTTGCCCAGGAGCAGTTTGATTTGTTGGAGTCCCAAAACGAGCTCACAGTTGAGATCACAGGTAAATCAGACCCATGGTTAGGCGATCCCGATAACGAGATATTTGGCACATTGGCCGAGGCTATCTCGGTAGCATGGACACCAGACTTGGATGACAAACGACATAACTATCCTCAACTGCAATCGAAGACCGCAGCCACACGACCGTTCGGGTCAGAGCTCATTCGCAGTGAGTCAAACGACAGTGTCGCATCTCATATTGATCGAATCATCTCCTCGTCCACCACATCGCATAAAAAGAGGTCTACGAGGAGACAGAACGCCGCTAATGCGACCACGGTGCCAACCTCATCAACCCTAACGGGAAAACAGGCACGGGCGAATGGATCGAGCAGCATCGACGAAAGCGAGCACGGCGATGATTTGTTCTCGTCCACCTCCTCTTCTCCGCCGACTGGGATATCCTCCAACCCTCAGTTGCGCGCGAGTTCTCAACAAACAGCCAGCACAGCGCCACCAACGTCGGCATGGGCTGCACAGGCACCAAGCCTAACACCCGTGCAGCCAATCTACATTCGTGAGGGAGGTTCAATTCCCACGATCCGATTCTTGGAGAAAGAGTTTTCGGCGCCTGCAGCTAATTTGCCGTGTGGGCAGGCTAGTGACAACGCTCACTTGGATAATGAGCGACTTCGGGTAATGAATTTGTATAAGAGTCGGGAAATTTTTGGGTGGGTGTTTGAAAAGTTACCACAGAGGGTTGCTTAAGGGAATGCTTTTTCTTGCCTTTTTTTCAATCGGCGTCGTTCTCAAGATCTTATTGTTTGTTTGATGCCCAAAAAGTTAGCTACAAAACATAGATAGAGCGTCATGTATTCCGGGTATATTTGTTATTTCATTGTATGTTCATCAGAAAAATAAGTTAACACATTAATTCCCATGAAACTGAATATTCTGGTCCTCTAGCTGGAGAGGTAGATTAAATTAAGCTGCATAAAGTGACAAATCCCCAACTCCTCATAAATGCGGTATATATTCATAAATTCGAACAAGAAAAAACGTGGCAAGTGCTACCAAATTCGTTTGGCAACCATGTCATATCTGTTCACCCTGTCGAGTCCCATCATGAACCCGCTATCCTTGGCCGAGGAATTTTTTTCCTTTTCATCGCGCTCTTTTAGCTTTCGCAGTCCATTCGGGTCGTCTGCGTAGATCCAGCGTCTCTTGTCCTCGTCGACTTCGACAACGCCCCAACCGCCGACTCGCCGACCACCTTCGACGACGTATTCTCGACTACCGGGCGCACGAGACGGTTCATGCTGCTGTTGCTGCGGATTCTGAGAAATTGATGAACTTCTTCGCTTGCCAAAATAATGTTGCTGTTCGCGTTCCTTCATCGCTTTGTAGCGCGAACGTGAGTAGGATAGAAGAAGTATTCCCAGTGTTAGCTTGAAGATGAGAAGGATGAGGTAAGCGGTGAGCACGAGAACGATGGTGAAGAATGTCACCGATTGAATCGGCGACGGGATGGCATTCTCAACAATGGTGTTAAAGAGCCACGATAAACGTTCAATCGAGCTCGACACGACTGTCTGGACGGTCAAAGGTATAGGCGGAGGAGATGGCTGAGGCAGATTGGAATAATGTTCGTGCATAGCGGTCAAAGACGCACTGTACTCAGTGGAAGACGCCTGCATCGGCAGCAGTGCCTGCAAGAACATTTGATATGTCTGCACAGAGACCCGGAAAAACAGACACGCCATCGGGATAACCGCAAGGCCAAGTCTTTTCGTAAGATTCTGGTCCGCAAATGCATTCGTGTAGTAGTCTTTGGCCAAGACATCGAGAAATCGTCCGTAAATCGCTGGTCGAGTATTGTTGAATTTATTAATATATGCATGCTTAAGCCAATCCACAAACATCTCTGATCCCAGAACAATCAAAAATGGCCCAAGCACTTGAGCGAACTGGGCCACGAGCGAGTTTGCACCACCAGTCAAGGAAGTAAAGATCTCAGATGGTAAGAAAGTGAAGGACTGGGGAAGAATGGAAGTGGAAGAGCGCGGAGAGGTAGTAAGAGGGGTGCTATTAGTAATAGATGTTCCAACGTGATCTTTCACACCGGATCCCACAGTAAACCAGGAGGTAAAGGCCCCCGTTTCCACAATATTTCGGGACGCAATTATAGTCAGCATGAGCCAGAGTTGGAAGCGTTCCACAACATCTGCGCACGTCAGCTGGAACAGATTTTCCTTCTCGAACTTTTTGAATACAGTCGATTTGATCTCAACAAATTGGTTAGATAATAGGAGCGTTATCAATGCATTCGAATAGGAGTTCACGGCGACGTTCAGTGTGATCACCTGGTAGAAAAGTGCTGTCGCGTGCGATGTGGTATATGCAAGAGCAAGTATGAAGAGCCAAAACGGGCGGACGACTTTGCTTCGACCATCATGTCCCCTCGCTAGTGCTTCACTGGAAAATAGACACTCGAGAACGTCTTGCCCAATAGCAGAAAGGAGACGGTCACCAACCTCCAGGACATTATAGATGACATAGAGCTTAATGGCATTTTGCCCTCGAATCCAATGATACATTCGACTGGCATCAAACCAGGTTAGAACGAGACAAGTACAAATAATAAGAAATCCTTTCAAAATATCGGCTTTGTCGTGCTCCGACAGATCGGACGGTATTGATTTTTGTCTTCGATGTTTCGGCTGCGCTGACACTTTGCGTCGTTTGCCACCGCTCTGTCGAGATTGAGAAATTGGTTCGGTATTTCCATTCAAACTTGTCGAGCCGTTATTCCCAGATACTTTCCTAAGATGTGAATTGTGAGCCGCATCCGAGTGTGTGTTTTTCATGTTTTTCACGCTCTGGAATCGTCTGCGCCATACTCGACCAACGCCTTGGATGACAAAAGAGCTGATGGATTGAGCTTCATTTGAAATATTGATAACCCAGGAAGACACAAGAATGTAAAGCGCCTTAGCAAATCGTAGCGGCAAAATCGTGAAGGAATACAGCCACGAATCAAGGCACGCTAGCGCACCAAACCACAGAACTTGTTCTAAAGCTGGAGGAAGTAGAAGGAAATTCAGGAGTCGCTCGATCTTCACACGCGATGATTCATATGTATATTGACTTGTCACAGAGCGATATATGTACCCGGGTGGCGGTCGGGATAACGAAAGCTCTAGCTCTAAATATGTAGGGATAGACAAAGGAGGTAGAGGTATCGACGGAGGCATGGGCGAAGGGTTGGGATCTTCCACGAGCGTCTTACGCTCTGGAATGTCAACATGATTAGGGGGGTCCCTGTGCTTCGACCGGGGAGCCAGATTCGATGCTAGTCGCTGCTCATCGTTTACGGAGTTCCGCCTTGGAAAGACAGTTGGACTGGTCACCATTCGAGAAGGGTGCGATCGCTGGCTAATCGGAGCAGTCATAGGTCCATCTTCAGATGAAATGAGAAAACTAGGGGGGTCATCCAAATGATTGTGTCCTTTTGATCCTCGTTTCTGGTAGAAGCTCCCACTGATTGACCTTAAGAACTCGGCTTTGTTTCTAGCCTTTGCCAGGTTTTCATCCAATGGCAATGGCTGTTTGGGTGTAAAGGCGGCGATGACATCATCGTCCTTGTCAAAATTATACGAAGCCTTTGGAACCGGTATCGAGTCTGGAGACGAAATGAGCTCCTGGATCTGAGATGGTGACAACGTCAACACTTTTTCTTGATCCGGCTTCCGGAGCTGAGAGGACGGTGTTTGGGCATTTTCGGCGCCATTTGAAATATTTCCATCTTCTTTATCCACCTTAGTTTCATCCAGGTTTATCCCGAGACCAAAGGATGAAGACCCCCGTGTCTTTTCACGATACTTTTCTGGCGCTGATCCGTTACTTCCATTGAGCGCAGCCTGGCTCTTCACTGGTGTTTCCACCCCCTGACTGACACCATTTGATCGAATGTTTAGAGAAACTTTATCCCACTCGCGCTGTACTTCGTCATCGTGGACTTTCTTTGTTGAGGAGCTCCCGTTGGATGTTGAAGAGCCGTTGGGGCCAGAACCTAAATCGGCCAGCGCAGTTCTGGATGCGACAGGGCCTTCTGGAGAGGGTATCGGGTCTGTGGTTGATTCGAAATAACCGTCTGCCTCTGCCATAGGCGCCATTGTATTTTATTTCATGAAAACGACGAGCTAGCGGGCATGGCGCATCCTCTTTCGAAATGAGGTCGGTCGCGTATTGAGTAACGTAGGATCGACGGGTGGCTAGTGGTTTATTAAAGACATGAAAGGAAATGGCTCGGATCGCTAAAATACTATGAATATGCTAAGGATCGAAGGTAGATGTTGTGTACTGGGTTGGCGAAAACCCAACATGCGATGTGATGTCGATGTTTTCTGCCACTTGCGCTTCAAGCAGCCACCGGAACCGGTTAGTGCCCAACTGGACTAGTCCTATCCTGGCCTAGCCCGAGACAGCGTCTGGGGTAGTTCAAATTGTATTGTCGAAGTATGATTCTACTTGCTTATGCTTTGATATTCTGCTAATCCTCATAGGCCACACTGCTGAATCAACTACAATACGCCTTTCGCTTTACCCCGTATTGTGCATATTTTGATAGGTTGGATTTGCGACATAAGCAATGCGTTGGCCCGTGCGGCAACGATAGGATATCCACGGCAATTTTCGGCCTTGCGTTCGACAGACGCAAGAATTATTGGGCACCTACGTATTATCGCCAAAAGCTGCCGACTCTGGTCCAGCTGTGAATTGCCTGATGGAAGACATCATCAGACCGCCGGAAAGGCGAGCATCCGGTAACCGGGATTTTCAGCGCGCGTACAAAGCGTGCCTGTCATGCCGTCAAAAGAAGGCCAAATGTGACCTGGGGACCGCTGGCCCGCCATGCGCTCGGTGTCGGCGAGAGCAGAGACACTGTGTCTTTAGCGAGAAGAGGTCGTGGGCTAGGAAGTCTAAGAATGGTAATAAACATCATGTGTAACTAATTAGTTGAAACCGAAGCGCTGAGATCCATGTAGGTTCATCTCCCAATACGACATTGCACTCTCCGCCGCCTCAATCTGGAGAGTCGGTTGTCTCGCCAAATTTATCTATACATCAACAATATCATACACCCCAGGAAGCTACCAACTTCCAGGCATCGTCTGGTTCCAACCAGCTGACGAATTCTTTGATGCGAAATGTGGTTTCAAGTGGAAATGATGCACTGAACCTCCTGTTTGAAGCAGCAGCCCACACAAACTCAAAAAGTAACGACATGACTCCTACCCGACAGCCTGCTGTCGAATCTGATCATGGAATGCCAAAATTACATTACCAGTCACTTCCACAGGCCATCGCTACCGGCACCAGTCCAGCAGCGCCGCCTCCTGTAGAGATATCAAGAAGTGACCCAAGTCTGTTTGGGGTATGGGAGTCGTTCCGATTGGTGAAATTAGGCTGGTTCACCTCTAAGGAGGCAGTCACTTTTGTTGACAGGTGAGTACATATATACTTATTAACTAGTATTGTCAGAGAAATGGAGCAGAATTGACGAATAGCAGGTTTTTCGAAAACTTGTCCCCTCTATCTCCAATTTTGACCGAGTTTTACCGTAGACATGAGAATCACTATATTCTTGTGACACGCGAGTACTTCCTCTGCTGCACAATTCTGATGATATCCTCTCGATATCATGTCCTCCCTGGCATTGGAGGAGCCTCGAGAAGCTTTTTCATCCACAACAGACTTTGGATGCACTGTCAGAGCTTAATCATGCGCCTGATGCTTGGGCAAGAACGATCCTCGAGAGGGGGTATTCGAACATTAGGCACAATCGAAGCTCTTCTTCTAATCTCCGAGTGGCATCCAAGGTCACTTCACTTTCCGCCCGAGAGCGACGCATGGGATTCAGATATAGACTTCGGGGTTTCAGGTGGAACGACGACCCCAAGCCATCCCGAATCCTCTTCAAACCAATGGCTCCAAGACGTAATTGAACCTGCCAGGCGCTCAGATCAAATGTCCTGGATGCTTCTTGGGTCAGCATTCTCTCTCGCTCATGAACTTGGCATCTTTGAGCCGGAAGAACGTGATCCAGATCCCTCTGATCGTCCAATTCCGGACCTGGTTTCTCATAATAAAGTACGCAAGCAGCGTGTTCAACAACTTCTCTACGTCTATATCAATCAACTCGCTTCACGAATAGGATGCATGTCCTTGATGCCACAGAACCTCAACCGTGCCATTGGGAATTTACAGAACGCCCCAAACTTGTTTGAAGATAAAACCGAGTGGACAACATTTATGGATTCATGGATGGATCTAACGAAGCTCACCAGATCCGTCAATGACATGCTCTTCCCATCTGCATCCTTCGCAAAACAGCAAATTCACAGCGGACGCTATATAGGACTACTCGATCATTTCCGCCCATTGCTAACACAGTGGCGTGCTCGCCATCTTGACTCTCCTATCGGACTAAGCACAAACTTTGTCAATATTCTCCATATCGAGTATCATTATGTGCGAGTATACACGCATTCATTTGGGATGCAAGCCGTTGTTGAACGCGTTTTAGCTGATACCTCGACGAATCCCGTGTCAAACAACAATAATAACTATAATAACAACTCAGTCGACTCGACGCCAGCAGCACAAGCCACCACCACAGAAATCAATCTTGACCCGATTGACCACGAATTCATCGAAGAAGTCATAGATGGCTCCTGCCAAATCCTGAAAAAAGTAATTGAGCTAGCCCAAGCAGACAAACTACGCTTTTCGCCCGTCCGCATCTTCCTTCGCGTTACAAGCTCCTCAATATTCCTCCTCAAAGCATTGAGTCTGGGTGTGCGACACACAAAACTACAAGAATCCTTCGACATTCTCGAGAGGAGCATACAGGCGCTTCGATCCAACATATTGGATGACGTGCATCTCGCCTCGAGATATGCCATTTTGCTTGAAGTCCATCTTTCAAGATTGCGCCGAAACCTGGTTGCTTCATCGTCTTCTTCAACGATGGCCCCCAAAGTCGTCGGTGGTATGGGTGTTCCCATGGCTGCAACGGCAGGAGGGGGAGCGTTTTCGTCAGGTCGAAATAGCACGCGGCAGTCTTCTACACAACCTCTGTTGTACAGGGGCGGGGACATGGGCGTTGACAATATTCGGAACTATAGTAATAGTAATCATATTAATGACAATATGGCGGAGGACGCTGTGATGGCAGCATCGTCGTCTTCTTCGATGGCTAATGAGCATTCACTTCCTGTCACTGATGATAATGACTGGTTGTTCTCGCTTCCATTTGATCCCTCAATGGCACCCTTTGGACCGGGTGGTGGGCAATTGTCGGGCTTTGATGGGGGGACATTGGACTTTCTGTGGAATCTACCCGAATAGATGGAGTATTTGGAACATACCTATATATACATATTTTCACATGTCTATATGTTTATTTCTGAAATGTACACATGCATTCCTACATCTAAGTATTCAAGACATGCTTAATTGGGGATATATACATATTAACAATATGCAAAGCGGCGGCGAAGGATATCATCCGCCACATGGTACGATGCAAGTATACATATATACACCAAGAGTCTCCAGACAAAACATAACAATATGCCTACCCCTCTAGAACATACCGTTGTAAGGATGCACTAATCCAGATCCAGCGCTTCTCTGCTCGAGACCTGAAGTGCTCTGAGTAGACAATGATGGAGGCAAATCGGCATCTTGAGTACCCCAAGTACTCTCATTGCGGCCCAACGTAAGAACAAGCTCCATTCCGTCGGTGAAGAAGCTATGATCGATCCAGTTCTTGGTATACGGCTGGCCGTTGAGCGTGGCAGACTGGATGTAGATGTTCTCGTAATCGGCATCAAAGTTGACAGTTTTGATGGTCGATGTTTTATTGGTTAAGGGCGAAGTATATTGGACTGACTCAAAGAAAGGTGGAATGATGAAGTATACATTCTGGGCAGGATTTGGGAATAGCCCCATCATTGACATGGCCACGAATGCGCCCATAGTTCCTGAATCGTCGTTACCGGGCAATCCACCAGGGGACACTGCAAAGTATGCAGGAATGTAGTAATGAGCGCGACTGGCGGACTTTCCTGGTCTACCAGCGTAATGGTATTGGTAGACAGTAAGAAACGCAGGCTCGTTCCCGATATAAGTAATTTGTTCATCATGCAAGTAGTCAAGACGTTTAACAAATGTAGATGGGCCTCCGAGCAAAGTAATCAGACTTGCCATGTCATGAGGGACGAAACTGGCATAATGTTAGTGTTTGTTCTGATTGCCATTGATGAGGGGCACAGGCTTACAATTGATATTCCCAAATGCTAGATTCGAAAGTCTCCGCAGCATCGTTCTGGAGAGAACAAATGCTTCCGCTGGTATCAATGTTGGAGCACATAAGAGGATCCTATCAAGAGTAAGTAAAAATTCACATGGGATTATGGAAGACTTAGACACACCTGGTAACCCCAAGTTTGGTTCAAATACTTAGGTTGGAAAAAGCCCACGAACCCAGTGTCAGTGCCATTAGTATAATATGACGTTTGGTCTGCCTTGAATAGGTTCTGCCAATAACTAGAAGTCTGTTCATACTTCTCAGCATCTGCTGTGTTGTTCATACCTCGCGCAATCAGTGATATGGCGTAGTCGTTGTAGCTGTATTCCAATGTGCGTGAAATGCTGCGGGTCATTGTGCCAAAACCGACGTAGTCTAGATCCTGAACTGGGATGTAATTTAATGACTTCCAGCTTGCAAGCCCACCACGTCCTTCGTTTGACCAGTCATAGGGCTCGACCTCGGCGTCTTTTTGCACTGCGGCATATGCAGCGTCCCAGTCAATGTCACCTAGAAGGCCCTTAACGTAGGCATCGGCGATGATGTTGTCGGCATTCGAGCCACCCTGGGTGTACCCTTTGCAGAGCGACATACGACAATCAGGAAGCCAGCCCAAATGCTGTTGTGTATCAATCAATGATCGAATGACTCTAGTTACTGTGGCGGGGTCTATCAAGGTCATGAACGGCATCTGTGAGCGGAAAAGATCCCAGATACTGGTATTCTGTGTCAGCCATGCAAGAACACAAATTTATAAGAATGACAAGAATTGCCACAGCCTTACCAATATAAAGAGTCATAATATGGTTCTGAACTTTCCCATAGCGGGTTCTCTCCTGTGTAGTCCTGGGGTTGGATGAATGTTCGGTAAATTCCACTGTAAAAGTTGGTGAGGAATGTCTCATTAACGGCATTACGAGACACTCGGATAGGACTAAATTTCTCTCTCCATGTGCTCACTGCTGCAGAGTAAGTGGAGTTGAAGTCAAAGCTTGGAATTTCGCTCTCGGCATTGGAACAAGCTTGGTTTTCACTGATCAAGCTCACACCAACACGTGCGACAACTGATGAGACTGTCGAGGTATTAAACCGGATCCATGCACCACCCTTCGTAGTGAATAATCTGTCAGCATTCTAGACAAGCAGCAAGGCAACAGTTTCATAATACGTACAGGTAACGGATAACCATTGATACTGCGAGAGATTTTGAGAGATTTTGCTTCAGATGTAGCGCGCGAATTAACAAATATACCATTATCACGAACTCCAGATGCACTTTGGAAGTCCGCGCAGAAGTATGCTATGTAGTCGCCAGAACCAAAGCTAGGTAAGAATCGACCTGAGCCAGTCATACGCCCGGATGATTCGTCTACATCAATTGTAGCGTTGTCTTGTCGCGAATCAGACAAATCAGTCAAGTCCAGCAAGATGAGGGGGCTCTCGGGAGAATCGGTGGTCGGAAACTGGAAGCGGAACAAAGATGTATGCTGGGCGGTAGTCATGTCAACTTTGATACCGGTATCCAGAGTGAGAGCAAAGTAACCCGGAGTTGCTACGACGGACGTGTTGTCGAAACCGACAGGTCTTGATAGTTTTGGGTATGTACAGCCATCAATCGTATCGTTAACGCAACTTGTGTAAGGGAAAAGGGCAAAGTTCCCTAGAGAAGGATCGCCACCAGTGCCAGAATCATGCATCGAAGAAAATCCGGTGATAGGCGACCCATCTAGAGTAAAACCACCCTGGTTACTCCCAGAATTGGTGTCTGCAACGGCCTTGGCCATGCCATTCGGCAGTGTTGCACCGGGAAAGACGTCCCCTGGAGGATCGCGTGACCGTCAGCCTCGACAACAAACAGATCTTTAACACACGAACATAATAACATAATACGTATAAATACCTCCATTGGCAGTTCCGATTAAAGGATCGATATACTGAAGTACATCATAGTCGAGAGTGCTGTTGGTAGTGTTGCTGGCAGAGACGACACATCTCAGCAGAGAGCTCAGGGACAAAAGCGTGAGCGCTCGAGCCATAGCGATGGGGCAGTCGATAAAAAAGAAAGCGACGCGTCGAAGCGTTGAACAAGACCCTCTCTCATTCAAGATTAAGATAGACGCGCGGAGGGGAGAGGGGAAAGGGTTATATAGAGGCGGTGCATGTCACACATGTCCATCGCGAGGGGTTGGGGCATGCACGCTTTCCTTGATTCGGTCAATCGCGATTTTAGGTATTTTCGAACGTGCTTCGTACATCAGAGGGCAAGATAGCGGAGGGAGGAGGTGGCGTCGTGATGAGCGCTGTGGAGGAGCATGGTGCCTGTCGATCCTTGCAGATTCAGGGCTAAGATTGGTGAGTATGTAGGCCGATATGCTCTCAGCGTTGCATTGACGCGCCGGCTCTTCCATCTTATCCAGACCCGGTTCCTGCGTGCCAATACAGGGTTTTTATGCGGTTGATTGAATGATGGACGAGTTGGCATGTGCAACGCGATATTCAAATAGTCAGGTGATCTGAAGCGTGGACGGAGGGAAGGAGCGAAGCAGGGAAGGAGGACATGGGAAGAGGGAAAGACCACCCCGAGCACTTCCCCCCCCGTCGATCCTTCCGCTTGGCTTTTTTCTTGCAGACTTTTGGTTATCAACTGTGGCACTCGTCGATATTGCAATTCCTAACCAAAACCCCGACTGGTGCTTACAACGACGGAATACCCCGACCGGACGACTGGCGATTTAGCATTCCAACGACGATACCAACCCCTCTTCACCCGCCAACGTCGTATCTCACGTTGAATCTTCGCGGCGGTGTACATCTTGGTCCGGGTTGCAAATGCGGGGAGGCCTGGCTTATCGGATTGAAATGATGTAACCAAGGTGACATTTTGCTGCACGAGAGGGCGACTAGTACGGATAGCTAGTTTGGTCTCATGATGCGCGCTGATAGCGAGCACGCTGCCTGCCATTAAGTCATTGCCCATTTGCTCGGTTCTTTGAAATTTCATATCGGTCCTATGAAGTCACTGGCTGAAGTTGTGCGTTAGTCGGCCATTTGAGATGTGGCAGCCGAGACTCTACTATCTTGAGCGATCAATGCACGTGGTAAGCCTCGATTTATAGTACGACCAATGCTAGGGAAGCATCTGCTGATAGCTGAGAACTGAAGTCATTCCTTATTTCATTCAAATTAATCAAATTAGGTCTGCCTGAATTCCTCCGGTGTATCCGGCTGGTTCCTCCAGTGGGCTTTTTTGACTGCGTCCTCCTCTTCCATCCTTGCAACAACCCGTGCAATAGTGGGATAATTTTGAATATCGACGCCAAATCGTGCAGCACTCCATGCGGCAGGAACAAGACAGACATCTGCCAGAGTGATTTGATCCCCAACACTAAACGTACCGGCTACTTTTGAAGACAATGTTTCGTAGGCAGTAAATCCGGCTTCCGTCGCCTTGTGACAAAAAGGGGTCGGGTCAGCTCCAAGCTCTTTGATCCATCTTTGAGCCCGCAGGTTGACAACGGGTTGGATATCTGATGCAATAATCGAGACTAGGCTCTGAGTGATAGCCCGAAGTCCTGGATCTTTGGGAAGCAACGGTCGATAGTTCGGACTTGTGGACGGTATTGTTTCCTCGAGATATTGCAAAGCGGCAATTGACTGTGGAATAATCAAGTCATCTTGTGACGTTTGGTGCACGACCAATACAGGAACACTCAGGGACGGATTGAGAGCTCGATGTTGTTCGGTTAACTGCTCGTTCTTGAGCAGGTGGACGAAGATAGGGTTATAGGGTATACCCCGCAAATTCAGTGCAATGCGCAATCTTGCCGAGCATGATGAGCGAAAATATGTGTAAAGATCCAAAGCGGGTAGGTCAGAAGCCATGGCAGTCAGTTACTGATTTTCAGTTTCTCGTTTTCTCAAGCTGATTGAATTATCATTCAGAGAATTCGTGTTTATACGCCTCTTCATGCTAATTAGATTAGATTTACCCCAGAAACGTCAGGCAAACCCCGGATAGAGTCCGGCTATTTGCGGAGCGGAACCCCTTCCGACCCTGCGGAATGGCACAAGTGTAACCTAGTCCTCAAAAGTCGTGTATTTTACAATATTCATTGTTTTGTGGTGAAACAACGGTTATATTATCGATATCACAAAGTCACTAATTACTCTAGTTTATAGGTTAAAAAGGAAAAACAACAGGAGGTGCGATCTTGCCGACACACTCGCCGAATCCAACGTATGCACCGTCGACATGTCCGGCAACAGCTCGCAAGGTCACTTCATCACCATCCTCCAAAAATATCCTCTTAGTCGTGCCATCCGATAAAGTAATCGGTTCCTTTCCACCATTTGTGTGCTCTAGAAGACTACCTTGTGTTCCTGGCTCTGTTCCGGAAATCGTTCCACTGCCAAACAAGTCGCCCGTACGCAGGTTGCAGCCTGTAATGGTGTGGTGAGCCAGCATCTGCGAGAATGAATATAGCAAGTTTGTGGCATTGGTATTTGAGATCCGGGTTGGCGCATCATCCTTGCCACTACCGCTATGCTTAAAGTCAAATTCCAATTTGATATCAAAGACATTGTCCGGTCTCTTCTCCCGAAGATACGGAAGGAGAGATTCACGGTTTCCGGGCTCAAGTCCTTGTGTTCGAAATGGCTCTAATGCGTCGACAAGAACCACCCAGGGAGTGATTGTTGTCGCAAAATTCTTAGCATTGAATGGTCCCAGGGGCACGTATTCCCATGCCTGGATGTCCCGCGCAGACCAGTCATTCATCAGCACCAGGCCAAAGAGATGGTCTTCTGCTTCTTCAATAGGCACTGGGTGGCCGAGTTTGTTGCCGGTGCTAACAAAAGCAGCTAATTCGAGTTCGATATCTAGTCTCTTACACGGCGAGAAGACGGGTACTTTAGGCGTAGCAGTTGGATTTGTTAGGATCTGTCCTGTAGGTCGAACGATAGGCGTTCCAGAAACGACAATACTCGACGCACGACCGTGGTATCCAACGGGGAGGCTATTGTAGTTCGGTTGCAGGGCATTTTCGGGACCACGGAAAAAACAACCAAGGTTGAATGCATGATTCCGTCCGGCGTAAAAGTCGGTATAGTCACCAATTTGCAGTGGGAGATGGTTTGTCACTTCGCTCAATGGGATCAGGGCTTCCTTTTGGAGGGCCGCGTTATCTTTGAGAACGGACGGAAATGGCGTGTCATTTTTGAACACCGCTTGAAGATATTCCCGGACTTGTCTGTGTACCGGTCGACCGAGAGCCGCGAATGCGTTCAAGGTTGGCTGGTGAAATACATCTAAATGAGGGTGGAAGCTGGGTAGCTCCGAAAACCCTTGTGCTTTCGTGAAAGTGTAAAGATCAAGCGCATACTCGCCTATGGCAATCGCAGGCACGGGCGTGCTTGATTTGGAGGTGGAAATAATCCCAAAGGGGATGTTCGCAAGAGAGAAATGCGACTTTGCGGGGATCGAGAGCCAAGATGCCATGGTGTTGAGAATTGGCTGGGCGTGTATATGAGTAGGTATACAGATGAATATTGATGGCAAGATAAAAGAAATGCAGCCGCTTAGAAGTATTCCGTAGTGTTTTCTGTATAGACAATTGAAAGCGGGGTTAGACGCGCATATTCTTCATATGCTGTATGTATGCTGCCATCATAGGGTTGCTCAAGCGGAATATCTCCGCCAACGGATAATTGCGGGTATTTCTCTTCCTCTGCAAATCTACACACTTCCCGCAGCAAGCCGCGTGTATGACATCGACGAATGTACTACTACGTATTACAACTCCTAGAAGAACATACCGAGACGTTCAAATGAATAAGATTTTAAATAAATGAATTGATTAGCCGTAGATTTCCGGGCTGAACATAGCTACGTAAGCCTTTTCGAATGCGACGACTTGATATTCTTTATTACGTTTGTGAACTTCACGTTTCATTCAACCTGTCATTCTACAAATCAGCAGGAATAAGACATACAGAGAAGAATAAAGCTCGTATTCATCATGGCTTCGGCAACCACTATCACCGCCCCGAGAATCAATCTCAAACTCACTTCGAACGACGCCGCCGTTCTACAAGCTCTTTTCGACAACGGCGAGGGGTCGTTTTCATCTTCAGCACATGATGAAAATCCATCATCAAGTTCTGCTTCCACAGCAGCAACTGATTCAGGGCAAACCGTTAGAATCGATGCGTCACTTCCATCATTTCCCCTATGTTCCGTTAAGAAAACATCACTTCAATCTCTCAAAGACCGTGAACTAGCCATTATTCGCCGTATTCAATCACACACACAAACAAAAACATCGAACAACACATATTCTAATGAAGAAGAAGCATCAAAAGTTTTAAAGCAGGCTATCGATGGCCTCTCGTCCTTGATTGAGGAGCACCCGGACTATGCCCCTCTATATGCCAACAGAGCGCAAGCGCTGCGAACACTCATTCAATCATCGTCAAGTAGTATTGAGGATTCAGACAAAGATGCGGCGATATTTTACCCCGAGAATATAAACACGGCAACCCAGCTCCTTTCAGACCTTAGTAAAGCCGTATCACTGGCTAGCCCTAGCAACAGTAAGGCCAGCGTCTCGCCCGCTCAAGCCCGTCTGCTTTCCAATACATATACACATCGGGGGTATATTCTGCTCAAAGCGGGAAAGATTCGCAAAGAGGAAGAAGAAAAAGAAGAAAAAATAGAAGGAAGTGAAAAGAAAAGTACAGGCGGACCACAGCAACTTCTCCGCATAACTAGCAGAGACGAACTCGAGGAAATGGCCAGTCAGGATTTCTTTCAAGCAGGTCGGTACGGGAACGAGGTGGCGAAGCAATTGAGTGTGCAAACAAATCCATATGCGAAAATGTGTGGGGCTATTGTGAAAGAGGCGTTGAAGAAGGAAATTGAGGAGTTTCAATGAGGAGCCTTCGTGTTTGTGGACAATGTTGATATCAAAATGTACTAGCTAGATGTCTATGGGTTTTATTACTGAAGCTAGTAGCAGATTCTATGAATCTATAGTGTAATCTAGACTCCGAATTTCATTTCCTATCAATACATTCTTCTATGTGCCATGTATATGCAAGACAACGGCCATAACAAGGAGAAAAAGGTACAAAAGTAATGTGATATTAGATCAAAATGCTCCAGATTTCATGCCAAAAGTCTCGGTGGTCTGCTGGAGGAACTTGACTTTTGAGAATCTTTCAAGTCGGCATCTTCACACATAACAGGCACCCAAGTCACCATCTGGGTAAACCAAACAAGCGCATGAGCCGAGCATCTATCATAGTCCCTCCGCGCTAATGTGTCCCATTCTCTAGCGAATTTGTCAATCTTATCGACTTTGAAGATGGCTCCATCAGCTCGGCGAAATCGCCATTTCCCAACAACCAATGGTACGATTCCTTCCATATTCGACTTGCTTCCGTATGTCTCTGTTATGACAGTAGTAACTGATTCTGGAAACACCAACTCGTCGGCCCATTCATTGCAGATACGCACGCGGCGTTGAAACCTGTCGATAAGGACGGTAGCAAAATAGCTCACTTCAAGGGTCACACATTTCGGCTCAAATCTAATGACACTTGAGAGCACTTTCTGTAGGATTTCGAAGCCATCTATGTTGCGCAATAGATACCGCATGTTTTGGATTTGCGGTATATGCATTCCTTCTTGACGGGCACACTGTAGCAAGATTTCAGGGTACCCAAACCCCTCTGGTATGCGCGAGGTGTGTGAATTACATATACGGTGCTCAACGGCTTCAAAAGGCATAAACCATGTCTCTTGAAGAATACGTTTGCAGGTGCCTAAGAGCCCAATATGTGTACGTCTTTGAACGGCGAAGCAGGAACAAGTTGCCGGAACGCGTTGTAGATCCCAATGTCTGACCTCGTAATCAGTGATGACATAGGAGTAGATTATCAAGCGGACTTCTGCTGGTACAAAAAATAGAGGTGATTGAAGTTGCGAGTGGACATTCAGCTGAAAGTCTCCCCATGGGATTGTTAGTTGAGGACGATAACTCATGGTTGTTTTGATCGATGAGATTTTTCGCATATATGGATCAATGTCATTCAAAATTAAATGATGTTCATATTTTCAGGGAGAAAAATAACTATTTAACTAAGGTCAGTACGAGATCTATTTAGAGAAGTTGTCGGCAGTTGTCTACCCGTGTAGCAGGCTTCAGCCACCTAGATTGACAAAGAAGTACCCATTCCTCTCTTAATATATTCGCCCAGTTTTTTTTTGTTTTCACAGTACACCTAGAGACTATAGCATTTTCTCAATTATTGGTTACACTTTCTTTGATAACTCAAAGAACGACTAGATCTAAAATGTTGGGAGATCATTTGACAGCAGGCTCCTACCTATGTTAAGCATGTACGTTGGAATCCATTGTATACCTAGGTATTTCACACAGCCATGGGCTTTAAAATCAATTGGTATAAAGGGGCATACACTAAGATACTAATTGGCTTTGTTAGGATTAACAAAATGCCTCTTCAAAGGCTCCCAGCTCTCAGCATTGTAATCCTCCTGTACCTTCTCGCATGTCTTCAATCCCCATTCTGATACTCCAACCATGAGAGCACTATCATTACAACAATCAGTCTTGCATCTGTATACTCAACAATTTCCATGGAATAGCTTACCTTTCAAACATAAATGCCATGCTTCCCTCGCCCACTTTCTGCGGCTTGAGATCTACATTACTCGCCTTATCATGCGCATTGGCATCTGGTCCATGTGCACTCATAATATTGTGCAAGCTAGCCCCTGCAGGTCTGAATCCACCACCTATTTTAGCATCGTAGTCCCCTGATATCAGACCCATAAACTCAGACATCACATTTCGATGATACCATGGAGGTCTAAAAGTATTCTCCGCGACAAGCCATCGGGGTGGGAAGATGACAAAATCCGCAATAGCGGTACCAGGGTGGTCAGACTGGCCTGTAAGGACGGTGAAAATGGAAGGATCGGGGTGATCGTAAGAGATTGAGCCGATTGTGTTGAATCTGCCTAGGTCGTATTTGAATGGATAGTAGTTTCCGTGCCAGGAGACCACGTCGAACGGCGTGTGGGACAGTTTGGCCGAGAATAGATCGTTGTTGAATTTGCTGACTACTGTGTATTCAGTTGGATGTCCTTCATCGTCGTCGAAAGATGCTACGGGTGCTTGGAAATCTCGTGCATTGGCTAGACCGTTGGAACCAATGGGTCCTAATTCGGGCAGCTCATAATGTCCTTGATAGAGCTCACAGATATACCCTCGCACGGGGCCAGAGGGAAGTTTCACTCGATATCTAAAAAGTTATACATTGCAGTCAGTCAATACTTTCTGCAATCGCCAATCTTTCTTGGCCACGGGGATACATACTTTACACCTCTCGGTATAACACAGATTTCACCCGGCCGAACTAATATCTTGCCCAACTCCGTCTGAATATCCAAAACCCCATGCTGAGGCACGATCAAGAAATCACCGTCGGCCGAGTAAAATGCTTCATTGCCCATGTCTTTGCCCGCGGCATACAGCAAAATCCCCAGTCCCGATTTTGTAGTAGGGTCGCCCGCACCAGCGACAAGATGCAAGCCATGGACCCAGTCAACCTTTTCATCGAAATCAAACGGGTTCCAGCGTAGTTGATTAGGGATATAGTGCAATTTGTTTTGGACGTTGTTGGTATTACTCAAAGAAGTGTGGTATGTGTCTTCGACAATGGGCTGGTAGTTTGAATGCGCTGCTGATGGAAGGATACGGTAGAGCCATGATTGCTTGTTCTCGTGCCGTGGTGCGGTAAAAGCTGTGCCTGAAAGCTTCTCGGCGTAGAGTCCGTATGGTGGTTTCTGTGGCGAATTCTGAGCAACTGGTAGAGCGCCTTTAACGGCTTCGGTCCTGGACAAAGTCAATCTTTTGGCTCAAATCTAATCTATTCCAAAGGGTTGGTTACTCGTGGTAGGAATTGAAGCCATTCAGGTAGGCGTACGGATCGGTGGTGGAAAATTGCGTGACGGGCATGTTTATGACTTGTTAGATGCTGAAACTGCTTGGCTTTGTGTTTTCTATGTTGCAAAATGAAATTTAAACAAAAAAGAGGACTTGCTGCAACTGACATCAGATCTAGTTACCCCGGATTTCCCGCAGGATCAAAGCGCGGAACGGGCCCCGCATGCCGCCCGCCCCACCTGAGAAGTCTGAATTACCCGGCGCCAGCCGCAGCACCCGGCTAATTGTGTCATTGTCCGCACTCAACCGGACCGCCTGAAATACCCGCGAGAAAATCTATCCCAACAAGATGATGTGGGCGTAGGAGGGACAATATCAGATTTGAAATGGATGGTAACGGATAGAGCAGGGAGAGTTACGTTTTCAGAGTACGAGCTGAATATCCGTGAAACAGTGCCTCGTGGCTGGAGAATGGGTTATATATTTCATTGCCTTGTTCTGTACCTTCTTTATATCACATATAGCATCACAACCAGCAAATATAAATTACGTTTTTGAGTCAAGTCAAAATATATCAAAAAGTCAAGGCATAAAAATTAAAAAAATGGCTCCTTCCGCCATCTCCGACCTCCAACCAGGATCCTCCAGCAACCTCCCAACAGACAACGATGCCATCACATCCTATCGTGGCTACGACCACGTACACTGGTACGTGGGAAACGCCAAACAAGCTGCCAGCTATTACATTACGCGCATGGGCTTTGAGCGTGTAGCATATCGTGGACTCGAAACAGGTTGCCGTAGCGTGTGCTCACACGTCGTCCGCAACGGCGACATCACATTTGTCCTCACCTCGCCACTACGCTCGCCCTACAACACCGAAAAATTAAACCAACACATCTCTTCCGAAGAGCAGGAACTCCTTAAAGAGATCCATGAACACCTGGCCAAGCACGGAGATGCCGTCAAGGATGTCGCCTTTGAGGTTGACTCCGTCGACGCCGTGTTCAACGCTGCCGTACAGAATGGTGCCGTGGCTGTT
This sequence comes from Penicillium sp. OUCMDZ-019, assembly GCA_011750695.1. Lineage (NCBI taxonomy): Eukaryota > Fungi > Ascomycota > Eurotiomycetes > Eurotiales > Aspergillaceae > Penicillium > Penicillium sp. OUCMDZ-019. Next base: position 136,423 of record WTTZ01000059.1, on the reverse strand, counting down.
TCACAGCCTGAGTCTTTGAAGGACGAGCACGGCTCAGTGCGGGTTGCTACTATTCGCACTTATGGAGAGACCACGCATACTCTGATTCAGCGAAGACCAGAGCAGGAGAATGCCGGTTATACGGGTGTGTTCTTGCCGGGATATCGTGATGAGAGGTCAAACAGCAACGCTCCAAAAGACCCGATTACTGCGCTGTTGCCGAAGGTCGATTTGAGGAGGATCGATCACTGCGTAGGCAATCAGGATTGGGACGAGATGGAGAGGGTTTGTGCGTAGTAAGTGTCTTCATTTACCTGATTTTTGAAACAGGCTAGTAACTAATATCAAAACAGCTACGAGAAAGTTCTCGGATTCCACCGATTCTGGTCAGTCGATGATAAAGATATTTGCACGTAAGCAAGCACCTAAATAAGACATGCTAAAAAGGACCAAGGGCTAACAACGATATAGAGACTACTCCGCCCTCAAATCCATAGTAATGTCCTCGCCCAACGAAATCGTCAAAATGCCCATCAACGAACCTGCCATGGGCAAAAAACAGTCCCAAATCGAAGAATACGTTGATTTCTACGACGGCGCCGGTGTGCAACACATCGCCCTATTGACGGACGACATTATCAGCGCAATCACCAACCTGCGCGCTCGCGGAGTCGAGTTTATCAAAGTGCCCGAAACATACTATGACAATATGTGGATGCGTCTTAAGAAGGCTGGTATGATGCCTAAGGAAGCTTGGGAGGATATTAAGAGCTTGGATATCCTGATTGATTTTGATGAGGGGGGTTATTTGTTGCAACTTTTTACTAAGGTATGTTTTCCTCTTAGGACCATCAACGAAGATAATGCTAATCAATACTCATGGCATACAGCACCTCATGGACCGACCCACCGTCTTCATTGAAATTATTCAGCGCAATAACTTCTCCGGATTCGGTGCCGGCAATTTCAAATCTCTATTTGAAGCTATTGAGCGTGAGCAGGCGCTGAGAGGAAACCTTGTCTGATGATGCTACTCCATCGTATTTTTGCCTACTGCCCTGTTGTGACACATGTCTCTACTATGGTGACATGAGTTTCTATTGTATGCCATGCTGTAATTATTTTGGAAGCATCTCCTATGGTTTAGCAACTTCAATTCGAGAAAGCGAATGACTTCGATTTCAAAGTTATTGTTGTAATTCGATTGATATCGGTACATCTGTCATAAACAAAATATGTGAAATTGAAAGCATGATCCGACTCAACATCCGCCCAGAACAGAAAATAAATAATGAAGGTATGAGCAAGACGGGTATATGAGAGAAAACGAAAGGTAAAAGAGGTATCGATACGCCCAGAAGCTTTTCATCAATGCCAGTCATCGCAGCAATAAGATTCCAGCTCTTGCCGTCCAAATTCGTCATGAAATGAAAGGGGAATAAAAATAGAAAGTGCGCCAAAGTGTGTATATGCCAAAAATAAAAACAGACAGAATAATTAAGTTATTACACGATACAAGATCAAATCCATATCGTGTGAATGAGTTCTCTTCAAGTAACATGTCCGACCTGCGTCACTGTTCTGACATGAGTCGAGGCCTCGAGAGAACGATCTATGCGGCACTGCCGTAGTATGACAGAGGGTCATATTCGTCGTCATCCTCCTCCTCAGCTGTGATATGTGCTTGATGCTGCGAGTGTAGCTCATGGCGCCCGAATCCATTGGAAGGGGTGGTTGTTGCCGCCCTCACAATTGGTGGATAAGAATCAAAGGTAGGGGTATGAGGCGGTTCCGTGGTTGCGGGTCGTATGATTGGCTCTGAACCCGAAGCCATTGGCCGATAAGCCTGAAAGTTGGGGCTGTGTGCCGGTTCAGTAGTCGGAGGTCGGATAATTGGCTGAGAAGAATTTGAACCAGTCGACTCATGATGAGAATGGAAACTGGAGTCGGGATAAGGCTCCACAGTCGAGGGATGTACAATTGACCGAGAAGAATTTGAGCCAGTCGAGTCATGATGAGAATGGAAACTGGAATCCGCAGAAGGTTCTGCAGTTGGAGGGCGTATGACAAACTCAGGATTTGACGAAACCGGCGATTGACTGCGAGCATTGGTGTCGGTGTTGGTGTCCATAGAAGACGCAAAAGGATTGAATGCCACATATCCGCCTTGGTTGGGCGGACGGGGCGAAGCCACGCGATCGCCTGGGGTGTTGCTGCGGTTGACAGGATCCGATGCGGAAGGCATGAAGTTTGGACCAGGCGATGTGAGCGAACGTACAGGAGGAAGATTGTTCGCTGGCGAGTCTGAGCGCATGTTATACATGTTGCTTTGAGGCGTTTGTTGTCGATCGAAAGGTGGGTTGTTTGCCGGGGTGTATGAACGGTCATAAGGCATTCTAGCTGCAGGAGAATATGATCGATCAGGTGGACCACCTCTAGGGAAGCCAGGGGTCTGACGGCCCATCGTCTGGGGCGGTGGAGTTTGAGAGTAACCAGGACCGTAACCAGGACCGTAGGGACGACGGCCTAAGCCCTCCATTGGTATCGGACCTGTTGGGCCTGGTCGGCCCGGTCCAATCGGCGGTCGATTCATTGATGGAGAATATGGCCTTCCTTGGTTTGGAACGGGGGGTACAGGAGGAAGCGTCGGCTGCCCATAATGATTGTCCAGAGGGCTATATCCCATGGGAGCTGCTCCTCCGGTAAGCGAGGCAGATTCTCCATACGCCGAGTTTTGTGTGTTCGTCTGTGTGAGCCATGCGCCATCGTCTTCCAGATCTGGTAGCCTCGGCTTGCGGTACGATTCCTCCTCATACGTTTCTGGTTCCGAGGTGTAGGGAGGCAAGGTGCTCTGAGTAGGCTGGCGTGATAAAGCGTTAACAGTGACGATGGGCTTCTTATCCTCTGAGTATTCAGCAACCGAGGGTAGCGTCGGGGCCACTTTGACAGGTTTCAACTCTTCACCGTCAGCTAAAGGCATGGTAGGTGCCCGACCCTGCAATTGCAATCCACCCTTGGCCAACGCTGTTGCAGTTTTCTTCCTGACAATACGTTCCAATCGAGTATTAATCTTTCGGCGACAGTATCGTTTGAGTGAGCCGTCCATGGTAGGAATATGATGCCATAGAAAAATAAGATAGAGAATGACGGACAATATCAAGCTCAGAGCAGCAATCACCCAGATAACCAGTGTGAACAGCATACCAAACAAGATAACCGCTTGGTGATAGTTCTTCTCTGCCAATGCTTTGATGTTGATAAAAAACTGTGCGACCGACGAGGTACCCGCAGGCGCTGCATTTGACCCAGTTGGAATGAGATCAAGCTCCATGACGGAATACAATGTGATGGCGTTGATAACTTGACGAGGCCCGTCGGCAAAAATGACACGCAACCAGGCTATAATTATATGGTGAGAAAGAGTATGGGTAAGTTGGAGTGGACTGAAAACTCACATTCAAAAGAGAAGTAGGTGAAGAGAGCGACGTAATCAGCGCCTTTCTTACTCTTCGTCAACTCGGCGAAAACGAGGAAGCGTCTGTAGCCTTTGGATTTGCCGACTCGAACACTTTGTACACGAACAGCAAGCGGATCCAAGTAACTTTCAGCAACGCTGCCAGTTCGCATGACGCGAATCGCACGAAACCATCGGTAGGCGAGCAACACAAACGAGGCAATAATACACCCGGCAAAAATCCAGCGCGAAATACTAAAGGGAATCTTTGGCTGGATTTGGCTGGACCATTTATTGAAAACAAGCAGATTGACGGCGGTGAAAGTGTCAACGCCGTAGACAGCGATTGAAATGCCGAGGAAGACCCAAACAAGGAAATAGGAGAAGCCGGTGAAACAAGAGCTGCTTTTGAAGTCGTTGAGATTCTGTTGATGTAGTTGTAAGCATTAATCCAACTCACAAAGCTCCATTCACACTCACAATGTAGTCCCATGTCTGCTCCAACTTCATGTCCCCCAACTTCTCGCGATCTCCACAGCAAGGCATCTTGAAGGTGTCTGGACCAGCCAGACGAGGCTATGCAGCCAAAAGGACGGTGAACGATGACCAAGAATTTGTTTTCTTTCCTTTCGAAAAGACGTAGCTTGCTCTTCGGACCTGCCGCGAACAAGCAACGTCGTCAAATGAACGGCAATCAATGAAGATCGAGTGTGTGAAAGAGCGAACGTTTTTTTGTTTCCAAGAGCGCTAAAAATAAATCGAACCGAGGCGGATTGTACAGTCAACGTGTCATTGTATATATTTTCTTATTGTTATTCCCATTCAAACGCTCCTATCGTATTCGTCCCGGGTCGACAATCGAACTTTCGATCCCTTGTCTCGTCCTAACTGTGGGTGGACGAAGAACAATAACACACGGAAATCGGATGAATGTGACAGTAGCTATTGACGGGATGATATAGCGAGGGCTTGCAAAGAGAGCGACGGTGGCTTTTCGGCTGGTATTTGACACGGCGTTTGCAGGAGGGGGTTGGTGGGTTTCAGAATGTGAGTCCAGCAAACGATTGAAGCCAATCAGGTATGTACAGTATGTATGATGTATGTACGATCGGTCGGTCAACAACAGCAACGAGTAAAGAGCGGCGGCGATGTTGAGAAGCGAGAGAGAGCGCGAAAGAGAGAGCGACAGATAACTGCACGAAAGAGCGATGAGCAGTGGGCGTCAAGGAAGGAACGAGTGGGTTTCAAGTTGAAGCACAACAGAAAGGGCAGGAGCGATGCGAGAGAGAAGGGGGGAACGGGTCCGTCCCGAACGAGCAAGGTAGAGTTCCGGCTCGGGTCTCTGATTGGCCGGTGCCTGAGACTGAATCTTACCGTACGCGGTAACGGGACGGCCCCACATCTTATCGGCGAACCGCCAACGGACGCCGTTAGTTACGCGATGATTGCGTATGTATGCATACAATACGGATACGCCCCATATATCGACGGCGATACCCAACACTCCGTAGAAAGAAGATACACTGCATCATCATGCTGACTCTCAAGATCATCACGGTCAGCACTTGATTTTGCAGTACACTCGAAGGATAGCACTGATATCTCCGTCGCAGATATTAAAAAGCGGGCCTGTCAGTGCCTGCAATTAATCTATGTGAGGAAACTTTTGCGAAAACATCGCTACCACGTCCTAGTATCGCTAGCATCGCTGCTAGTAGCCTAGTGCTATCCAACACTCTAAGTCTCTAACACCACGGCTTGGCCGGCGCTAAAGCCACGAGGAAACCAAATATGTAATGGCGAAATGCCAGGGAATGTTGGCCAGCAACGCGATTGGCCCCCGGTTGGCGCCTTTCATGCATATATGCCATTTGATAAGCACGGAGTCGTTTCAACTTCCACTGGCCATACCGGACTGACTGCACAGGAAGCTTTCTGCGTCCAAGGCACTACGGACTGACATGACGAACATGCATGACGATGGTATCTGGAAATAGATTCTGCAAGCTGTTTAAGAGTTCATTGAAATGTGTATTCTCCAAGATCTAACTGGCTAACTAAGGGGTGATAGTCTCAAATGTTATCCACCTGTGAACAACGGTTTGCAGATCTCTAAGGTCTGCTGTGTACACAAAATTATGCAGATCAGGTGTGATCATCTCTGGCTCCGGCCACAATTAGACGTCATTGAACATGACTTAGCATTAGCATCGGAGGGCTGCCACCCGTCACGATGGAAGAAATATTCAAGCATATCTATGTGTATTTGGGGATCCTTCCAAGTGTTAATGTTCACGTCCCACGAGCGCGCCCCCGTTCACGCGAAGGTGACATGAAAGGGTTTGACCCAGTGCCTCTTCTCGACATCCTAGCATTGGAAAGCCGAATCTGGAGGCGCTGGAGCTCCTCGTCTTTGCTTTTGAGCTCGTTTCTCAATGTCACCAACTGATCAGATTCAGACGGCTCACGCGTGGCCGAGGACAAAAATGGCGAGGGCGCACTCGAGCCCATCGTTGCTGCGCGCAATTGCTTGTTCTCGTCCTCTAACCGTTTGACTTCGCCGTCTAGTACCATGCTCCGCGATCGATGTTGCTGGAGCTGCTGTCTCAGCTGCTCTGTCTCGTTGTCCTTGCGCACGTCGTGAATAATCTGTGTATGGCCCCGTAAATCAGAATCCAATTGAACAAGTCGGTGCTCCAGCCGTTGGTTGTCCCTTCGCACACTTTCCATATCCATGGCTTGTCTCTGTTGGGTTGTCGCGAACGTGTGTCTCATGATTACAGCCTTCTTTTGTCTGAGACGATCGCGCTTTCGCAATTGAGTGTATTTCTTCCTGCTCACAGTCGTAGTATTGCGTTCCCGGGCCTTCGCAGATTCAATCTCCGTGACCGTCCGAGCGTTCAAATCGTCTAATTCAGTACGTAGCCGACGAACAGTTTCCTCGGCAATCTGTCTTGTCGTAAGTACTTCAGCCTCAGCATTCTGTCTTGTCGTGAATACTTCAGCCTCAGCCTCAACCAACTTCGCTTGGAGCGACTTGATCCGATTTTCATCCAGCTGTTTGCTCATTTTGTTGGCTTCTATCCTGGCTTGGAGCAACTGGGACTTTTTTTCAGAAAGCTCATTGCTTTTTTGGAGAGATCCAATCAAGCCTGCATGCTGTTTTGTGGCGTCTTCGCCATCCGATTTGGCTTTAGCCAGAACTTGGTTCTCGCTAAGCACCTGCTGATACGTTTGCTGAAGGGCATCATTCTCCTGGCGTAACTTGGCCATATCTTGACGGAGCTTGGATGCCTCCGTACCGGCTTCTTTCTCAACTGTAGCTGCAGATATCGTGTTATCAGCGTCGGATTTGGCTTGGTTCATGGTTTTGAGTTGTTGCATCAATTCGGCCGTCTGCTGACGATGCATAGATATTTCAACAGCAGCCTTTTTCTCGGCTGCAGTTACCATAGACTCAGCTGTTGATTTGATGTCACGCATGTAATCCAAATCACGTTCCAATTTAGCCTTTTGCTGGCGGAGATCGGAGTTTTCATTGTTTGAGGCAGCTAGCTGAGCATTCAACCTTTCAAGGTTCTCCTTGATAGCAACCACCTCGCTTGCGGTGCGCAATTCTTCATTTTCTCGACGGAGCGCCATGTTTTCCTTCACATACTGCTGAAAGCGCTGGCTTTGAGTACCTTCCTTGGCTCGCAATCCCTCCACTACGGCTTCCAGATATTCGTGTCGACCCAGCATCTTCTTGCGTTGGATGATTGCATCGTTAAGTAACCGGGAATTCGCAGCCAGAACTTGCATGAGTCCATTCACCTTGTCCCTTGATGTACTCAAGTGAGACTCAAAATCTTCGATAACCGTAATATTCAAGATTGATTCCTCAACAACGCGCTCAAGCTTCTTAAGCTTCCTCGGTTTGTCCTCCGAAATTAACTTGCAAGAATAGTACAGAATAACCATTGTGATGGGCACTGTAAGCAAAGGGAAGTGATACAACTCGTCATACTCGTATTGATTGTCGTACGACTTTGTGAATCCCATAGAATAGGACTGCAACATACCACCAAGTCGTTTCGCTATAGAGGTCTCCCAGAAATGGCTGGGTATGACGTCCATCCAGTACCATGCCAAAGGCAGGTCGTCGTCGGATAGTCCGTGCAACATTTTGAACGCATGTCGTCGAGCGCTATATTTGATTGGAATCACGGCATAGGTAGTAGTCCAAATAGCACACAGCATGTCAGAAATTATCAATCCCGTCGAGCAGACAATCAAGGATGCTGGATCCTCATATAGGAACCAATCCAAGAACCATAAGAGCGCCGACTGGCCAATACGGATGGCTTGCCATAATAGACTGCACACGCTCCTAACACAAACAGAGCAAGTGTCAACAAATTCAAAGATTGGTCGAAATGGCATCTCCCATGCAGGCAAATGAGTCTGAATCAACAGCCCGCAAAGCATAGACAAAGGGATGAAATAGCACAGAGCCACCATACAAATATAATGCCAAGGTACAACGAAGAGATATTTGATATCCCACCAATCGTCGTAGAAGCCCTGTTTGTATTCGGCCGCAGAAATGGAGCCGTAAGAGAGAGATCGCAAGATGAATTCCCGCCTACTGTCGAGGGGCATATCGGAGAATACGTCGAGAAACTTGTACTCGCAGTATAAAACAAGCGCGAACATGGAGTAGACCATGGCTTCGAAAGGGTCGGTTGCGAGCTTGGGGATGATGGGACATATAATCATTTCCCCAACAGAGAGAAACGGAGTTTTGTAATTTATGAATATGAAAAATTCAAATGCTAAGCAGATAGCCACATCCCAGAGGAAGGACGCGAGGAGCTCAATAAAGCGCTCCATCGTGCCTTCGTGGTCGAACGACAAAAGTTCCTGTTTGTGTATATTTTTCTCTTGAAATTGAAGATCAAGATGTTGTAATAACGATATTCTTGAAGATCGATATCTTAGGATATGACTGTTGGGGAAGAGGAGGAGGAGGAGGGAAAAAGAGGGAAAAGAAAGGAGGGCACCTGCCAGATTATTATACCTGAAAAAGGACGAGTTATCAAAAGCCTTACGTCTATTGTCAAAGGCCATGATGAGACACACCTGGATCAGCTTGAATAATGCAGTATCATTCACTGCTACAAAGAACAAAGAAAACATTCACACTGGCATTGTATTCAGTCATTGACATTGTGAAAGGGCATTATTTCCTAATTGGGAAATCGACGTGAAAACCGGTGACCAAAGTAAGTAGGACAAAACTGTCTTTTGTCAGTGAATGGTAGCCGTCCTCGTCTTTGATAGGACACTCGTATAGGCAGCCATAAGAGCCCCAATTTTACCTAGGTATGCAATGAGAGAGATATTCTGACCCAAGAATAATGGCATTGATCCAAGATACGCAACATCAATTGAATGAAGAATTGCCGAGGATGAAGGAATGGCTGCCTCAGTCAATTGTTCCTTCCTATATGGCTTGTTCCGTTTGCTTATTGTTTTTTTTTTGCTACTCTGATGGCTACTATTCCATGTTTGTGTACCTAGGTATCTACAGGTTGTAATGCTGTACCCCTAATTGAGAAGCTAATAGACTACCGCTTGTCCAAATAGCGTTGAAGTATGCCTGTTTGCAGAAACTCACCCTCCACATTATTTCTTCTATGTGAATACATGGACTCATTTTAAATGTAGCGATGCTAAATCTCAGCTGACTTTGTGAAGGTGTCTAGTCATATTCGTGGGTATGTATCTATCATTATTTATTTCACTCGAGGAAGCTAACACTAAATTCATGCACAAAACGCCAAAATGATCACAGTGGTTTGATGAAAGGTGGTTGCATCGGTATGCAACCCCCAAATATGCAATATCCATAGGGCGAAAACAGGAATTAGTAATCGAGTGTTTGTGTAATTGCATCGTGTATTTCTGCATTTGATTAGAAACAAGACATCACAGAGAGTACCGGAACAATGGGTTTGTAACTTACTTGCAACATCAGGCATGAGGAAACTCTCAAATGCCAGACCGCTATGCGTGGTCAACCCAGCAACTCGCTTGACTGGTGCTTCTAGCCGTAGGAAGGCGCCTTCTTGGATCGTAGCGGCGACCTCTGCGCCAACTCCATAATTAACCATGCTTTCGTGGACTACTATAGCCCTACCCGTTCGGCGAACGCTGTCAAGAACTGTCTGTCGATCCCAGGGGTATATTGTGCGCAAATCGATGAGTTCTATGTTCACACCCTTCCTTGCCTTCTCAACGGCAGATATTGCCTGTGAACATAGATACAGCGGTTGTCCGTAAGATATGATTGTCAGATCTGAGCCTGGCTTGATAATTTCTGCTTTGCTAAGCGGGATAGTATATGGCTCGGTGGGAACGTGCTCAACGGCTGCCCGATATAGGATTTTAGGCTCCATGAAGATCACTGGATCATTGCACTCTAGAATTGACGACAATAGCAGTCCCTTTGCCTGTGACGGAGATCGTGGAATAACCACGCGGACACCTGGGATATGGGCAAATAAGGATTCGGGCGATTGGGTGTGATAACTTTGGACTTGTTAGCAGAGAAAACAAATGGTTAGTTGTCAGTTTGCATACAGGGCACCGTGTCCTACAGCTCCGCATGGCATTCTAAAAACCACGCCTCCAGCACTGGCACCAGTAGTTCCCTCGCGGTATCTAAACTTCGCTGCCTCATTGACAATTTGATCGAAGGCGGGATAAACATAATCGGCGAATTGGATTTCCGCAACGGGCTTCAGGCCTTGAGCAGCAGCACCGATTGCAAAGCCGGCAATTCCTTGTTCTGTCAGCGGAGTATTGAAGACTCTGTGTGGTCCAAACTCCATCTGCAAATCCATAGAACAGCGAAATACACCTCCGAAAGCCACATCTTCGCCGAACAGAATGACTTTGTCCGACGCGGACATGGCTGTCTTGAGGGCGGAGTTGATTGCTTGATATAGGTTTATGCGCTTTGTGGTGGCAGACTGAGGGAGCTCTTGTGAGCTCGCAAGGGACGACGGTGCATGATGCAAGAGAGGAGTTGTCTTGTAGTCGACAGGTAGGTTCAAACGAGCTGATGGAGCTGCGGCGGAGTAAGGGCGATGGCTATGGCTTTGGGAATGGCTCCACGAACGTGCAAAACGCCGGCCAGCAGCGCGTGGGATGCTCATGGCTGGTAGAAGTGATAGTCTAAGGAAGACACACGCATGAAGTTGGAGAGAAGAGAAGAGGAAGGCATTCGCAGAAAAAAGAAGCGTCAACTGAGAGAAGTTGGGGAAGACCGCGAATAACCGAGAGAAGGCGGCGGGCTTTGTTGACACCTGAAATCCCAGGCATCCATCCAGCCGAGACTTGTGGCGCTCCCCGGATCCATTATTATTCATTCATGTCAGTCACTGATAAGCCCCAGAATGTTAGCAGTCTGGCCGTGAATAAGTGGCACTGGATGCATAGCTATGTAATTGTTTTGATTGCAGATAAGATAAAATAAGGAATTGAGTTCATACCGTCTTTTCGTGGCTATGACGCTGCGAACCGCCTGTAGCTACGTAGTAACCACTAACCAGCAGTCCACCAAAAGAAGTGATGATAGTGACTTTTTGATTCGTTGCTCGTCATGGCTTCACTAATCCTTGCATAGTCCTTGCATGGATGCTTGAAATATCTTTTCCCAACAATCCGATTGCTTCAACCGCGACGAGAATCTTGAGGGGTAGAATCACGTGGCCGCGTAGGAAATTAAGGTAAAGCTCCGACACGGAAAAAAGCAAAGCTTCCATTGCGACGATCGCCCTTTTTCTCTCCCTCATCGACATCCAGGAGACCCATCATCCCAATTGCTTCTGAGCATTCCACGCGTTCCTGTTCCTTGACTGCCATTGGAGAGAATACTAGTTACATAGCTAGCGATGGAAAGCCAATAATGCGAGCTGCTGCTTTTACCAATCCGTACATGGCCGGTCGGCCAGTAGCTCTCGGGCTCGGAAAGCTGCTGGTCCTGCTCATCGCCCAATTGCCCGCAATCACCGCCGCTTCTCCTACTGCTCTGCATGGCATCTGGGCGAAGCATGATGACCTGGGGAAGGATCCGGAAGATCCGGCCCTATGGCTGTATCTGGGGATTTCCGTTGTCCTAGTTCTTGGGGGCGGGGCATTTGCGGGATTGACCATTGCATTGATGGGCCAGGTAAGTTTGGAACTCTCTCTCTCTTTCCATCATTTGCAAAATGGAGATAATTGTTTGCTAATCAATTGCTCTCTTAGGATGAAATCTACCTTCAAGTGATCAAAAGCTCGGGCGAAGCTTCGGAGAGGAAAAACGCCGCGGCCGTGCTGAAACTGTTACAGAGAGGGAAACATTGGGTTCTTGTGACGCTGCTGCTAAGCAATGTCATAACCAACGAGACACTACCTATCGTTCTAGATCGCTCACTGGGAGGCGGTTGGCCGGCAGTCGTTGGCAGTACTGTCTTAATTGGTACGATCCAAGTTCATGAGTGAGACGCCGTCAAGGAATTTTACTGATTCGCATAAAACTAGTCATCTTCGGAGAAGTCGTTCCACAATCGATCTGTGTTCGCTATGGGCTACCGATTGGGGCATGGATGGCGCCCTTTGTCCTGGTGCTTATGTACGTCATGTCACCGTTGGCATACCCGGTTGCCAAACTCCTCGACAAGCTTTTGGGCGAAGACCATGGGACTGTATACAAGAAAGCCGGCTTGAAGACATTGGTCACCCTACACAAATCTATAGGCGCTGCTGGTGAACAGCTCAACTCGGATGAAGTCACTATCATCAGCGCCTGCTTGGATTTGAAAGAGAAATCTGTAGGAAACATCATGACGCCGATGGAGGATGTTTTCACCATGTCTGCAGATACTGTTCTGGACGAGGAAATGATGGATCTAATCCTATCGCAAGGATATTCTCGTATTCCCATACATGCAACAGACAACGAGCAGAATTTTGTAGGCATGTTGCTCGTCAAGATGCTCATTACCTACGATCCGGAAGATGGCAAGATGGTTCGCGACTTCGCCCTTGCTACACTACCAGAAACACGTCCAGAAACAAGTTGCTTGGATATTGTGAATTTCTTCCAGGAAGGGAAGTCTCACATGGTTCTAGTGTCTGACTATCCGGGTGAAGACCATGGAGCTATGGGAGTCGTCACTCTTGAAGATGTCATTGAAGAACTTATTGGCGAGTATGTTTTGTAATTCTATTTTTTTTGTTCACCCACATACTGACCACTACACAGAGAGATTATCGATGAATCCGATGTTTTCATTGATGTGCACAAGGCAATTAGGCGTATAACTCCTGCACCAAAGTCCCGAGTTCCGAAAGGCCGCATTGTCGAAGAGCCTCCAGCCTTGCAAAATAACACGGTCGATGAGAATGCAACTCTAGACTTATCGAAAGTTCACAGTGCTAGCAGCGAACCTCGCAGGCTTAGTTCAGGCATAATTCAGCCCCTTGGCCCTCGATTCACCCTCCGAAATAACCCCGACGCCCCAGAGCAATATATTGTGAAACGGGGAACAGACGAAATCCGCGAGCATCTAAAACATCTAGGACCTTCGAATTTGGCTAGCCGACCCCGACAGACACGATACCAAAATGTCAAAATTAAAGCTCCCGGGACGTCCCCCAGTCGGTCAGGAATGACGGATTCCGAATCAACCAGACTTTCCAGCGAGAATCAAAGATGGCCTTCGGAGGCTGCAACTACTGGCAGCGCAATAGGCTCCAAACTGTTGGGTTCACCCTCGTTCAGTGCAAAAGACGGCGTCCAAGCAGTTATTCAAGGATATGGAACCATTGATGGAGGAGTGCCTCCGACGATTAGATCCCTGGATGACGTTCAAGAACAGAGTAAAGATGACAGCGGGAGCACCACGCCAGCCATTGCCGAGCCCCAATCTGAAAACCAACCCACCTTGTCGTTGCCTTACGGATCACCAAGCCGGAGTCACGCAAACAGCGTCCAGTCCTTCCAAACCCGTTCCTCGGACGTACGACGAAGTGAAATTTTCAAACCTGGCCCGACAAGAAGTGGAAGTATTACCGAACAGGTGATTGATGTCAATGGGATTCGCAAGGTCGTTCTTCAGACAACCAGCAGCAGCTCATCAGAAAACGAGAGGGATACAACCGGGTCACCTAATAAGACACGGCACGATTCGAATGAGAATGCGCTTGTTTCCGAACCGGACGATGGGGAAACCGCCAACACGTCAAAGAAGAAACGTCGTCGACGCAGGAAGAAGAAGCAAGGCGACGATCCCGAGAATGCTCCTCTTTTACCGCGGTGATTGAAGGTGAGGGAAGAAACATGTCGCAAATAAGTTTTATCAAACAAGCTGCGGCTTTTGATACAAGTATATTCAGTACAATTTGTATGGGCATAGGGCGTTTATAAATTATGGTTTCGAAGGTTACGGAATCAAACATGGAACAATATGGGATAAATCTTACAACAGTTTGTCTGTCTTCCGGTCACCTAGATATATTTACAATGGATTGAAGGATTATTACTCTTTTTTACTTCAGCATTAAGCCTTTCTCTTGAAATTTAGACATCAAGGTATTTATATCAATTCTTTGAAGCCAGGAATAATATATATAGAGCTGGCTAGAACTGTCGTCGATTACCACCAGCAGAAGCAGGCGAAGGAATCAGATAACGCGAGAACTGTCTGTATAAAAAAAGTCGTTTATCATATGCAAACCAAGACAAAAGAAAACAAAAAGCATTCATTGCGATTATTGGAGGAGAGGGTCCTAAAATCAAAGTCAATAGAGTTCCATAGTTCAACATTAATTTGGATTGACTTACCCTGAAATGTTTCTGGCTGTTGGCCTGGCGATTCACCTTGGCAGCGAACTTTCGCTCCGAACGCTGAGCACGAGTACGTTCCCTCCTCTCGGAAGCGAGGGCCTCTGTCTTTTGCTGAGCCGTGGCGCCAGCCATACCCAACCCGCCATTTGCTCGAGATACTATAGCTGTGTGATTGTTGCGTTTGATCGTAGAAGTTTCAGCATCTTCCTCGGTAGCATCACCGTTCTCAATCGCAAGCTGGCGAGCAGCGGCTCGCTCTTCAGCTGTAGGGTAGCTGTGCAGGTTTTGACGATAGTATTTGGCCAGGGATCGATGGCCAACACTGCGGCCGGAGGGCAAATGTAACTCATAATCTGTTTCATATACAGGTTGAGAGCCACGGTAAGGCTTCTGTTCTCTGTCCGATTCTACTGAAGTTGCTGAACTGTCATCCGTCTCCCAGCCCTCTTCATCAGCATCTGAGCTTGTCACCGGCACACCGCCCTCGTCGTCCACCATATCCTCGTCATCATCCTCGCCATCAGAGTATGTGCTTCTAAAGTCGTAAAATTGGCCAATCTCAACCTGTTCCTCGTCCGTCTCGAACGCAATCATGCAATGGCCCTTATCGCGCATGTGCGTGCGGACACCAGCGGCCGTGGTCCTAATAGCGTGGCAATGAAGACATTCGTGATTTTCGTTAACTTTCGCATGAAGATAGCGAACAAGACCTTCAAGATCTGTAAGGTAATCCTTCTCTGGGATGAACATGCCATGGATTTTGAACATGTGATCGACATTTGACTGCAAGTCCGCTGCATCCTCAGAGCAGAACAAGCAGCTTGACACAGAGTAGTTCACTTCGCTACCTTCTCCCTCTTCCATATTCTCATCTTCATTTTCCTCCTCCTGGATAGCGGTACTCTTCAACTTATTTGTAACATGAGAAACGGTCGATTCGGAGTCGCCCGCCACGGATTTGTTGTTAATAGGATCACCAAGAGAAAATGTCGAACTTATAACGGAAGACGAGTCATCAGCAAGTCCCTTCTTTTTCAATGCGTTCTGGCGAAGCTTGTGTTTGGAGCTTTTGATATGATTCTGATACGAGTTTTCGCTGAAGAAACTCTTTTGACAAGCGTCACATGTCTTTTCGAATGAGGCTTTGGCGGCGGCGGCCGAAGTCGATGCTCTGGCTGTCAAGACTTTTTCCGTGAAGACATCTTGGGATACTGGGGGAAGGGAGGCAACGCGTCTCTTGACGTTGTACAAACTATGCAGAATCAAATATATTAGTAACAAGCCCACGATCAGCGTTGAAGTCAAACCCAAAACTTACTGCCAATCTCTGCGCATGTGCTCTCTCTGGGCGTCACTGGTGCGAAATGCGACCAAGCACGCATTGCAGGTGTAGGGAAGAGAGTCTCCCACGGAAGCCATTGTCTGAGATAAAACTTGTATTTGACCGGGACGAAGGAGGGGTAGTCGGAGTTGTGGGTGCCGATGATGGCAGGCTCAAATCGAGAGCTAGAAGTGAATAATATCGAATAGCACAGGACCTCCCCGACGTTGTCTTATCTGAACAAAAATAAGAGTAGAGGCGTGGACGATGCGTCTGCTTTGAAATCGTGAGAAATTCCTGCGAGTTCTACGTTAGGTAAGCATCGGCTATATTTAATTTTGTGGCTCGGCGGGGTTGTTGGTGGCGGAAGGAAGGCACGAGTGGCGGATAAGAGAGTGTCTGATGAGATAAGATAAGATAAGAGCTATCTAACTAGTAGTAATTATTTACAGCGTCACCACCAGCTTTGTCCCACTCACGCCGCTCTTGAGCTTCTCCAAACCCTCGTTCACCTGCTCTAGCCCGTGCCCAACCACCTTAACTGGCAGTGGCACCTGATACTTGCCCTCTTCTATCAGCTCTGTGAGTGCTGGGATAACGACTTCTCCGCCCGGCATACTCATTAGCGCCCATCCACCGCACACAATCTTGTTGACGCCCTCGGGCACAGGCACATCAACACCCGTTTCGACCAGACCGTATTTCATGAGTCCAGCGGGGTCAAGCGTATCGCATATGTCCAATTGTGTCGCCCCAGAGGCCACACAATCAATGATCAAGTCAACTCCACGCGATTCTGGCGACGCAGCTTTGATGTCCAATGCGACAGTAGGAGAGCGATAATCGAAAAGCGCCGTCGCACCGAGGGACAAAAGACGAGCGTGATGTGCCTGTGAGCTCGTCGCGAAGATGGGCAGACTAGGGTAAGTCAACCGGAGCAGCTGGATTGCACTAGCACCAATGGCCGAGCTACCGCCCAGAATAAGAATGGACTTTGGTGCGCGCTGTACGTCTGTGGCGGATGAGGGAAATTTTGGAATCGCAACCCCAACTCCCGAGAGGTAGAGGGTACAGAACGCAGTGTTGTAGCAGATTCTAGGGAATAGTCAGCGAGTTTCGACACCTGGTGCGACACAAGATAGAGACCTACGGCAAGGACGCAGCTTCCTCGAGGCTGATGTTTGCCGGTACTTTAGCCAGAAAACGTTCTGGCATTACGACATGTTCCTGGTACGCACCACCCCAACTCTCGCCGTGCGCTCTTCCAGCCATCAGTCCTGTGACTTCATCCCCTGGCTGCAGGTTCTTGACCTCCGACCCGACAGCCTCAACAATACCGGCGCCTTCAACGCCAAGTACGTGCGGCCAACTATTGATAAATAATCCAAAATCACGCTGTTTGTAGTCTAGGCCATTGAGAGCGATTACGCGCTGGCGGACGAGCACCTCGTTGGATGCGATGGTGTGCTTGGGAACGCGTGTGATCTCGAAGGGGCCGCCTCGCTGTACGCACTGTAACTGAGCGGTAGTCTCTGATTCAGAAGCCATCGTTGTTTGGTATAGGAGAAGAACTTGGATCGGTGAAGATATACAGCAGAAGAAAGCCTTGTTCTTGTTTGTAGTCGAGCTTGTAGATGCAACTAAATGGACCAGGGAAAAAGCCCTCTATTTATAGGGAAGATCTCTTATGTCAATTTGTAATCTTTTGCATTCTAGGTTGTCTCGCAGACTCATCGATGCTGCTGTGCTGAACCATGGACTTGGTTGCATATCAAATCATTTACCAAATCGGGTAAGCGTCGGCCGACACAGCAGCCGTGTGGGGCTGTGGATCCTCAGGCCAAAAAGTTGGGGGCCTGGCCTGAGGCTTCGTATCTATAAAGGGCAAGTCGCGGCCGCTTTCGAAGCTTGAGCTACGCATCTCTCAGTTCCAATTCCAGCATGACCGAATCAAAACGTGCTGCCTGCGTCTGCCGTGCATGCAACGCGCGGAAGAAGGCTTGTGACAAAGCATTGCCGGCTTGTAGCTCCTGCACCAAACGGAATTTGTCATGTCGATACGATATCACGGCACGGACGAGAAGAGCCCATCCCGGCAGGCATTTCGTAGCCCTTGATGTCTTAGGCTCCTCTGGTTCTGAAACGGGTCAACCAGTTCAGCAAAACTATCTGCCTGCTGTTCACAGCCTAGGCTCTCACAAATCCCTCAGTCAACAAGTTCTTGACATCATCGGTGTAGCAAATCTCGCCCCAGAGGATATCAGCGAGCGCTATTTCCAGAAATTACATGAACGATGTCCTGTTATTTCACCCAACCTCTTCAACCAGAGGATGTCAAAGTACCGACGAGCCGGTGGAAGTCTACCCGCCGACTTCTCTATCTTGCTACTAACTATGCACCTTTCAACCATGCTATCAAATCCATGTCATCCCTCACATCTGTCTGGCTTCAGTCGAGAAAAACTTTACGCCACGGCCAAGTCGCTCTTTGCTCAAGCTCAGGCTACCATCTGCACGTCCATGTCCCTAATCCAGGCTCTATTGCTCATAGCTACCAGTGAATATGTCTGTCTGCGTCTAGAAGCTGCGTATATTTCCATGAGTACATGTGCTGGCTTAGCTCGAGTCCTGGGTCTCGGAAAAGGAACCTTGAGAAAGCCGGAAGATGTACGAGACAATGACGGCGCTGATCTAGTGCAGATTGAGAGGGAAAATGTGGTGTGGGCAATCGCGATGACAGAAAGGTATGAGCAGTTGCAAATCGCCGTGCGGATATATGTATGAAGCGTTGCTGACAAAATATCTAGAATAGTAATGACTGAACTAGATCAGAGATCTGTGTTGTTCCTAGCAGAATTCCCCGGTTCACTTTCTCGGCTCCCTTCAGATTTACGATTGGCGAAGCCACCCGACTGCACCATTCCAAGCTCGGCCACTTTATCATGTCTGCATGCTACGAGTATAAGTCGGTTTGGGCGCCAGGCACAGGCGGTCTTTTTACTAGATGGTGTGCTGTCTATGTCACGCGTTGCATCCAAGAGTGGCCGAACCATGTTCTCGAAACTTGCAGAAGCGGATAGTCAGATCCGTGATTTTCTCGCAGTGGTAATGAACGAGAGTCAGATGAAGAAAACACCCCTGTGCACATCGGTTGCTATATCTATCAGGTAAGCATCCTTACTCTAGAAGTCTAGATGACGGGCTGACGGTGAAATGCCAGGGCCCTTTTCTTACTCCACCAGACTACGCTCAACGCCATTTCTAGCCCCCAGAACGAAGATGAACACCAGGCGAGACGCTTTTCCCAAGCCGCCCTTCACTCGGCCTGCAAGATGGTAATTGACGCTATATGTACCTCTGGCAAAAAGCCTGGCGACAACTTCCCAGTTTGCTGCTATTACAACCTCCAAGCAGCTATCCAATACAGGTCGGAGCAGAGGCAGTATGTTGAGGATGACACTGCTATATCTGCCGAGCTAGATTGTTTGTTGAGCGCGGACAGGGCCTATCGCTGTACATTAGTATTTCCAGGACTTGGAGACTGTTGCTGAGGCTGTTGCTGCTGTTTGGGTCACGTTTAGACTAGCACTTGCTAGATCATACCCTCATCCCCGCGAGGATTGTGTTTCAATATACACACATAGATGTAATGAATATTGCCAAAGTAGCTGGCATAAATCAGACGAACGTCGGAAGGATGTTTAATATTGGACGTTGACAGCGGAATCCGCGGAGGACGGCGAAGTGGGTGGGTCTGCCGTGGCGCCTTGCCGTATTCGTCAGTGGCTGTCCGATGTCATGAGGAGGCCTGAGGCTTGAGCGTTCAGCATTTGGTTGCCAACTTATCGTCAACATTGCAATCTCTGGCGATATTTCCCCCCAGCGAATCACTATCGCCAATACCCAGCTTTGCTCGACGCTCGCATGATGAAATCGATCTCATAAAATGACCAACATGCGGGGAGGGTCTCTGGATTCTAGGGATACTGGCGCTGGCCGCCGAATCTCTCGCCGCTCAAAGCTGCCGCCGCGCTCTCCAGACGTGATTGTCAAGCATACCATCAGTGTGGAAGACCCTGCCCAGATCCTCATCCATCACAAAGATGATCGTCGCAGGAACTTCAATAGTCTAGTTCGCAGGTCGGTGCATGTCTTCTATGCTAACTAATGCTAAGCCCGCGCTAACGGCTTGATTGCTATACAGATACAAACACCAGATTCTCTACGGTTGCGAAAATCCCAACTGCCGAACCCCGACGTGCCTAAACTATCAGAAAAGGGTCGCAGAAGGACCCTTTCGATCTTATACGGACCTCAGCGCACGTACATTGGCATGCTATTTAGCTAGCCAAGATAATCCGGAGAAGGCCCTCTGCCGCAACCCGTCTCGGCCAGCTGCTGACTTCTCGCCAACCCACCACCCTCCTCACGTTGAATACCATGCATACGGTCCGGACAGAAGGCAATACCAGTCAGCATCTCTAGACCATGAATTCCATCCCGAATCGCCTCGGCATTCGCCCGCACCCAGTGCCTCCCCTGTCGAGAGCGTTGGACAATCTTCTCGAGAGTCATTGCCGTCTGGACTGCCAAGGACAAAAGACCCAAAGTCTTTCACTCAAAACCTCTTCGACACATTATCCCTAAGAATGGTTGAGTGGCTACCTTTGCGTCAATCGACTACCGACATCTCTGACTGTGCCAGTCCCACGTCAGCTCGCTCGTATAGAAGTCAGTTACACTCGGAGGATGGCAAGGAGCATGAGAAGTTTGGCTTGAATGATGAGAATAAAAACAAGACTGAGAGAGTGCAAATTCACCCTGTTGTCAATAACGCGGCAAATAAAGCGCCAACGCCCTCGGGTCGTCCGAAACGACATCAAAATTCCACCCCGGACTGGAAGTCTGCCGTTCAGTCTGTAAAGCGCGTGACTTTAGAAGAAACCGAAGCATGGAGACAAACACCGCGATCTGGCGCCGAAAATAAGTCGAAAGGTGACCGTCTTACATCTTCAAAGTCCACGCCATCCAAGAACTTTTCTCAACACAATATTCCCACACCTCCCCCTGTCTTGAAGCATCGAGCGGCGAATGGCCACAAAAAGACAAATGGGCCTGTAACGAAACCACCGAAGCAAAATAGACGAGTTTCATGGGACGGATCAAAACTTTTGAAAGGAGCGTCCGAAATTTCGGAATTTACAGGTGATGATGGCACAGAGCCAACGCAACAAGCCACGGGTGTCCCTGCCCTGGAAGAGTCGAATCAAAAGCCGCACACTACACCTAAAATTTCCAACCCACCATTATCAGTTGACACGGTCAGCCATTTAAGTGCTGACATAGTGGAGGGGCTGTCCCAGCTTCTAGCCGAGAATGAAGAAGATGCTCAGAGATGGAAAGAAGAAATTGACAATATGAACGTGCAAGGAAGATATGAAAACTATACGTGGCGTTATGCCACACGCAGGCAGCGTGAAGTATTCCCTTTTATCGCACAGTCCGTGTTTTACGGACTGGGGAATAGTCAACAGTTGCTCAGATCTTTCAGGCGTGAATTATCGTCGTCAAAAAATCCCCAACGTCTCGGTGAGGCCAGCACCACTGTTGATTTACGAACATTGGAAAATACTCTACGGAAACTCCAGGAGATTTGCCCTTGGGAGTTGGTTCTAAACAGTCTATGGAACTCTCTGGAGCAATTATTTGTGCCCCCTAGAGATCTACCGATAATGTTCAAAAACAGCCGACGCATGTCTCAGTATACGATAGAAAGTTCTTCGCCCAGTTCATTGCAGTCGTCAACGTCGGAAGAGCCACTTTCCGATGGTGATGCAGCTCACATGCTTACCGTTGTTTTCTTCACCTTGATAACTTTTCTACCTAGGGTTGATTCACAAACTTGGCGAGGCATCCAGCAGATACGCGAGGCAGGAACAGTATTGCCAGACTCGCAGATACAGAAATTACCTACTCAAAACACCGGACTACTTTTGAATGTCACTGATAGGCTGGAGCATGATCTGGCTTTGCGACTCGTTCACCGCTTGGTGCGTGCTCTTACAGCTCGACTGGCGTTTTACGAGGTATCGAAGGCCAAAACACTTTCGAGTGTGGAGATCAAGCAGCGACGCGATCGAAGCGTATTAGAGCTCCTCTTTGACAATTTGCGCCAACATAGTGAGATGCTGAAGAAAGACATTGGTCAAGACATCGGGCATGCCGCCATGGATACCCCAGTCGCCGCAGCCGTCATCATCGAATGGCTTCGTACTCTGTTCCTTAAGGAATGGGATGGAAAACCAGAGATTGCGAGGTCTGAGGCGGCTGGAGGTGCGGTTCAAATTCTCTCGTCAATGTATAAGAATCGAAAACGGCTAGGTCTTGACGCTGAAGCGTTCTATACCAATTTCCTGTCGGAAAGACTTGATGCAATGGACATGCCCGTTGAGTGGCTTAATAGGGTCTCAAACAACAGAACATTGCATCTGTTGTCTTTCACATTTCTTTTCCGACCTGCTGCGCTTGTGAAATACTTCCGTGCCATCAATTATGCAGCCATGTCGAAGGCATATGAGGCGGGAATGATTGTACAAAGACAGGCAAGCCGGACAGCTTTCAACCGCACCATCCAGATTGCAGACGAAATCAATCTCCTAGCTCGCCTCCATACCTCTATGAACCAGTACTTTGTCATTTCTGTGCGACGCGATTATGTTCTCATAGATTTCTTCAATCAAATATGGCGTCGAGAAAGACGCGAGCTTCTGCGGCCCCTCAAAGTCAAAATGGGGATGGATCTAGGCGAAGAAGGTGTCGATCTTGGTGGTGTTCAGCAAGAATTTATGACATTAGCTTTTGCGGAGGCGCTTGATCCCGAGCATGGCATGTTCACCGTGGACCCCGTTACTCGTATGACATGGTTTCAGCCATGCTCGCTTGAAAGTCTAGAGCATTTCGAACTTGTGGGGATATTGATGTCATTGGCCGTATACAACGGTCTTACACTTCCCGTCACATTTCCAATTGCCTTCTATCGGAAACTCTTGGATCTCAAAATCAAGCACACAAATGACATCCGTGACGGTTGGCCTGACCTTGCTAAAGGATTGGAGAGTCTTCTGACCTGGAGTGAGGGTGATGTTGGGGATATTTTCATGAGAAGTTATGAGTTCAGCTTCGAGGCCCTGGGTAGTGTGAAGACGGTTGACATGGAGCGTGTCGGTAGGGATGCAGACTGGCCGGTGGCGGAGCCAATCCCAAGTCGAGAGCGAAGACGCAGCAGTTTCTCTGAATACTCAACTAGTGCCCAAGACAAAGCCCCCAATGGTGACTCGGAGATTTCAGGGCAATCAGAAAACCACAATAATATCGATTCCTTTCAGACGGGAATTCTCAAAGGAGCCGACTATAACACGTCCCTAAATACGTCGGCACTGCAGGATGCAGAAGGATCCAGTCTCGTGACTAATGAAAATCGCGAGCAATATGTTAAAGACTACATTTTCTGGCTGACTGATAAGTCAATTCGTCTGCAATACGAAGCATTTGCCCGGGGCTTCTTCACCTGCGTTGACCGTTCATCTCTTTCGATGTTCACGCCAGAGACACTTCAAACCATGGTCGAAGGCACGCAGAATATTGATATGAGTGAACTCCAGCGCCATGCTACTTATGACGGCGGCTGGGACGCGGACCACCCTCTCATCGTCCATTTTTGGAATGTTGTCAAGGGCTATTCGCGTGAGCAAAAGGCTCGGCTCCTCGAGTTTGTCACTGCCAGTGATCGCATTCCTGTGAGCGGGATTTCCAGTATTAATTTTGTAATTCAGAGGAATGGCTCTGGGGACGATGTAAGATGCTTCTCCTCCCCTTTTTATTATCTACATGGATGTTGACAGTTTCTCCTTTATAGCGTCTTCCCACAAGTTATACCTGTTACGGCCGGCTCCTCTTACCGGAGTATACTAATCAAACGGCTCTACGACAGAATCTCGACATGGCATTGAAGAACTCGCGCGGGTTTGGGAATTTCTAGTTGATATATTATTTTTATTCACTTTCGGGCATTCTGGGTATATAAGGTCCTTTGCGTGTGACAGGCACATATGGCTAGATATTAATAATTATTCATAGACTCAGGAGAGTATTGTATTGATATTCAATATTGATATACTGACACGATCGTCCGTCGCACTTTTACTCTTTGGCATGTGCCAGAACTATATTGATGCCACTATTTTAAGCAATTTATAGAGTAAATTAGAGTTCCCCAAGTGAAGCGAGCGGATTAAATAAGGTATTTCTTGTCTTCACTTTGTACAGTGTCGCAAAAATGCCTGATTGGCTGGACCTTTGCACACTTGTATAGAAACAAACTTTATTAATCTATCACTAATCCTCAAAATGCGTCGTCAGAATATTGCATTGGCTCAAGTCTTAGTTCTCTAGCCCAAGCTTTTTATACTGATTGACAAACTCCTCAAACAGCTTGTTAAGCCCCAAAAGGTTCAATGGGTCGTTATCATCGTCCTGATCCATAAAACAGAGCATGTTATGGATTTCGAACGTGATATCCAACATGAACCCCAGCTCGGATTCCATAAAGACCTGTTCTCCTGTATCCGAGTCACCTGTTATCTTGTTCCATTGCTTTGCATATTCCTCGCAAAAGTGCTTCTTCTCCTCTTCGGAGTAAGGTCGACAGGTGGCAATTGTGCTCTCCTCAAACCACTGGAACATCTTTTGCAGAAAGTGCCCACCAATGTCGGACCCTCGGTAGTTCTGAAAGACGAATTCGAAATCGATGAGGACGACTTTGCTTTCTCCTTGCTTGGGGTTGTTCTTCACCATCACGTTCATGAACTGAACATCGTGGATGCACCATCCCTTTTTCGCTCCGATGGAATCCAGTCTGTCTGTAATTCGTTTTATGCTGGACACAAAGTCATAATCAATAAGATGGTCCAAACTGACGCCTCCTTCGTTGGCCAGCCTCTTTAGCTTGTCCATCTTATGATATCTTGACAGCTCTCTGATTACTGTATCATAATATGACTGAACCGGGCTCTTCTTCTGTTTTGTCGTCATGGAGTGAAAAACGGCAAGTGCTCTTGCAACCTCGGCTCGGATATTCGCGTCTTCCACATCTTCTGGCTTCAAATTACGTGCATCCAAGAACTCGTCGACCCTTCCGAAAACGCCATCCTGTGTCTGAAAGAAGCCATACACCTTGGCTCCGAGACCTGATTGGCCATAATCATAACATAGCTCGGCCTCTTCGTGCTTATCGGGGACCAAGTGTTTGAACACTTCTATTTCTCCATCAAGTTCGCCGTGGATCTTGAAGAATACCTTGAGAGGTTCTGAATGTGTGTCACCCTTTGGCTTTGGTCGTTCTACAACATAGTTTTTGTTTGCGTATCCAGAATTCTGTGTCACAACAAGCGTTTCTGGATCGATATTTGGCCACTCGTTAGGAAGAAACGTGCCGACAATATCTTTTATCATGGCCTTTGTCGGCGAGCCATCTTTTGGAATGGCCATAGGGACACTTGTGCAGGTCGCCATCTTGTCGTGTCTATATGAGGTCTGATCTTTTGACAATTACTGCAGACATGAGCCGTAGAACGGGTACTTATATACTTGAAAAACTCCTCGGTGAAATCACATATAATCGCTAAAAGGATGTGCTTTATCTGTGACTCTTCTGCTGAGGTTTGTGAGTGAGTCATGGTGGACACGATAGTTTAGTTAGTTAACTAGTTAACTAGTTACTGCGATAGCCCTCTTAGTCAGCCCCATCCCGAATCCTCATTGCCTGGGACTGGTGAAGATCCACGGCGACGTTGGTGCCTAGCGATGTTAGCGCCCTAATGAGATGTGTAGACTTTGTAGGGTTCCATTGATAAGAGGGACGAGGCGGTTGTTGAGTATTAGAGAAATTGGCATAAAATGCATGCATTGAGATGTTGACATACCTAGCTAGGGCTAGGTAACCTGGTTAAAGCCCTAAGACGCTAACCTAACTGGGCCCGACTGCATTTGTCCAAGTATCCTCCTACAACTCCTTGATGATAGTTGAAGGGCTGTTGGTCTGCTATGCCATTACCTTTTCTCACAAGACGATAATGCTCCTCGGCGGTCTTTATCCAATTGGATATCTCCATATTTTCATTCGGCCTCGGGACGATAAGCTTGTAGTCGACCATGACGCTTCCATTCACGCTCCGTAATTATAGAAACAGAGCTCAAAACTTCCGATAAGACAATGATAAACGACCGGAGTGAGATTTCTAGTCAAGCCAGTTTATTAAATGAAGTTTTTCTTATCTTCACCTAGTACAGTGTGGTTGAAGAAATACTCCGCCCAGCGTCGCAAAAACGCCTGATTGGCTGGAGAGCATAGCCCTCGACATCTGGCATATCAATCAATGCTTTCGAAACTGTTCTTCATCCCTTGTTTTGATATCAATTTGTAGATTAGGCCTGATAAGAAAATTTCTTCGTTGATGATATAAAAAACCTCGACCGCTCGGTTCTCCATGGATCCAAGTTCTGCTGTTTGTTGCCAACGAACTATACTTCGCTTAGGACAGCATCTTGTTCGACGACAAAATGGATAGTGATCACCGGAATCAGAGCGAAATGCAAGATGAAGCACCCGGCACTGTGTTGCTTACGGAAGGTAAGACCTTGATATCTACTCAGCCATGCCTTTGATCTAATAAATCGCTTCAGTTGGCTCACATTCCGCTCTTCATGGCGGGGAGGGTGGCAGCTTGATCTTGCATCCACGGCCATCTAAAGACCCCAATGACCCTCTGGTATAAACTCCGTCTGCCTTGTGCTTTTAGCTCAAAAGTTCTAATCATCAATGCGTGAATAGAATTGGTCCAGGTTCAGAAAATATCTTAGCTTTTCCATCTCGGCATTTTACGCCATGATGGTTTTTGCCATGTACGTACCGGTACTTTCAGAAATAACAATTGAATAACAATCTCTTACGTGAGGCGAGCAATAGCCTTGATATTGGGCCGGTGGTCTGGCAGGACTATGAGGATGAGTTAGGACTTACTGTTGAGCAATTGGACGATGCAAATGCTTCCATGTTGGCAGGTCTCGCCCTGGGGTGCCTATTCTTCATACCGTTTGCGTTGAAGTTTGGAAGACGCCCGGTTTACATTATTACAACATTGATTTGTTTCCTCACAACTGTCGGACAAGCCACCTTAACAACTTACAGTAGCATGATTGCGTGTCAAGTCCTATCTGGATTGGCCGGCGCGGTCAGTGAGACCCTGGTCCAATTATCAGTAAGTCTTCTCTCTTCCATGGTGATCCCATTATTTACAGAGTTCATTCAGGTTGCCGATATCTTCTTTGTCCATGAACGGGGAACCATGAACTCGATATACCTAGTATTCCTCAACGCCGGAGTAAGCGAAATCCTTTACGAATATTCTATACATTCTCATCATTTAACTATTCCGTTAATAGGGATTTGCGGCTCCGGTTGCTGCTGGTTTCATAGCTGATAGCATGGGTTGGCGTTGGATCTGGTGGTGGAGTGCTATCTTTCTCGGTATCAACCTGCTAGCATTCATTTTCATCTACGAGGAGACCAAGTATACCGTCAGCATCGAAGGTCTACCTGCGAGAGCTATTGAATCAGCAGCAGTCCAAACTAGTCGAGACGAAGAAAAACAAGCAAGTCTCGTCCGGAGCGTGACACCTAGTATTGATTCGTCCATTCCACCAAAGTCATATTTGCAGAGAATGGCACTCTGGACAACAGGCGAAGGAGACTGGAGAATGTTTTTGCATCATTTTTACCAGCCGCTTGTTATTCTTGTCACCTTCCCAGCCGTGTCATACACAGCTCTCCAGTACGGTGCTGCGCTGGCATGGTATAGCGTCGTGGGTGTCTCGAGATCCACATACTTTCCTGAGCCCCCTTACAACTTCAGCACCATGGGAATTGGTCTCTTGAACCTCCCACCTTTCATCGGCTGTGTTCTAGCCACATTCATCAGCGGTTTCTTGAGTGATTGGTCTATTCGATACTTTGCCAAGCGCAACAATGGTGTTTACGAACCCGAAATGCGGCTATATGTGATCATTATCCCGACTGTACTTGTTCCTGTTGGGCTCTTTCTGTACGGTTATAGCCTTGCAGAGGTAAGCTTCAGTATTCACAACAACCTAAACAGAACAATTCTAACTGGCTTCTCCTAGGGAGCGCCTTGGATTGTTCCCTGCATCGGGCAAGCCATTTTTGCCCTCGGAAACGCCTCTATCTACGGTATCACTTTAACATACCTCGTGGACTGCTATCGCGATGTAAGCCTCTGTAGCTCCCTCCCATCCAATGGAGCAGACTCGAAATATGCTGATACCCAACCCTATCGTAGATTGCGGGCGATGCCCTCGTCGGCATAGCTTTTATTCGAAACGGTTTCTCCGCCGGAATCACCTATGCAATTGCCCCATGGATTGCCTCCATCGGAATGCACAATACATGGACTTCGGTGGGGTGTCTTTCTCTAGCCGTGGCCCTAGTCTGCGTACCGATGATGATCTGGGGGAAGAGGATGCGTGTCTGGCGTGCAGAAAAGTATCGGATTTACGCATCGCGCCAATTCAACGTCCGGCACAACCTCTGAGCTCTCAGATCAATTAGGAGGATCTGTGGAGGCATATAAACTCTGACTAAGAACTGTAATAGCAAATGATCCTCCCCATCCCGGAGAATCGAGGGATCAGGGTCGAATCCAGGGAAAATAGGGTTATGTACTGGTGGCATGGTATATTCCACAGAAGCTTAGGTGGAGATTATAAAACTGTAGTATTATTGATTCATAAACCACTGGCATTGAACCCGTAAACGTGATCATCGTTTTCTGTTTCTGATAAATCACTTCCCAAATTAAGGGCCTCATCTAATTCCTCCTCCCAGTGAACCGCATCAATTGCAATGAGAAGTTTCGCTTCCTACCAACACCTTTCGATAATAATTCGTGAAATCTTTCGCCAGTTCGCAATGTATACCCATGCGACCTCGCGATCTCGACCAGGTCATAGAGCAGCAATAGTCTGTATCTCTAACCCCAACGACCGGTGACATAGGATAGCTCTACCCAAATCATCGAACCCTGTCTGTGACTTTGATATGACTGTGCTCTTTAGCGAGAATTTATCGAATACTGAGCACTGTCACTTTTATGATTGTATAAGGGCCGTAGGGTGGTACGATAACAACGGAATATTAATAGAGAGAGAGCAGGAAGTGTAATTTTTATTTCATTGAATTACATCGTGAATTACATACTAGCCCTAAATTTCCCCTATTTAGGCACTACAATCTAGTAGCCGTCATTTATATGTGTAATTACACGTAAATATATTCAGCCAATCGGCAGCATTTGCGCACTCCACCTTGATCGCTTCCTTATTTCCAACTCTCGAACTTCAAGCAATCGGTAGCATTTGCGCCATCTTATCATTCTTCATATTGTGCATGCTTTTACTTTTAGTCTCTCCGTTTATTTTGCTACTTCGCGACCAATCCTGCATCCTACACATCCAGATCGGCGAGATGCCCCCGATCTTACGGACCCCTACCGGTTGCTCCGCTTGTACGTAACCTAGGTGCTTCATTCTCCCCATGTAAACTAGCGTGCTGACTGCATCTGCTAGGTCGCCAACGTCGCAAGAAATGTGATGAGCTGAAACCGATCTGCCGTGCATGTAGTCAACGCAACCTACAGTGCACGTGGCCCTTTCCTAATCGCGTCGACCGGCGTCGACGTGGTGATTGCAACAGCCCATTGCCAGAACCCGTGCTGCTTCACACTGCAAGCTTGATCACTCCTGGCTCTGATGGAGATTTAGACGTTGACCCAACGTTCCTATTCCAATATTGCTTCAAATATTTCCTCCCCGTCCAGTTCCACCAACCCAATTTTGTGGTTATCACAGACCTGTCGTATTTGATATCGATGTGTCTAGACTCCTTGATTCTTCGAAACGCGGTAGCCGCCTGCGCCATGACCTCTGTTAGCACTGACAAGGAGAAATGGCAAGCGGCAGCACAGAGGCATTACTTCGATGCAGTTCAGAGGACGTCATCTGCGATTGGTGATGGGTCTCTCAAAGGGGAAGAGGACCAACTTATGGCCGCTGTGAACTGGCTATGCGTCTTTGAGGTAAGAAACCGGACTCCAACATCAGAGGCGTTGGTATATGCATTGACTAGTTTCCATAGAATTCCCAGTTGGAAGCCGGTCTTCACAGCGGCATGCATCTCAAGGCACTATCAAAACTTCTCCTAATGCGTACGACTGAGAGCTACAAAGCCAAAACCCCGGCCGCTCGAGCCTGGGAACGATCGATCTTCGAATCTTTCATCTATCACAGTGCCGTGGTTACCTTGTTCGATAGTGATTTTGATCCACTTGAAGATTTACAGCTCGTGTTAGATAAGCTGTCCAATCGCTTCCATGACGTATCTGGCATCAGTGATTTCGACGCCATCGTAGAGACGGTCTTTCGCTCTCCTACTCTAGGTGCACCCCCTGAAGTTTTCGTCACTCTAATACAAGCCACGCGCCAGGCTCGGAGACCCCGAACGCTCAATTTTGAGGAGAAAAGTGCAATTTGGTCCGACTACTATAAGATGAGGGAATGGCAATCCAAACTTGACATGGCATGCGAGCTTTCGCCGCATTTTGGCATCTGGATGGGCAAACCCTACGTTGTCACAGTCCGACTTCTGCTGTTATACAATATACTCTCTGGCGATGGCAAGCTGGGAGCAAGCGAGTCCATCAAAGCTGAAGCCCGCAGCACCATGGCAGAGGCAACTGCACTACTGGCAAATATAGGAGATTATCTCTACCGAACATGGGGGAAGTACTTGTTATGGCCTTTGGCAATCATCGGCGCAACCCTGTCACGTCCAGCCGATATCAAAATTGTGCGAGATCTTCTAGATAAAATACTGAAGCGGAGCAACAGCAGTACCGTGCTTCCTGTGCAGAAGGTCTTAGAAGAGAGAATTTGGAACGTCATGCGGGAAGAAAATGACACTGGAACCCTCGATGGAATAACTCTTTCGGGGTTGAACTTGATCTTAGACAGTCAAGTTATGGGCAATGCTTGCGAGACTAGCAAGGTGTCCCCTTGACGAACTATTATTCTCTATAAAACAGCATACATTGCATAGAGTGGAAGACACAAACCACAGAACGTGCCACAAGAACCTGCGAAGGAATCTGGACATACAATGAGGCTTCCGTCATTTATCTTGCTCTTTAGACGCCTCAAACGCCACCTGCCGATTCAGTTCGTTAGCGCTGCTAACATAACTAGATATATGGGCTGGCAATGATGCCATATTTTGAGGACCGGCGATAGGGTCTCCCAATGCCTCCCACAAAGGAATGACGCCAGACCAATAACTATTCACAACCTCGGCGTTCTTAAGGTCCCCGCGGTCCGCATTAGGCACTCCCCAACGCAGCTTTGCGCTTCCCGAAGACACACGCACGCGTAGGATGTGCGTGGACTGTATCTCCACTTTATTGGGCGGAGTGCGTGTATTCTGCCATCTCTCTGGGACAACTTTGTTGGTGATGAGCTCCAACGCGTAGAGTTTCTCTTCGGGATCTTCGACGACCTGCCCGTAACCGTGCAGCACAGCGGAGCGGAAGTTGTAGCTGTGGTGGAACGGCGTCAACGCCAGAACAAGACCGTCGACTTTGGTGGCTCCGGCGCAGATCGGAAGCCCTTCTTCCCCTCGAGCTTTGGCTTCCTGGCAGAGCTTCATGATGCGCGAGCTAATGGAGCCGTGCAGGTAGAGGTCCAAAGGCTGGTCGAGGCTAGTTGATGATGAAGAGTCTGGAAACAAACCCATCTGCCCTATCATGGGAAGTACGATTGGAAAGGGGTCAGAAGGATCGGGGATGAATGAGACATGCAAGACGGAGGTGGAGTTGACGATTTTGTGAACTGTTGCGAAATCATAGTTCGCTGTCGTTCACAATTAGCTTGGAGAAACGCAGAGGTAACCGTGAATCTCTTAGAGCGACTTACCTCGATTGCGCAGTCTGTTCACCTTATTGCGAGACGTCTCCTGGAAACCGGGCTTCTTCTCCATCTTGGATTGTGTCTGTCTGTCCGTGACTTTGAAAATCTTTTCAAAGGACGAATTGGTCGTGGCAGGATAGGAAAAACAATCCAAACTAACGCTTTAAATAGGAAATTTATGGTCTCTGATATCTTCTTATCGCACCATGCCAGACTATATAAATCCTTGCACCGAAATGGGGTCCTGGTTTTATTGTGCCAATCGCATGGTTTTGCGCTAAGCTTTTAGAATCGGCTTTCTCGAAAGTTAAACTATTGCGCCTTGCAAGGCTGATTTATAATATAAGCTCTCACGGGGATACAGAGTTATTTTCTACTGTTGCTTATGCCAATCATATGTTTTTGCGTCGAGATACTAAAATTGCCCTAATGGGAACGTTGGTGCAGCGTCGCAATCGTGTCCGATTGGTCCGCATCAGACCCACCATTCATTCCCATTTCCATCAGCACCAGGGAGGTATAACTAAAGGATAGAACTCGTCCTCGAGATTATCTTGTAAGTTATTCGTAAACTACTAAAAATACTCGGAATTCCTACTCACATACTCAAAATGGGCAGTCTATCAATCATCCCTTGGGAGGAACAAGCCTCGGTGTGTAGTATCACTCTCAACACACAGATTATACTGGGACTAAAATTGAATTGGCAGGAAGTACAAGCTGCTCTATGGAGAAAAGTCCAGGTACTAGGTCAACTAGATGACGTTCCACAGAAGATACCTAGAAACGTGTTGCCTATATTCCGGGCCACGAAGAGTCTGTCAGCCGCTGAACGCGAGATCACCGAAGTCGAAGATGCAACTGCGCTGCTCGCAAATATTCACAATGGCATATGGACGGCAGAAGAGACAATCGTTGCGTTTTGCAAGCGGGCTTCCGTCGCAAATCAGCTTGTCAATTGTCTCATGGATGCTGATTTCGATGCGGCTGTCAAACGAGCTCGGGAACTAGATTCTCACCTAGCGAAGACGGGACAAGTGATTGGGCCCTTGCATGGCTTACCAGTCAGTATCAAGGACCTTACTGCGGTCAAGGGCCTCTGCTACAGTATGGGCTACGTTTCGTGGGCGAACAGGATTTCAGAAGAAGACGCCATCGTTGTGGACTCGCTGCGCAAAGCTGGAGCCATAATTTATGTCAAAACAACCATGCCCCAGTCCGGAATGGTTAGTTGACAGTTGATAACAAGAAGATATTGATGAGATACTGATTGGTATCTAGTGTCTGGAAACGGTTTCAAATCTTTACGGACGAACTCCCAATCCATTCAACACCAGTCTAACCGCAGGAGGCTCATCTGGAGGAGAAGGTGCGCTCATTGCGTGCCGTG
This sequence comes from Penicillium sp. OUCMDZ-019, assembly GCA_011750695.1. Lineage (NCBI taxonomy): Eukaryota > Fungi > Ascomycota > Eurotiomycetes > Eurotiales > Aspergillaceae > Penicillium > Penicillium sp. OUCMDZ-019. The sequence goes on along the minus strand of WTTZ01000059.1, from coordinate 103,311 downwards.
GCTCAATACTAGGAATGGGTACAGATAGTGGAGGTTCCATCCGTGTGCCTGCAGCTTTCAATGGTCTGTACAGTCTCAAACCTACCAATCGGCGGATATCATACAAGGGCAACATGAACAATTCCCCTGGACTCGGTTCCGGGTCTTCAATAGGTCCAATGGCACACAGTCTACGAGACTTGCAACTAATAGCGAAGGTCCTAATTGATGACGAGCCATGGCTAAGAGATGCGGCCGTGGTGGAAAAGCCATGGATCGAAGCTCAAGCGAAGTCAAAGTACGTGATTGGTCTTATCGAGTGGGATGAAGTTGTGATGCCACATCCACCAATTCAAAGAGCTGTGCAACTTTCAAAGGCACAAATCGAAGCTGCTGGGCATGAAGGTAAAATTAAGTGCTTGTTCTCGAAATGTCTCAGCTAACATGACGCAGTTGTGTTACTAAAGCCATTTCAACATGCTTATGGCTATGGGTTATCAGTAAGCACTCATGACTACATGAAACTGATGATAATGTGCTAAATAACGTTTATCCAGGGTCGCCTATTTGCTAGCACGGGCACCCAATTCATAGAGTCTGAACTTGAAGCCTCAGGAGAACCCCCAATTGAAGTTATCAGTAAGAAGTTAGGGAAGAAAATGCAATCAACGCTGGATATCATCAACACACATAAGTGAGTCATGCTGCTCATTATTTGGAATATTCGCCATGCTAATATGAGAACGGCCCGCAGAGAGTGGAACGCTTATAAAAATGCGTACCTCGACTGGTGGATGCAGACAGCTAGCCATACGAGCACTGGTCATCCTGTAGACGGCTTGCTTCTTCCAACTTGTGGCTCAGCAAGCTTTCCTCATGACTACGTTCAGTACGTACCCCCTCTTTCCTTCCACTTCAAAGTCTCTTGTTCGTGAACTGAGACAACCTCTTAGACCATGGAACTACGTGACGGTGTACAACCTACTTGACTATCCATGCGTCACTCTCCCAATAACCACAGCCGATCAAACGATTGACTTTCGAGATGAGAAATACATACCTGTGAATGAGGCAGATAGGAAGAACCATGAATCCTACGACCCGGAGCTTTACGACGGCATGCCTGTATGCCTGCAACTGGTCGGTCAACCACTTGGGGAAGAGCGGCTGTTAAATCTTGCGGCGGCTATTGATGGGGCAATTCGTGCCTCGAAGAACTAGAAGAACTAGGGGTTTGCAGGGCTGCTCAGCAACCTCTCGAGCGCATTATATTGCTTTGCTTGTCGTTATTAATGAATGGGGCTCCCCTCAGGCACATCTATCTAGGTGGTAATAGTTACACATAGACCTGAGCTTGTCAGGTTACTGTATTTATATCACGGCAGTGTCATCATTTTGTAGAATAATGCTACTAGGGCAAACCTCTGTACAATTTCAGCCTCAGTAGCCGTGGACTAATTGCAACTAAAATATAGCCCCGCCATCAGCTGACTCAGAATTAAAACGTTAGCAAAAGTAGCCCCTCGTAGCCTCAAATCAAGAAAAATTTCCCCAAGTATGCCATGGAACACAGCCAGTATACTGTTGGCATCATCTGTGCGCTGCCTTTGGAGGCGGCTGCCGCAGCTGCCGTGCTAGACGAGGAATACGCGGCGCTGGGGCAAGACGACCTGGACCACAACAGCTACAAGCTCGGCAGAGTTCACCACCACAATGTCGCCATAGCGAGCTTGCCATCGGGGGTCTATGGCTCAACGTCGGCGGCCTCGGTCGCCAAGGACATGCTGAGAACCTTCAAGTCCCTGCGATTCGGGTTGATGGTGGGCATTGGCGGCGCTCTGCCCGTTCCCGCGAACGAAGAGCTGGACATTCGCCTTGGGGATGTAGTCATCGGCAAACCGTCTGGCCAGTTTGGCGGCGTCGTGCAATTCGATCGTGGCAAGCAGACTCAGTCATCCGGCTTTGAAAGGACAGGGACTCTGGCCGCTCCGCCTTTTCTGCTTCTCACGGCTCTCTCGCAGCTCGAGGGCGACAATGAGCTAGGCGAGACCGCGATCACCACGCATTTGTCGGAAATGTTCCGTAAAAGACCCATAATGGCTAAGAAATTTGGCTATCCAGGAACAGGGAGCGATAATCTGTACGAAGCTAGCTACGCCCATCCTCCCATGGCTGAAACTTGTGCCAGTTGCGCTGTTTCCCGGCGTGTTCAACGCATAGAGCGAGAGTCAACGGATCCGATGGTGTTCTGCGGCACCATTGCTTCCAGTAACTCAGTGATCAAAGACGCAATCACTAGAGAGCGACTACGAGAAGAAGTAGGAGCGATTTGTTTCGAGATGGAGGCCGCCGGTCTGGCCGATTTCCCGTGTTTGGTGATTAGAGGTATTAGCGACTATTCGGATTCACATAAAAATAACAAATGGCAGAGATATGCTGCAGCCACAGCCGCAGCTTGCGCCAAATCATTGCTTGGGTACATAGGTGCAGCTTCAGTGGAAAAGGAGAAACCAGTCATCCAAGTGGGAGGTTTGTTTCCGTTTGAGATACAGTAAAAAACATCATTTCCTAGACTAATGCTTCATCAGACACCGTACTTCACGAATTTGCCGCTAAACAGCTTGCTGCAACAGAGAAGCTTGGAGAGAAAATTGATTCGAGTGCGCAGAAAGAAGAAAAGCGATACCAAGACGCGCGACAGAAGGAATGCCACCAATTTTTCAATCTCGTTCCGTATTCAGCTTACAAGAACATCAATCCGACCCGCACGGCAAATACTTGTCTCTGGGTTCTTGCGAATGATCAATACAGCACGTGGTTAAGCAGTCAAAAAGACGACCTTCTTTGGGTCCTGGCTGATCCAGGTTGTGGAAAATCAGTTTTGTCCAGGTCACTAGTCGACACGGAGCTGCGAAGGGATCCAAAAAACACAATTTGCTACTTCTTTTTCAGAGACAATGAAGATCAAGGCAAGCTATCAACTGCACTATGCAGTCTTCTTCACCAGCTTTTCCACCAGAAAGCCGAGCTACTACACCACGCGATTCCAATTTGGGAAGCCAGCAAGAACACTATTCAAGAAGACCCAGATCAATTGTGGGAAATTTTGCTGTCAGCAGCAACTGATCCAGCAGCAGGCTTGGTATACTTTGTGCTGGATGGAGTGGACGAATGCGGTGAAAATGGGAGAGCACAGCTGCTGCGATATATCAAGCGTTTTCACTCGTCCTCATATCAAAATGTCGCCAGAGAAGGAAACTTGAAAATCCTTCTCACGGGCCGACCATACGCTGATATTGAGAGTAACATCAAATACCCCAACAAAAACATGCCCGCCATCCGCCTCTCGGGGCCAATGGAGACCGAATTGGTCAAAGAGGAGATAAATGTTGTGATCAAGGCTAGAATGACCGCTCTCGCCGAGCGAGTAGATATTCAGCAGGAATCCAAAGACCGGATCGAGTCCAAGATGCTTTCTATGCATAATCGAACATACCTGTGGGTGCAATTAGTCACAGAAGAATTGGAATATAACATCGCGCGGGGCGAGAAGGTCCGGTCTACAGATATTGATAAACTGCCTACTACTGTAGAAGCAGCATATGAAAAACTTCTCAACAGGCATACAGACAGTCCACGCAGATACAGGGAAGCATGCATTATGTTGCATATTGTCGTTGGAGCGAAACGTCCGATGACCTTGGCGGAGATGGATGTTGCATTTAACTTGGCCACACAAGAAAATCCCACAGAAAGTCTGGACTTGGATGACGAATTCCTAGACAGAAGCAGACTAGCCACGCGAATCAGGAATCTCTGTGGATTATTTGTCTTTGTATCGGATGAAAGAATCCATCTAATTCACCAGACTGCGAAGAGCTTTTTACTCTCAAACCAGCTGGAAAGCCCACAGAGGCTGATCGGTTTTCGATTCGCTCCACCAGAATTAGATACCGGAGCGTGGAGATCTTCAATTAACGTTCGAGATTGTGATTCTCTCTTAGCCTTGGTCTGCGTTGTCTGTCTGCAGCTTCCCGAAGTAGAAACATCAACTATATCTGTTAATGGAAACAACGACCAACTTAGAGGTTTATTTCAATACTCTGCTCTCTTTTGGGGAGATCATTACCGGGGAGCACAATCACTGGACAGAAAACGGTTAGAAGCCCAAGCCATTTCGCTGTATCATGCTGCACAGAATCGTTCGAGTATGTGGTACGAAGAATTCAAAGGAATTCCCTCTGTCAATCGGGTCGGTCCATTAGCAGTTGCTAGCGAGTTGGGTCATGAGGATTCGGTAAAACGTCTCATCGACAACGGAGCAGAAATTAATCCCGAAAAAGAACCGCGGAGTCCGCTTTTCTCAGCGATATCCTCCGGCCATGAAGGTGTGGTCCGGATACTCTTAGAAAAAGGGGCCAACGTGAATCTCACGGCGCTCGGGGTAAACCCATTGATTTCCGCAGCAGTGATGGGCTTCGACTACCTAGTTGACCTGCTGCTCGAACACGGGGCGTCTCTGGATCTTGAACTTGATAAGACATATGTTGGTTGGCGCAACTGCGGGGATCTTGCTCTATTGCTTGTTGCAAGTAATGGAAAGCTCACGCTTTTTCAGCGACTATTTGAGCTTCGCGATATGAACCCTAGACTGTTAAATCATGCGTTGGAAGTAGCTGCGAGCAATGGTCGTACAGATGTTGTACGGTTTCTTCTATCTCGAGGAGCTTCCTGCAATCCTGCGCCCTGTCTAATTTCACCGCTGCAGAAGGCGACGTTTGGTGGACATATTGATACCATGCAGGTGCTTTTAGCAAATGGGGCAGCTGTCAATGGGAGAGTGGGCGTCGCACATCTGGCTTTCCCGCCCATAGATGCCCGACACATACGATCATTAGCGGTTGTGAGGAAATTCGGGACACGAATAATAGAGGCGACGGGGCAGAGTAGCCTTTCCAGGCGTGTTGATGCAGTTCTGCAGATTCTTTCATTCAATACGATCCGTACTCCGAGTTCCATTTTCAGCATGTACCCTCCGCCGTTGGTCATGGCAGTAGCAAAGGGAAATATGGAGATGGTCGACTTACTGCTAGGCCACGGGGCGGCTGTCAATGCGAATTATCTATTCCCAAAGGGCAATGAATTCCTTACTGACGTTCTTTACATGTTTCAGGATGAAAATTTGCTGCGGAAGGTCATGTACCACACACCATTGGGTGCAGCAATGAAAACTCGACAATTCAAACTGGCAGCAGTTTTGATGAAAAGAGGAGCAAACAGTGGACGCGAAATACTATCCCCTGACGTTCAAAAGGAGGCAGTCAGATGGTTTGTGGATAACGAGGCCGAGATAGAATACGCCCCCTGGGTGGAAAGAGCGCTGCGCTTGGGGCAGACTGAAGTAGCAGCCATGATTCTGGAGCAGAGACCGGTGGTCGCTTCTGACCTTGCTCCCTTTCTTCCTGAGCTGGCCGAAAACAAACAACATGACTCAGTCAAGCTGTTACTACATCATGGAGTCGACCCAAATACACGCGGCGCCAAATTTAATAAAATTGCCCTTCACTGGGCTGCGGAAAAGGGCCAGGAAGAAACGGTCAAACTACTGCTGGAGATAGGAAGTAACCCAAACCTGCTCGACGAATACGGCCAAACCCCGCTACACTACGCTGCTGAAAAGGGGTTTGAAGGAGTAGTCCGTGATCTGCTCCATGTGACTGATGTCACGGTAGTGGACACCAAGGGACGCACTGCCTTGCGCTGTGCCCAGGATAGAAATCATATCAACGTTGTGAAGCTGCTGGTTCCCAGGAACAACGAGACAACGACTGAGCAGGAAGAGACATTGCGCAGCATGCGAGAGCTAGACCTTGATTGACACGAGACGGTAATATAACAACACAGTCTCCTCAAAAACCACGACGTTGGTCACCAGTTAGTTCACCGGGGACAATTGGACAGGACGACGGTGAAGTACAGTGAAATAAATACTCGGAGAAGCCTCCGAATGACGTCAGACCGGAAAACACAATCAGGAAGGTCGACACCTGAATCCAAGGGCACTATACGTAGCACGTGTTCACAGGTGAAGTCTGACTCATTGCGGTTTGCGCGGGTCGCTGCCTTCTTTTTCAGGAACCTAAAAAGTTTGACGACTCTTCTCCATTTCTTCATCTGTCCTCCGCTGCATAGACTGTTGTTTTCTTTGTCTTTGCTATACGCATTTTTAGTCCCTTGTTATTCGATTAATAAGAAAGCATCTGTTTCTACTGATTCTTCGGTCTTCTTGCCTCAACCCCGCGGCTCCATATACCCCGCCTCAAGAGCTCCAACTTATCGATTGGCTACCAGCCATGCCTCCGATCGTGCATTTCGTGCGACATGCCCAGGTACGAATCTAATTGTACCATATCCATCTCAAAAAACACTTATATTAACCAGTCTTTTTCTTCTGCAGGGCTACCACAATCTCACAACCGCCAACCACACCCTTCCCGACCCGGAGCTTACGCAACTAGGAGAGCAGCAATGCGCCGAACTCCAAGAGAGCTTTCCATACCATTCTGAGATTGAGCTTGTTGCTGCCTCTCCCCTGCGCCGGACCATCCATACTGCTCTCCTCAGCTTCCAACCCGTCTTTTCCGCTCATAAGGATTTCAAGCTCATTTGTATCCCCGAGGCACAGGAGACAAGCGATGTTCCCTGTGATACTGGAAGTGATCCTGCAGTGCTGCAGAAGGAGTTTGTTGATCGCGGGCTGCCGGTGGATATTTCCCTCGTCCATGAGGGATGGAATAGCAAGGTACTATCCCTGATCAGCCCATTTATTTTCTCCTCCTTTCTGTTGGTAGAAAATCAGAACCAGTAGATCTCCTGACTCGGTTCTTGCATTACAGGAGGGAAAATGGGCTCCTACAATTGGAGCTCTCAGGAACCGTGCCCGCGAGGTTCGACAATGGCTCAAAGCTCGTCCCGAGAAGCAAATCATCCTAGTCACACACGGTGGACTGCTCCATTACTTGACCGAAGACTGGGAAGATAGCAGTATATACCAAGGTACGAATTATCTGAAGTGTTCTAATCAGGAATACAAAATAGTGAACACAGTCATTAACACGGATTTCAATCAATAACAGGCACCGGCTGGCTTAACACAGAGTATCGCACGTACACTTTCTCCGATACCGTCAACACTGAGGATATCGAAGGCAAGAAACTAGAGGACGGTGATGATGCTACAGTCATTGAAACTCCTGATTCTCGAAAGCGTCGCGGAAAGAGTCCCGAAGCCCCGTCTCGCGAAGACCAACGAGTGTATTACCAACAGGGCCTCGATGGCTGGGAGAAACAAGGCTTGCAGCCTAGTGCAAAGGAACGCGAAAATGTTAAAGTCCCCGAAGGTCAGGAGGTCGACGGCAATCGCGTATAGAATTTTTTTTTTCCCCGTTCCCATACTGTCATTCTCCTTCGATAAAAGAAATGGCTTTTGAGAAGGGCCTTTACCGTTTTTGAGTTTGTGATTTACGATAAAACATGCATCACGATAGATGTCTTTTGGATACTTAGACTAATTAGATAGACCAAAACAGCGGTCTACTGCTATGGAATATAAATTGATATTTCAGGAAGGCCTAGCCTATCATCTCAGGTATGCAGGCAACAACAGGCAGTACAGTACATGTCTGCCGCAGCCGGCAAGCGACAATCTCCCTATGAGCGATTTTCTTCTTCATTTTTTCTAAAACAAGAACTTTGGCTTCTCGGCCGCCCATTACTATCCACCGTGCTGTCGTTCAATGCCTTGAATGGCATGGTGCAGTACAGGCAGCAGCATTTATTCTTGCCAAAGCATCCTCCCTGCAATGCCCCATTATGCTGAATGTATATGCCTAGCCAAGGCTATGCACAGGTACCATTCATTGCTGCTTTCTCTTGTCATATCTAGGTATCCAGAAGCTGAGAGACAGAGTCTAGAGTTGTTGCTGCTTGGTCACGTGCACTTAGGGTTTGGATGAAGCAACTTGTCTTTACATGCTGAATAAATAATAAACAATGGACTGTGTTCAGTGTTGACTGTAGACGACAATATGTAATCAATGATCTGCTTGCTAAAAATAGGCAGGTGGGGGCAGTGGCGCAGCATCGAGAACCGCCAAGCCTCACTCTCCGCATTTCTGTGATACGATACGCCGGATATAAGGCTGCATATTCCCAACACCTCATCCCATTGTCCTCATCGACTCCTTCAGATTACTGATCGACATTGTCTTGCTGATGAGTGCTGCTACCTCACGCTCATCATGCTGGACGAAAATCTCCCAAGTATGTTTACGTCACCTCAGTCTCCTCTTGACCATCTAATGCTCATACTCATGCCTCTTAGCCTTCTACCTGAGCAGCAACAAAAAAGACAAATCAAACAACAACACCAGCGTCCTATTCACACAGCACGGCAACGAGCCCGAACCCGCTTACTCGCTGCACCGCCTTGATCCCGCCCAACCGAGTTCACGAAATCGCTATGCCGTCGCTCTCTACGACCCCTACATCCCGGATGTGCTATACGGCGAGGTTCTCATTATCCCCGAATGGACTCAGCCAAGCTTATCGGCGGATGCAATTCGCCAAAACGGCGGCGTAGCTCCTCCGCCTGAACCAATCCTACCGTCCCAATTCAGCATCCATTTATACAATCCCGATCAGGAAATCGTAGTGCGCCACAAGCCCAAAACATGGAATTCGCAACCGTCATGGGAATTTGAAATGCCCCAGCAGTCTTTTAAGCAGCCTTCCAATTCTACGTTGGATCAAATACAATCGGGTCCCGCCACATCCGAGGTGACACCCAAGCTCAAATTTCTATGGCGAAAGGACGGCTCGTTGTCTAAAGATTTTGCTTGCTACTTGTCGGGAAAAACCACTACTCCAGATGGTCGGAAGAGAAACAGGGAACCAGATATCACTGTTTCAATTTTTAAATCGCTCCGGGAAATCACTCTCTATGAACCCAATCTTTATCGAGTAGAGATGGAAGACTTCAAAGGATTAGAGGTTGTACTGATGCTGGGAGCTGTCGTGATTCGGGATGTGTACTTTAGCCCTGTCAAGGATACGTTCAATATTGTCACTTCGCCTGCATCTTCAAGGACGAATGTGACGACTGCAGCATTTATAGCCCCAGGCAGTAATCCTGCATATATGACCGGCGCTGCCACTTCAAACCAGCCTCAGCACGCCGCAGCCGCAATTCCGCGGCGAGATACCAGACCCACCTCAAGCAGTCAAAATCTCGATCCACGCATGCAGTGGGAAATCGATGCAGAAAATGCGCGAGTAAAACAGCAAGAGGAAGCTGTCCAAAGAGAGCGGCGTCGGAAGGCCGAGGAAGAGGAACGCAAAACCAGGAAGCTTATCGAAGCGGAACAGAAAGCCCAACGCAAAAAGCAAGCTGAGATCGAGAAAGAAACCGAACGGTTGAAGAAAGTCTATGGAACGGAAGACGAGAGGAGCCGCCAGCAACGGCGGAACTCTCATTACTCTGCTAATCCTTCCATTATGGTAAGCCCGACTCACAACGCCCGGTATTCCCATTACATGCCGACCCAGCAGCAGCAACAACAACAGCAAGGATTGGGTCCATATATGCAACCACCAGGCGGGAATTATTCTTCTGTTGACTTCCGTCAGTCCCAACAGCAGTTACGGCCCCAGTCGTCCATGTCTTTTCATGAGGCCGGCGGTACTCAATGGTCCAACACGTCCGGTCCAGATAATCAACGACTGAAACCAAAAAGGAGTGTCTTTGGTTTTCTGAAAACTTCAGAAAACAGCGATTCCAGCAAATTGAATAAAAAGCGGAGCTCAATATTCTGATTTAGGAACGTCTAAAGAAGCAGGTAAAATGGGGTAAAGGAGGAGTATGGCTTTTCAAACAAAATGAAATGAAAACGAAAAGAGACGTCAGGCGCTTTGGTTTATGGATACCCTGGTTTCTTTCGGTTCTAAAATGGTTATGATTTATCATGATAACTTGCATTGTGCATCCTTTTGGTGTTTGGGATAAGTCGTGTGCTTTATATTGTATATACATGAAGTAACAGTTTTCTTCAATCGATCGTGCAAGTACATTATACACATATGTTTAAATATAGAACCTCTAGATGCGCACTCGAGTTTTATAGTGCTGAGTTGCCTATATCTTTCAACTCATATTTCAACTAAGACCTCGGGAACAAGTCAGAGGGCAATATCAGCCAGTAAGCTGGCCACCAGCCATTGCGCAAGCACCGATGGCATCACGTAGTCCTTTCCCTCGTGAGTAGTAATGCCAGCACCATGATCAAACTAACGTCGCTTGAATTCCAGCATTGGCCCTTCCTTCTCCGACGCAAACAAATCATACAACTGATACTCATTTTCTCTCCTTCGCATAGGTTCTTTATCATTCCTGTCCCCAGCCCCTATCCTGGCCAGATTAGGATACGACGGAATCCGGAGATCAGCCAACCACAACAGTCTCGCGATGACGAGACTGATTTCGAGATACGCCAGATTGATACCCGCACAGTTTCTGGTACCATGAGAGAAAGTAAAGAAAGCTGTTTTAGCATCTGGTGATACGGATATAGTCTTGTTTTCGGATTCTGAGGGCGAAAGCCATCGTTCCGGGAGATAGGAAAAAGAGTCTGGATAGTACTTCTCGTTGTGATGGAGAGCATAGGCTTGAGAGGCAGCCACGTAGCCTTCTGGCACATATATCCCACGCACTGTAGCACCGCCTGGGCCTGCTTCTCGGTACAGAGGGGCTATTACGGGAGCGGACATACGTAGAGCCTCGTCAATGCAAGCTCGCAGATATTGGCACCCATTCAGAGTAGGTCCCATGTGGATATCGTCCAAGGATGAGAAACGAGACCTAATCTCTGCGACAATCCGCTCATATGCAGTCGGATTACGGGACAGATAGAAAAACGTTGCCGAAATGGCTGTTGCAGTGGTGTCTGACCCGGCGGTTATAAGAGTGTACGCTTCAGCTCCTATCTCCTGCTGACTTAAATTCTCGCCCGTATCAGGGTCGGTGGCATTGATAATAGTTGACATCATATCTCTGCGCTCGGGCTCTGAAGTGCCCAATTTGTCTGTTTGGATTCGATCCGTGGCCCATCCTCGAAGTAATCCTGCCCATTGTACCCGTAGGTTGTCTGTATTTTGTAGTGTCCAAGTGCCTAAATCGAGCCACTGCCCAGATTTACCAACTGGGAAAGCTTCGGGCATTTGGATTGCCATTGCCATTCGATGGCCGGTCGATAATAACATGGGTCTGTACTGTCTGTGGTCAGGCTTGACTAGAGCATCGGTGGATTTACCAAAAACCAGGTCTGTGATGATATCCAAAGCTAAATAACTTGCTATTGAACGCATCTATCAGTCAAAGACTTTTACTCCTTAGGGAGAGAAGGGGGGTCAACTTCATACTTACAATAGGTAGAAAGATCCCTGGAAGCCACCCAGTCGCCATCCTTATGAGAGGTTCTATCATCGCTAAGAAGACCATCAACAAACCGATCTACGTGTTTCAAAATGCATTCCTCGCTAGCCCTCAAAGCAGCCTCTGAGAACCCCTGTCCCACGAGCTTTCTTTTTCTGCGATGCATATTCTTGTCTGTTGCGTTGAAGACGCTGTGTACTGGATTGAATTTCAGGGCCTCGTAAATTTTGCCTTTGGCGAAGTTGGCATTGTAGCCATAGATTTCTTTCATTCCGTGGACGTCGTTAACGAGGATCCGGTTAGGCCCATAGCGCACAATCGCGCCATATTTAACATGCAACTGGTGGATGGCCAAGTGGGTGTCCTGGAGCCAGGCATGGTACAGTCCATATGCATCAGTTAATCGTGCAAGGAGCGGACCAGGGACATGAGCGAGCGGGTGTAGAAAAAGCCGATAAATACATATTGTGGCGACGTAAATACAACCACCTGCAGACAATACAAATAGTAGTGTCAGCAGATTTCGAGGCTGGATAATGTTGGAAGAAGTTGTAGAGAAGCTGCTGGAGCTCTCGTCCATTTTGTTTTCGCTTTACGAATTTTGTCAGTTGCAACCCCATACTTAGAGCCAGGTATGGAATAACCGCGTATATAAAGCTGCGCCCCATTCCCTCACAAGATTTCTACCGTCGGCTGTTGGTGGCAGCACTAGATGCAGCTAATTCTGATGTGTGCTATCTCCTCACCGTAGAAGGATTGACCCCCTTCCCGAGCGGGGTTCATGCGTCAAATTTCGTGACAGTGCCTCGGTCCCTGGAAATAAGTCAGTCTTAAAGAGCACCCAATATGTCAGAAAAAAGTAGAACTCGTACAACGATCGAGCGTACCTAGGTAGGTATGTATGCTGATTCATAAAATTTACCCAGGTAGGTGAAATATATATGCAGTGTCGCAATCCCATGATCTGAGTGATTCATCTTATAGTCATCAAGTTGATTGGACCTATATTAAGCGTTTTAAAAACGATTCAAAGACCCAAATCAAAGCAAATCAGGCTCAAATAAACCGGCATCTAAATTCCGCGACCTGCTAGAGGAGGACGAAGGGTGAGCTTGAAATAAGCTTAAAATTTAGCTTTGCGGGCCGTAACCCTAGCCCTATATTCACGTCGAGCTGAAGGCTGATGATCCATACATTCCTTCCTTACTAAATAAAGATGTTTTATAAAGGAGAATCTAATCTAGCTAATCGATAGAAGATCAAAAGCTACTAGGGAAATAGGGAAATCAAGACCAAGTCCCATTCGCAGGCCCGAAATATCCATCCTTGGGAAGATCCAACCAAGGCACCCCTTCACCATCAGCAGTATTCAGATAAACCGTATTCCCCCACCAATTAGGGAATACTGCACCGGGATACGAGACACAGAAAAAGATGATGATACCGCTGATCGCGATTCCAGTGTCGAGAGCTGCCGCGAGCACGTAGTTGTACTTGGTCCACCATGCGAAGAATTTGTTTTTGATCCAGTGGTTGAATATGAAATTGACAATGGCCCAACTGGAGTAGTTTATTCCGGTGGCTAATGGTTTAAAATTAGTTGACAATTCTTGGAACATTCACAGATCTAGAGAGAAGAAAGAAGACTCACCCGGTGGCACGTTGTATGTTCCAACCCAAAACAACGGCCAATTGACTTTCTTCCAGTAATCTTTCTTTGTATACTTCCACAAAGCCCACGTAATAATCGGGGTGATGGCACCAATCCAAAAGAAGTGATTCAAAGGGGAGTATATTTTGCCTGCAGAATACAGTCGAGCGGGACCTACAAGTCCCCATATCACGCTGCTGCTGTACACGGTCCTTCCATTGGGGCAAGTGAAATCATCTGACTGATCCAAACTGCAGATATTATCGATGTGACCCAGCATCCATAACGTTACACCGACTTGCGTCAATGCTCCTAGGATCGTAGCAAACCCTTGCGCGAAAAACAACGTTCGCGGCGGAATCTTCATGTAATGGCCTAGTTTCATGTCCATTGCGAAATAGATACCCTGACCTACGACGTCAGTGGACAGGATTTTGAAGCACATGTTTGCAAGCGGTCTTCCAGAGAACATATATCCTCCAATGAATTCGCTCAGAACATTAAGCTGGTTGGCGTCCACGTTCGTGATTCCCTGGATAATGCCACAGGGAATCATGTAAATTGCAGGAATCACAAAGGCGAGAAATACTCCATAGACTGGGAGCTGGGTGCCGTACACTTCAACCATGGCAATAGCCATAGCCATAATGACAACGATGAGACTCACGTACCAATACCAAGGTACCTTTTGGTATGTCTTCATGAGCCGCGCGTGGATATCGAGTCTTGTTGTGCCCCGGAACGCTGCAACGAGGTCATCCCAATGCCAAACGTATGTGTGAGTAAGAACCGCTGTGATAGAGGCAAACGAGAGACCATAGACAAAGGCGTAGGTGACTGGAAGATACGGAGGTGAATACTCCTTATATGCCTCGACATCCAGAGTGTAATCGGCTCCAACAACCCGAGAGGTATTATACTCATTACCATATCGATCATAGACATCCGCAGTCATCAACGGCAGAAAAGCGGTATACCACGTATTAGTGTAGTACAGAATTGGAGTAATTAGCCAAAAGCAAATGGCAAACCCGGCGAAGACATTCATAGCTGCCCACGAAGGGGATAAGAGAGGGTTCGTGTTGTAAGCAATCTGGCTCCAATCAAACGTGATAGGGCTGAGGCCCAAGCCCGTCTGCATGCCAAAAAGATGGTTCACAATCTTATTATTTGGGGCAATCCAGCAAACCCACGTAAAGTAGCTCAATGCCGTGAACATCAGTCCTGGAAACCAGTACCTATTGATGGACTATTAGCATGCACAAGAACATAACACATGAACCAATGGTCTACTGTAATTATCACCTACCAAACAAATGCTCCAGTCATTACATAGAAGAAAAACCGGAGACGAGAGATTTTCCATTTACCGACGGGTACATTTGCTCGAGAATGCAGGCTCTCGAGAAGGGCACAATTGGAAAGTGTTCCTGGCCAGATGATGCTTGCCGGTTCAACAATCCATGGAGCAGAGAGTCCAGCTACGCCGAAACCCAGTAGTTGTGCGCAAAGCACTACCATAACTTGAAAGCCAGTCTTAAGACCGAAGTTATAGAAGTTGGCCGATGCAGCTTGAATGATGTTTGTCGAATCGGCACTGAAGTAGCCAAACGAGACATTGCTCATGATCACAATCACGGTGTGTTCCTTGATATTGAATCGATCATCGGGATTAATACACCAACTACCCAGACGACCGAGGTTGATCGACCGGTTGGGGAGAATCTTCGCAAGGAAGACTCCGCATGGAAACGCAAGCAGTTCCGCAACTAGGGCAACAATATGAACAGACGGATATCTCAAAGAGAAAAACTGGTTTATTCCAGATCCAATCATGGTAAATATAATTCCCAGAATCCACATTCGTAGCGTATTGACTGGCATACTGGGGTCGTCCACTTCCGGCACAACAGCTCTCACTGTCATTTGCTTCAGCGTTAGCCAACGTTGAAAGAAATGTTACATGTCTGAATAACAAACCCTCTGAAAACGGTGATCGATGTGACTCATATGAGTATTCGACATTGTCATCCTCGACTACCGCCGCGAGGTCGACTTCAAGCTCCGCCAAACCCCCATGCCCGACTTCTGCATCGTCCAGCACCGCGGTTTTCGAATCGAGCTGAACTTCTCTCGGCGGCGTCTCCATTGCGAGGTATACCTCAGAGAGGAATTACGAGTTGCCGCGGATGTAGTTAGAAACCAGGTATAGTATGAATTGGTAGCCCTGAATTCCACTGCTCGACAAGAGGGCGAGCTGGGGCGGGGAAGGGGGAAAGCCATTGCTTTAACACTCTTTAAAATCAAGCTTTTCTCATTAAACAAAAAAATAACCCTTATCGGCTTATCAAGTCCAGGACTATTACGAGAGAGCAAGGCAGGGATTGTTATCTTGCTTGGGTGTGGAGGTGGAGGATGTACATACTACCTTAGTACTAGGCATGTCCATTGTGTTGCTTTGCTTTGCTATGCCGAAAGAGGCAAGTCCAGCAGATGTTTTATTTGGCGATTAAGCTTAATCAGATCATTATTTACGCCTTGAATGCAGCGACTTGCCTAGTAGTACGTAGTTAAGAGTTGAATGTCTAGAGATAAGCATCGGGGGTCAGACCCCGCGTAATACTTTTGGACGGCAACAGTTGTGTCTTAGACCATCTTGGCACGTCCAGGTAGACTCTTAGGTAGTACTATGGGAGTGTGCCAAGGTAGTCCACGTACGTATATCTATCACCTTTTAGAAGTTAAGCGTGTCTGAGTCCCGGCAATGACCGGGATCGAAATGATAAGCCGATATGTATGCTACCAAGAACACCTGGTTGCAACTTGGGACTTCAAATGTGCGTGAATCTAGGTATACATAGGTATGCGACTGAATCCTTAGTCGTAAACATATAGTAGATATCTAATGAATAAACATTCCAATAGAGTAGGATACATGGCTTCAAGGATGATGATTACATATAACGGAACCGAACTCGTAGACTCATTGTGTTGAAAATGCAAGACAAAACAGAACAGTGTTGGAACTCGAATGGTGAAAAGACAATCAAATAGAAGGGGAAAGAAAAGCTTTGTGCCAGCTTGTTCGAGGCAATACAATACGCTTATGGTGTCGCACACAAACCCCCCGTTCATACCGGAAGTTGGACATTCCTAAAACGCCGCCTGTACGAATGTCCACACCAAAGGAGATAAAAGAAACATGAAATATTATTGAGGGAAAGGGGGGAAGAAAAGTGAAACACAACTGCACAATCGGAGGCTATGTATGCCTGAACAGAAAAGAACTCCACTGTAAGACCCAAGCGATGCTCAATGTCCAATTAATGTGTTTGCGTAAATAAAAAAAGGGATTCCGTCACGTATAAGGTGCCGAATTGATCTATACAACGGTCTAATAGCGGCTACAATCAGGGCGAAGCCCAGCCGCCAGCAACGTCGACCCATTCCACCAGGCAACTTCCTTGCTTTCCTTCGACGTCAACAATGTCCGTGTCACATTTGCAACGGCAGCCCACGCCATTCTCCTTGACAGGGTCGGGTGTGGCCCAGTAATCATCTTCTTCGAATCGTTTCTTTTCGTCTTCGGTGGTTGTTTCCAGGAACGGAATGCGAGGAAGTTGTCGAGCTGGTGCGTTTGCTGGGCAGTGTTGGATGGTTGTGTGACGGTAGCCAAAGTCTCGGAAATAATGAATATCGCGAGGAGCAAGTAGTGCACCAGCGGCCAACGAATGAATCGGCGCATCACCCCACTAAAACAAGAAAGTCAATTAGCAAACATCACAAAGGTGTGTGTGTCAAGAGATATCATACCCGTTCCATCCAAAAGCCACCACTACGATCCATCATCTCGAAGAAATCTTCATACTCTTTGCTGCGGAAGAAGTCCAATCGGGCAATTTCAAAATTACTCCAGAAATGGCACATATTGTACTTCTCACCTTCCATAGCTTCTCGATCCACTTCCGGAAGCTTCACGTCATCGAGTTCCTCGGGAATTGTCTCTTGCTTGGCAGTATCTTCTGATTTTTTCTCTTCCTCTGCAGGTCGCTCGACAAACATCTCCCACAGACCTTTTGACTTGAGTCCCTTGGTACGTTTGTACGCAGATGCGTAACGGAAGATATTCGGGACAGTTTCTCGAAGCTCCTTGACAGCAATTGTGAAGCCGTACGTTTTGTTCGCCTCTGCCATTTTGATAAATGGATCACTGCAACCATCAAATTAGCTAAAGGGTGTCGGATAAGGAAGTGGGGATATAAGACTCACTATGTAATGTCACAGAAATACTTGATCTCGGGCTCCAAACGCCAGTACCACTCGTACTTCAGGAGCAAAGGATGCTTATAGAAGAAACTAAAGCATGCGTTAGCGTATTGAGGAAAAAGGATGGCTGGACTATCAACATACCCCGAGTAGAATCTGCACATGTGATGGTAACTTTCCATGCCACCATACATGATAGCAGCATCACCTTGTTTCCTAACTCCCTCTTTGGCAATTTCATGGTCTACCCAGTCTGGATAACCCCACATGCTATCATCAATCTTACCAAACTCAACGGGAGCGCTTGTGTAATTTTGGACCGTGTCTATGAATTCCTGGTCGAAGTCTCCATCATTCAGAAAGACATAAGGATAATGCCACCATCTATTGAAATGGCGTTCAATGGACTTGATGGATTGGATGACACCATCGAGTTCTTTGTTTCGTGCAAGTACGACGAATGCGGCGTTAGCTCGAGGCCCGGTTGGGTCAATATTCGAGCATCCCGTCGCGAAAACTTTATCGTGCTCTTCGCTTATTCGTCTGTTGGATGAGAACGTCAGCATTGTCACACAAGACATATCATGAAACATGAAGGGGAAGGACATGGACCAACCTGATGGACGGTGGTGCACCGGCCGGGATGAGAATCCCGCCAGAGGAGGACGGATGCCTCACGAAAATAAGTACGATTAAAATGATTATAACACATGGAAATAATAACACAAAACCCAGCGGTATTGAAATAGACGAATTGCCGCGTAGTCTGATCCTTCTTCGAAGGAAAGCAAATCGTTTTGCTAGCTGGCCCTTCTCACGTGAGGCATCTTCGAGAGGTGCTAGCGCCGGCGCAGACGGCAAGCGCTTGACGATGCGACGAACGATCTGCATGGTGGCCAATCAAGCCCCAAATGCTGAATGAGAAGACCTCAGTCAGCCAAGGGAAGTTGCGAGACAGCACTTGTCTCGCGGTTGTAACTAGGTGGGGATCCTTAATTCCAGCAAGCGTTCCTGCTCAATGCCGAAAGCTGCCGGCCGCTTTTCTTTCCCTTAAATCCCTGACGGGGAAATAAAAGAAACTCGACAAGTATTCTCAAGCGTGGTATTTTCAGCGTCACCGGATCACTGGTGACTATCCGCAGTCGCTGGGGGAGATCCTTGGAAGATGGTTCCGTAACGAGCGGCTGGAGGAAAGGCCTCCTTTCTCCCCGAACGAGATCTCGATCCTGCGTGGCCGACCACGATCAGCGAGAGCGATCGGCCAAGCCTGGCGAGGGCAGTAGGCTAGCAGAAAGACGTCGAACACGACCCGTACAGTCGAATCGACGAGGTCATCCGTGGGAAAGGGAAGGATGTGAGAGAACGTGATGGTTGACAAGTAGATGGGCTGGCAGGAAAAGGTGCGATGGCAAGAGGCTAGAATAGTTGCTAGTGATGGCTCCTGCTGAATGGGATTGGCAGAGGCCCTGCGCGGTAAGGGCTGGCAGAAGCCAAGACCCAAGGGGGTTAACCTGGTTACATGCGGTACCGGATTGGTTCTTACGCGTTATGACGCGGCCGTAATTTACTTCGCCTTGCTCTGAGTGGGCGGAGTCAACGAAAGAATGCTGTATTTATTACTAATTTGCTGTTATTGATAATACCGTCCACGGCTTTTCAATACACCTGTGAGACACGGAACCGTTCTCTGTCCCCGTACTTCGTGTTTTATTACGACCACTTAGCACTCTGTGTGTATTATTCTCGTTTTTTTAAGCATAACTTGTATAATTAGCAGAAGGGTTAGCAGAAATACAGATGGCCTGGATCAGTCTGTCCACTTCTGTGGTGGGCCGTGTCCGGAGTATAAGTACTCCGTTTACTCCTACTCCGTGTCATAGTTCACAGTGCACACTGTGAAACGGCGAGTTCGCATAGACGTGTCTACTGAGTCAGTGGAGGACTGGCCATAGGAAGACACATAATCATATGCATCCATCTATTCTCAGCCACAGTTCTATATATATATATATATGCGTTGGTGAGATTATAGCATCGCTGATATCATACAGCGACGTACATGAGGCGGTGCACGTCCCCAACAACGATCAGTTGCACTCGTCTCTGGCATATGGCGAGAATGAAAAGAACGTTGAAAAGAGCATCTACATATGTTTAAATATTTAAATATATAAAAATAAAATTAAGATATACGTATGGACAATATACTCCGTACATGTAGAAAGATTGTTCCATGGGACGAGGGTTTCAACTAAATTAAGGACGCTTGACAGCCTGAGGCGCCCGCCCGTTGACCCAGTCAGAACGCGTGGTGAGCCTGAGCAAGCTGGCAGCCGCAGATCACGGCGCCTCCACCGAGGAAGGAGCTGTGGCTTCTGGAATGCATCGCCACTTTGCGCGCGCTCAACAAAAGATTATTCATCGCGATACATGGCCATGTGCGCTTGTACTTAAAAAACTGCTGCCTTGGACTGGTTCCAACGACCTCGCTCATTACCACTCATCCGTCTCTTCTCGTCTCTTCTCTGTGTCGTGTGCTCAACATCACGGACCGCCGTTATCCAGGCAATCGATAAGCTTGATAATAATTCCCCTTTTTTCCGTCACGCGAACTCTTGGGTCAAGCGCCGATCACAGACGCATCGTGCTCGCTTGATTCGCATCTCCAGACGTCCAATTAATCCAACGTGTCATGGGCGCATCGTGTCCAACGTTGGTGACATAGCGGATCACTGTCGCGGCTTTGATTTATTAGCAGCATCGACTATAGCATAACCACAGCATTCGTTTGATTTACAAATTTCTCGTGCCTATACAGTCTCCTTTTGTTACTTCTCATCTCTCCTCCTTTCTTTTTTGTTACCCCTCCTCGTCATTCTACATACCATGGCGCAAAGCCTCGCCGTCGCATCTCCCCCGCAAGTCCCAGTCAAGTCCGAACCGAAACCTATACATACCCCCAATTCAGAAGCAAGGCCACAGAGTCTGGCTGGTCCATCACATTGTTCGGCAAGCTTTCGTACTGGCCACTTGAACCTCGACACCTTCTCGCCAGTTAATGAATATGGGAGTTTCGAGTTTGACCGCGTTCTGAAACGAGGAAAGGTATTCGGCAAGATCAAAAGCCGGCATGTGAGTTCATCTTTCTGATCAACGGTAGTTGTCTTGGGAGGTATTTTAACTTACATGAGTCGACAGGCATTCAAAGCATCCTGGAAACCCTGCTACCTAGTTCTCCGGCCGAACCTTCTTTCCGTCTACAAGGACGAAGACGAAGCGAAACTGTTGCTGTCTGTCACCCTTTCGGATGTTGCCGCTGTCGCCCCGGTCCATTCTGCGCGATCGACACGCGAACATGTCTGGGGTATCTTTTCGCCGTCACAAAACTATCGTTTCCAGTCTATATCCGAGCAAGACGCAAAGGGATGGATTGAGCGTATTCGCTCGGAAGTACACACCGACGAGGAAGAAGAGGCCATTGTCGCGGAATCAAAGACAAAACCATGGACAGCTACCGTCTATACTAGCGATGGCGAGGACCATAATGCAATCATAATAGCTAGCGAACATTCGGATATTGGTGAAAATGAACATCCAGCCATGTCGAGCTCGCCTGAACTCTCACGAACGCTGTCGGGACATCGGGGTCGGAATTTACCCCTTGCACAAGATTATTCCGGCGCTGAAATGACGGAATACTCAGATTTCTCGGATGGGCCAGGCGGCAGTTCACGACCACAGCGGCACCATAGCTCCGTGCCCAGTAGCGGGTATGACCAACAGCCCAAGCGTCCTTCGTTTGCCCGCGAACATACCCTGTCAGGGCCACTTGGTGATCCTGACCGTGTCATATGTACTGGTTATCTGCAATGTCTACGCAGCAAGGGAGGAGTGAGACAGTGGAAAAAGCTTTGGGTTGTGCTTCGACCAGTCAGCCTCGCTTTCTATAAAGACGAAAGAGTCCGTTTTCTTCTTCCTTTTTGATTTTTAATATATACTAACTATTGGCTTCAGGAATACTGCGCCAGCCGAATCATCCCAATGTCCCAAGTCATCAACGCCGGAGAAATAGATCCCATATCACGGTCGAAAAACTTCTGTCTTCAAATCATCACTGAAGATAGGCCTACTTATAGATTTTGTGCGCCAGACGAAGAGTCTCTTGCGAAATGGCTCGGCGCACTGAAGAGTGTTGTTATCGGACGAAAGAAAGCGATTGAAATGAAGAAGACCGTTGGTGGCCATGCTTCATCTGCACCACCAGCACCTACAATAATTACATCCCCTGAACCGTACCAGCCTTTGCGGTGATGATTACTTTCATTTCTTATTTCCTTATATATTTCCTCTCAGATCCTTCTCTATCTTCCTCTTTCTCCCTCTTCCGCCCTTCGAACCAGCATTTTGGGGGTGTTATCGGCTTCGTTTTAACTATGATATCCCGCTGTGTATATTCCTTTTTATATTCAGGTCTTCGCATGAGACGTGAGAATCGTCTAATAATTATTAGTATAATAATACAATAAATAACTATCAATTAGTGTCTTTATCAAATTTGCATGAAAAGTCCTATGTTGAGTTACTAATCAGATACCATTTTGTATCCTAATGAATACTATACTGTAGTGCTCGTATACCCATCCACCTCTTTAAAACATCGATATCGAAATCGCATTGTCTTAAATCCCCCCAGCTCCCTTTATTTTCTCCAGCTCCCTGTCTTCAAAAGGATGTAGCGTTTTCTTGTTCTATTTCTTCTTGATCTTGTTGTTCTTCTTGCAGCTCATCCTCTTTGCTTTCATGATTCACTATAAGAAAAGATGTAAACACAATCGTTGCCCCAATCCAATATAACACGCTGGCGTACTGGCCCTGAAGAATGATCTGACCAACAAGTGATAGAGGAATGGTCAGACTCAGACCGACGGTGACAACGAGTGGTGTTGTGAGAAGCATTGCATAGGCCCAGCATATATCTGATACTAGGGAAGATACTGAATTTACCTGTGTTGAATCGGTTAGTTTGGTAAAAAAGAATGGTGAGTGGTATGATGTATACATACCAAAATGATGATCCAGATCCTGTTTTCGGTGGGAAGAGAAAACCTCTCGATGCCCCAGAAGTGAAGAATGACAAACCCAGGCCATAGAAGGAACACATTGAAGAAACCAACTAGTCCAAAAAACAGTTGCATATTGACACGCGACTCGTTGCCAACTTGTTTCTTCATGACTATCGTGTACACACCGTAGACAATGGCGCTCAATGCGGCCATGGCATCGCCAAGAGCAATCTCTGCTGGTGGCTTATTCGAAAAGGGATCGTCACCGACAGCACCATCGGGACCGGAAGACGAGGTCAGGTCCACGCGTGAAATGAGAATGACCCCGATTAATGAAGCCAATACACCCAGAGCTTTGCGCAGAGAAAACCTCTCCACACGGATTAGAACCCCAAAGACCAGTGTCCAGACACCGCTTGTCGAGGTCAAGATAGTCGTGCTGCCCACAGTCGTGTACTGCAGGCACGCAACTGCAAGATAATTTGCCAGAAACCATAGCATGCAGAACTGTGCAGCCAAACGTGCAGTCTCCCCCAGCCCTAACTTTTCCGACGATGCTGTTTCGGTGAGGTCTAGGTCATGTCCGTAGCTATCTAGCAATCTCTGGCGCTGCTGTAGATTTCCTTCTCTATAATCACCTTCATCCTCTTCGGTGTCTTCATCATCTAGCGATGATGTCTCTCTCGCATAGGACGGAGGCTCCTTCATTCCGTGCAAATCGAGATAAACAAAGAACGACTTGACAGACTTGACTTGCGACAGCTTGCCTCTACGCCACATGCGGAAAACGCGCTGCGCAATTACATTTATCAGGAATATCACAAAGCACGACGTGTTGACGTAGGTGATGAAAAACGGGTGCGAATAGCTGTCATCTGCGAGTATATTCTGCTCCAGTAAGTTGATTAGCATGGGACTTCTGACAGACCGATAGCAGGTGATAAGAAGGCACATACACTAGCCAGAAAATTCGAGGCTGTCCATAGAAAGACCACACACATAAGGAGAATTATTCCTGTTGTGTGTCGTGCCATGCCGTATGTTTTAGCAGTCTTTGACTGCCTGACGGCATGGGTCCCACTGCCAGCAGATTCCATTTTGAGAAGCCGTGGAGGAAGCCAATATTCATAGAGATGTCCTGCTCTTATGATTCGCCTGTCTGGACGGTCAACAGCGACCTTGAATCTCCGCTCCTATTCCCATGAAGGTCTTCGTGTTTAATTGCCCTTCGTCTTCCTGGGCCACGTGCTAATAACTATCTCCGCCGTTTTCCGGCTGCGATTAGTTATTGACGGAGGGATTGCGACAGGACAACCGGGTCCGTCTGCCGATGCTGGGGAGGGCAGAGTTAAGAAGAAAAGAAAGTATCCCGGTCAACAGGACGTTGAAGAAGCCACATTCCTTAGCCTCAGTCATGTGCGACTGTGGTGCTGTTCGGCGTTCAACGTCAAGCGGCGGCCGTGACTCGTCCCGCCGTTATCATTCGGCGGCACGCGTGCGCTAGGGCGGTTCGGGCTAGCTGCTGCGACAACGTAGATAAAGCGCAATATCAAGCATAAATATCACCATGACTCACCTAAAACCAGGTACGTTTCTGCAAGGAGCAAGCCCAATATAAGTGATTCATTGCTCCAACCCCTGCATTTTAATTTTATATTATCACAAATTCAGAACGAAGGTATCGAATCGATACCGGTCAAGTGGCTTTCACAATTCAGTCGCACGCGGAGGTGTATATTATGTATTTGATGGTGGAGAAAATAGCAACATATGAGGAGCAGAAGTAGGGTACATGAAAAGGGAATATCCCAGACTCCTGACTAAAATAATACGAAAAGCAAGTCTTGAACCAAAACACGCGAATATCAGACAGAAGAAAAAAGAAAATGCAAGCCAGGTACATGGAAATGGACGATCAACGTAAGTTCACGCGCAAAACATCGTGACCATAAAAACGGAAAAGTACCACGTCATAAAACTATACGGCTTTCACAAGGATGTAGAGGGTGTAGATGGCCGGAATAGTAGAAGTCTACACACGAGGTTCACTGCACCGAGATGGGAGAAACGAGCAATATGCAGGCGATCGCATGTCGAAAACGGAGTCGAATCGCTGCGGTGTTCATCACTATTTAGCAAGCGCAGCTGTCACGGTCATCAAGTCCATTAATCTTTATCACATCGTCGAATTCTCCACCGCCATATTCCTCCGACTCCTCTTGTGCAAGTGCGCTACGGGCAATCACTAATTAAATAATGTTAGCGCCGTATTTTGTAGCACAAACTATTTTAGCCTTACCCTCAAATGCCTGCTCGACATTCAGTGCTTCCTTGGCGCTGGTCTCGAAATATGGGAGGTTGCCTTTGGACTGGCAGAAGGTCATGGCTCGCTTTGACGATATCATTCTCTTGTTTTCTTCAACATCGATTTTATTACCAATAACGACCTGCTCATGTTAGAGAGCTGATGGATGCCAAATGAGGTAATACGCCTCATGAACTCACAAAAGGGAAGCTCTCGGGATCCCGAGGGCTCGCTTGGATGAGAAACTCGTCTCGCCAGCTGTCAAGAGCTTCAAAACTCTTGGAATTGTTCACGTCGTAGACCAAAACACAGCAGTCAGCTCCTCGGTAGAATGCGACACCCAATGACTGAAAACGCTCTTGCCCGGCGGTATCCCAAAGCTATGCCCAGTCAGCAACCACTATTCTTTTAGCAGGAAATGCACAAGAACATACCTGCATTGTCACCAGCCGGTCATCCACAAGAACTTCCTTTGTGAGAAAATCCGCTCCGATCGTCGCTTTATAACTGCCGCTGAACTTCTTGTTGACCTGGAGTGTGTAAACATGAGTAAGTATTGTGACGAAATTGAATGTCGAAACCGCCTGTCTGTCTGATAACACGCACATATTGATTCATCAAACTCGTCTTTCCCACACCGCTATCTCCAAGAATGATCACCTAAACACATAGTGGTCAGAAACATTGGCATATGAACGGCCATATCACGGGTGGGAGGCCTAGTATCGCAGAAGGCGACGCTTCCCGTACCTTCAACAACACCTTCTTCCGGGACGCCATGGCTGCAGCAAATATAGAGAGCGGCTGTCAATGAAAGATCGAGGGTGCAGAAAGAGGTCGTGACAGCAAGATGCTTAGTGACAAGTTGAAAGTGACAGGGACAAGGCACAAGAGTGAAAGAACGACAGAGATTAGGAGAACCTCGTGACGTTGAAGCACGAGGGCGGTGGATGCGGCGGTAAGAGCTGAGCAGCAAATCAGGTGCCCACCCGCAACGGACTAGGCAGGAGCCCCTCTGCAATTTCCGGCCTAAAATGGCTTCGTGCTACTGCCTGCACTACGATGGATATGTCACTTCTTCGTTGGGAAGTCTTGTTCTTCAGGTAAAGCGGTGCTTGCAAGATGTCTTCTGTCCAGCCATGTCTCTTGTCGTAAGCAGGCGGTGCGTTTTCGAGTCCCAACATCACCAGCCATGGCCAACTGGCGAGAGGACTATTATGCCGCCTTAGCGGCTCGCGACGACCGAGAGCAAGCAAACAGCAGTCTTTACGATGCTTGTACGAAAGATCGTCCCATCTGAAAATGAAACATGATAATAATCATTTCTGCTAGATACTCGACTCGCCGATCGGACAGCGGCGACCTCTGCCAGCTCCGGAGGCAACCCCCCGGATACGACAGGCAACAACCCAGCGTCTCCTAATAGAGGAATACCAGCTCCGATCTTGCAACAGCAGCAGAAACAACAAGGCACTAACGTGAATGCGGGTGCTGGTACCGGTGCTACGTCGCAGAGCGTCCTTGTGGCAGACCTTGCCGCTGCCCAGCGATCCCGCTCCGAGCTTCAAGAACAACTTACTCGCACGACGACGGAGTTAGATAAGCTGAAATCAAAGACCCAGCAGGATGCTCGCCGGATTGCCTCTTTGGAAGGAGAGCGCACTCATCTGACGCTTCGTTTGAGAGATCGCGATGAAGAGTTGAGGGGAAAGGCAAAACTATTAGATGTTCGTGTGACCCGTTCCGGCTTCCTCGATGCTTGGAGGCCGTTCGAAATCTTGCTGACCTTGGGCAACTTTTACATTATAGAACGTCCAAGATGAACTAGCATCCTTAAACCTACAGTTGAATATGGCGGAAGATCGATCCACAAAATTGCAGAGGGACAATCAGGAATTAATCGATCGGTGGATGGCTCGCATGGGAAAGGAGGCAGACGCAATGAATGAGGCCTCGAGATTCTGAAAAACCAGCCATTGGTCTGCCTACCTCTGGCTGTATAGAAAGTGGCGGTTATATACTTCCCGGGTCGGGCTTCTGCTATAAATGGCACTTTTTCTAGCCGAGAAAACACCGGTTCAAAATATACCAAAATGGTTGTATCTATAGAGATTCTATGCAATGCGCATTTCTAACTAGTGTACAAGACGCAGTGGCTGAAATATTGACATGAAGGACACTCGGCATGCTATAAGCGGAGAGTGATACAAGCATTCACAAGTCACTGTATAATAAGCATCTCACAGAGCATCAAAGCCCTTGAGAAGGGAAAAATAACTGGCACAGTAGTCCAGTGCAAACACAAAGTGGTATCATCAAAATTCGACAAATATATCTTTGTCAAGAAAAAAATAGACGTGTCCAAGGGACGTCAAATGGGTTATTCAGAAGTCTGATCAAAATGCCTGGCTATCAGCAAAGGCCTTCAGTCGAGAACTGTCTTTGGTGGCGACAAAGTAAGTTCCGCCCACATCTGTCCAGCTCACAGAGTCGGACCAGTAATTCAGCCGTCGGACATCCAACAGATTAATTGGCGAGTTTAGGTTGCGAGACGTAATCTTGTGTCCGGCGGGCACGAAAGACTTCAACGAAACGATCTTGCAGCCTTCCTTCATATCCAAAAAGTGATTGATCAACTCATTGTTCAGTTGAGGGGTGAAAGCTTGGTTGTTGATGAGCACAACATCGGCTCGTTTGAGAATCTCGAGTATGCTCTGTTCGGCGAGGAAGTCACCCTGAACGAGACGAGTCTTTCCAGGTGTGATTCCCCATAAGCGACATCGCGCCTTGAATTCCGCCCTTTGTAGGTCGGCCAATGTGCAGGCGTTGGGCATCATTTCGCAGCCCCAACTCTCGCATCCGATCTCTAGGGCTGCCTGCAGGACAACATTTCCAACACCGGAGCCCAAGTCGACAAAGACTTGACCGGATTTCAATTGGGTCTCTTTGAATATGGTGCTGATAAACCGAGGCAAGAGTTCGCCGTATACATTATCGGTGCCGTTCTCGTATTGACGGAGTGACTCGACTCGAGGGGAGACCGTTCGAGAATATATCTGCGTCAGTATGCGCTCCACAAGAGGTAAGCGCAGAGCATGTGTCTCGTCTAGATGTTTCGCAATAGACCCATCGGATACAGATCTTTGTACGGCGCGATTGTAGTCCGCTATTACGTCTCTGAACTCTTCCTCGGAAGCATGTGCAAACGCTCGGCGAATCCGTCTCTTGATTCCAGTAGCCTCATGATCGAATTCGTCAAGCCCGTCCTCGGGAATGTAATGCTGAGAGACCATTTCCACGACCTGGACAATATCATCCAGAGGCTTGAAGTCGTCATTCTCCTTCGGCACCGCCAGCTGATATCGTTCGCCCTTGAATGTACTCGGATACCGCAATGTGATTTCCGGGAAAGCGTTTTCTGTCACTGTCGCATTTCCGAAGGCTGGCTTGTACTTTCCTACGGCTTTCTTGATCGTGATATCGGCTGCATGGACCATCGCAAGTTCCTTAGGCCCGTCCTCCGAGAAAGCTTCCACTGATCGTATGCGGCGAGAAAGATCCGGCTCAGCGCTGTTACTTAGCTTTGCACGTTTGCGAACTTCGAACGAGGCATCTGTATCGCTCTCGTCGTCATCGTCGCTCGACAGTCGCTGAATAGGTGACGGCCTCTTAGGATTCCTCCTCGAGACTGTTGTTTTCAGGCGCTGTTTCGAAGATAGATGTATATCGCGATTCTGGGAGCCGACCTGCTTGCTTTTCACGGTAGGTGTTGTGCGAGTGGTAGATGCGACGGTGGTAGAAGGCGATCCTCGGGTGTCTGTGGTGCCTGCAGATGAGGATCGTGACTGCGGCGCCGGTTTTTTCTGAGTGACAACTTTGCGAATCTGAGGCTTTTTGGGTTGCAGCGAGAACGCGCCTCCTTTTTGCAGGTGGTCAAAAAAGCCCATTTCGCGAAGACGCACAAAATCAGACGCGCCTCGAGGGCCGGCCGAGATCGGGTTATCAGAGGACGGAGCGCCGGCGAGGTAAAAAAAAGAATGAAGGAATTATGCTATGAATATGGCGACAGGAGAGGCGTAGAGAATGTGTAAAAATGATATGCAATAACTGTACAAAGAAAATACAAACATGGCCCAGCCGAGTAGGAGAGGAGGGGCTGAGAGAGGTACGATGGGCTGATGATTTGACTGCCGCAGACAAAAAAATAGAGTCAGCCTCTGGGTGGCGACTCGGCGGGGAGCAACAAGGCTGACCCCGTCTCAGCCAATCAGATTGCCGGACACGGATCCACGCTGTCGGGCCTGCGTCGAGCGCTCTGATTGGCGGAAGTCTTCGGAGGTATTCCAAGCTCAACAATGGAATAGGTTCTGATGACATGCAGTCAAGCTGGATTGAATTATTAGCATATAGCAAGCAGTATGTAGAGTTCCAGAAGACGATCGTCCAAAGGGGCAACTTGGCTTGTATAAATCATATAACAGCGTTTTGTATTACGAAGTGACTTTGGCTGCAAAAGTACACATCGTTATCAAATATACATCTATGTATGGTGACTATCTAGATATGCTAGGTATGACATGCTAAATATTTATTCAACATCACTTCTGCTTCTTGGCCACCCTCTTTTGTGCCCTGATGTCCTTCTTCATTCGCGAGTCCACGATCTTGTACTTGCCCTTGACTCCGCGAGGACGGCCAGAAATACCTCTATTAGCACCCTTAGCGACGACAAGCTTGACTTTCTGCTTCGGCTTCTTCTTGGCTGCCTTGCTCATGAGTTTGGAGATAGCTTCTGCCTTATCTTTCTCACTCACGCCTTCATCCTCGGCAAGTAGGGCGGACTTCTTGCGCAACTTCTCTAGTCTTTGGGCAGCCTTGAACTTCTTTCGCGCCTGGGCCTCGCGGACTTTCTTGATAGGGCGAGCGTTGATCGCTCGCAGCTTCTCTTGGATAGCTGCAGCTGCAGCCTTCGTAATGGGTCGGTGAGGACGGCTATGTTTGGACTCGTCATCCAAAAACCAATCGGGGAGTCCGTCCGTGTCTCGGAAAGCAAACTTGTTGAATCCATCGTCTGCCACATCCTGAGTTGTCTTCTCTCCTGTAGCTAACTGTTGCGCAAGAGCCATCGCCTCTGCAGTAATAATGTCGATATCTGCACATTGGACGTTAGTATTTCTAAAAAAAAAAAGCCAGGCTAGGATTAGTTGGACAAACCTAAATGACCATCCTTCGTCCGGGGATCGTCTGTCTTGGCTGTTTCTTCATCTGAAGACCCCCAGCCATCGTCCTCTTGGTCTTCGGCTGTCGATACTTCAATAGACTTCGAATCTGCGACAGGCTTCTTAACAGAAACCTCCTTCGAAGCGGGTGCCGTGCTCTCTTTCATATCAATGGCACTATCTTCGTCTGAAATACCGTCAATGTCTTCCAGACCTTCAAATATATCCTGGTCAAAGAACATAGCCGCTTTGTTGGACAAATTGCTTGCTTGTGGTAAATTTGTTGGTGAAACGTCCGAATTGGCATCATCCTCATCGGAGTCGCTTTTATCGCCTTTCTCAGAGAAGCCTTCCCACTCTTCAGCTTCGTAATTTTTGCGTGCTTTCTTTGCACGCAATTTTGAATCTCGGTCTTGCTTTTGCTCCTGGTATGTATCGTACCATGAGTCAAGCTCGCGTTCTAGCCGGTCCTCTTCTTCATCAGACTCCTCCTCGCCCGAGGAAGATTCCGGCTCATCCTCGCTTTCCACATCAACCATTGTTCCCGACGCAATTCGATCTGCGGCATTCTCACGATTCACGGCTTTCATTCCAAACATGGTGTCTGCCCCGCCGATGCCTACCTGTTCCATTCCGATATCTGTAGGCGTAATCATATGCATCTGCATTCGTACTATCTCTTTGCGTTTCCTCTCGTTCTCCTTACGCCTCTCTTTCTTCCTTTGCGCACTTTCATTGTCGCGAAGACGTTGAAGCTCTTCCTGGATAGCTAATTCATCATCCATAGGCGCGATTTCTGCGACTTCCTCGTCCTCTCCCTGAGGCTTCTTTTTCTTGACAAGAAGGCCAAACTTCTCCCGAACTTTCAATCTCCATTTCAACAGGTTTCGAAATTCCTTTTTACCAAGAACTCGCAGATCCTCACAACATATGCGAATTTCATCGGTAGTCTCTTCAAGTCTTTCCAGCGTAGATAAAGCCAAATCTCCGGTGGGAGGCTGTTTAAAACTCAATACATGATAACTGCCCAGAATTGCAATCGGATCGGTGGTATTGATGAATTCTGTGGCAGAGATCTCCTTGTGCTGAGTGTAATCGCCTTCCTCATAACCTTCTCTCTGGCGCTTCTTCTTTTCGGGATTGAAGACCTTTGCCTCGTTATTGGGTGTTGGGTCAGCTAGTTCTGCAAACACATGTCGAGGATCCAAAAATTTAGGATCGAGGCGTTTCGGCGCCTTGAAGCCGCGGCAAACGACAAAGATTTCGGCAGACACATTTCTGGAAGACGGGGGTTTCGTGGCTTCAACAGAGGTGAAGAGTTGCTTGAAAACCCACAGTAGAGGATTGTAATCTTTAGAACGGAAAACCTTGGTAACAAAAGTACCTCCTTCTTTCAAAAATTCAGTCGCCAGTTTCATGGATTGCAAGACCAATTCAGCTTGGGAGAAAGCGTCCTGCACCCATGCAGTACCGACGTTCGGCGCACCATCATGAAGAACGGTATCTGCTTTTAAATGCTTGACGTGAGAACGTAGGGTCGCGCGGCATTTGTCTGTGGTGATATCGCTCTGGAAACTGATGACACGAGGAATAGGCTTTATTGGGGCGAGATCGACACCAACGATGAGACTGCCAGCTGGCATACATTCAGCAGCAACTTGACACCATGACTAATTCAAGATTTGTTAGCATAGCAACAATGGTGGGAATGAAAATGGTGAACGTACTCCCGGAGCTGCACACAGATCAAGAAGAACTTTGCTTTTCTCAAGAAAACCATACTTTTTATTGAGTTGAATCAACTTGAAGGCAGCACGCGCTCGGTATCCTTTTTCTTTGGCGAGTTTGTACCATTTGTCCAAACGGCCTTTGCCGTGCTATAAAAGTAGAATGGTTAGTGAGCTGTTTGCAAGACTTTTTTTTTTTTGCAAGTGAAATTGCCAACCTTTTTCTGGATAGCCATATCTGATCAATTCAATGATCTAGTATAAGGCGAATTGCCAGACTTGTGACAAGGAAAAGCGACAACAAGGGTGT
Organism: Penicillium sp. OUCMDZ-019; assembly: GCA_011750695.1. Lineage (NCBI taxonomy): Eukaryota > Fungi > Ascomycota > Eurotiomycetes > Eurotiales > Aspergillaceae > Penicillium > Penicillium sp. OUCMDZ-019. The sequence goes on along the minus strand of WTTZ01000059.1, from coordinate 71,303 downwards.
ATTCTCGACACACGCCCTCTGATGTTGTTGCGGTGGGTTTGGATACGGCGTCGAAAAAAAAGTGCTTATCGAGCCTATCTCCAATTTTCAGGCTTGGCAGAGCTAGACCCAGAAGTCACGTGCATTGTTTTGCCTCGGTCGAGCTTGGCATCGGGTAGGTGCCTGAGCCTTGAGGCATGTATCCACGTCAGTTCTCTGCCCAATACGGAGCAATCACGTGGGTCGGGATCGGTGACATCAGCTGTGCGGGCAGACGCCCATGCTTGATTGGTTGGTTGGGAGCCTGGCTGGCTGGACGCCGATGACTACCAATTCGTCTCTATCTCTTGTCTTGATCTATATATCCCATATTCTACACCCATTACAGACTTACAGACTAGTAATGCTTCTATCACCTTGCTCGCCAGCTCCATGGGATCTCAAAAGGCGCTGAAGTCCACCCATTTGGCCGCCAACCCGCCTGCGAACAGAGCATCTAACGACGATAGCTCAGGCCCAATCCAGTCGGGTCAAGATAGCGGCTCACTACAGCGCAAGCAAGACAGTCGATTGGTGAGTCGACTTTTGATTGAAGGGCTTGAAAACAATAGCAATTTGCTAACCCAAAATTGTGCAATACAGGCTTGGACGTCGAAGACCTGGCCGCACGGCCGGAAAGCCGCTGCTGTCACCGAGGTTGCCCGTGAGAGTATTTCAGTATCTGGAAATATAGCCTCGGAATCGAGTACTTCAACAACTGCTCTTCCCCAGTTTAGGAGCCCCAACAGATCTGGTTCTATTCAGTTGATCAGAAAAGCCGGCGCGTCGTCAAATCGGTCTCTGCCGGCAGATGTTACAACCACACGTATCAATATCGATTCGAATGGGCCTACTTCTGACCAACCGGGTACAAAGTCATCCCCAGAGCTATCCCATACACAAAGTGGCTCGGGCAAAGATGAAGATAATACCGATTTAACTGCGGGTGTTGATACTACGAGTCCTGAGGAGAACTCAAATTTACAAGCCCCTGAAAGCGTGGAGGGTACTACCACAACAACGAAACTCGAAAGAGAACCGGCCGCTGATGAACTACCTTCGAATACTTGGTTTGGTTGGCTTGGCTTCGGTAGAGCATCGATAGATAAACCGGGTCCCAAGGAAAGCGAAATGGGAAAGACATCTGAAAGCACAAAACCGACGCCAGCCTCAGTAGAAGAGCCTCAACCATTAGAGGCTGGCACAAAACCGACTGAGGTAGACGAAGAACCTGAGAGTGGGACCACTCAAAATGCTACCCAACAGATGGAAGAAGAAACGAAGAACCCGGTGCCACAAAGGCGTTCTTGGATGCAAATTTGGGGATCGACCAATGCTAGTAGTACTACGATTGCCAAAGAAGATTCACACAAAGGAGATTCGGTGGCTGATTCTGGTCTTGAGCAAGATAGGCCTGTCGATCAGACCACGGATGACACAGAAAATAACCAGAAACCTCCGGTTGACCAGCTCCAAGTCAACGATTTGCAAAAACGAACCTCAGGACCCGGAAAATCAAGCGGGTGGGCATTTTGGTCAAAAGACGTTTCAAATACAGAACAGACCCAAGGCCCTGAAAGTCAAGCGGAGACGGGCGAATTAGTACTGTCAGAGCAACCAAAAGTGAAATCCAATCCAGAGGACATGGTTGCTCAGCTTGGAACCTCTCCGACTCCGAGCTATGTATCAACACTAAGATCAAAAAACAAAAACCAGAAGAAAACTGCCACATCAATTACTGTCAAGGATGTCCAGTCTGCCGAGCTCGCTGATGATTCCGTGGCATCCACATCAACAGGTCAAACCTCTACTGCACAAATACCAATAAAACTCCAAACGCCAGAAGTGTCGGCTTCAACAAAGCTAGAAAGTGTTCTCACCAATCAATTACTACCATCTTTCAGAGAAACATTCGCGCTGCAAGAATCACCGTCGTGGTTGCAAACTTTGGGGCGTATGCTATATTCCCGAAAAGAATCAGAAAACCGGCATGTCTTTGCTCTTCGTGACCCGCCTCGACCTAAGAAAGCTTTGGCTATAGGGGTTCATGGCTATTTCCCTGCTCCCTACTTGCGCACAGTGCTTGGCCAGCCCACTGGAACATCTCTCAAGTTCTCTGCTATGGCAGCAAAGGCTATCCATAAATGGACTGAAAGCCATGGATATCATTGCGATGTAGAAAAGATATCATTGGAGGGTGAGGGCCGCATCGCAGAACGGGTTGATTTACTGTGGAAACTTCTCTTAAAATGGATAGAGGAAATCCGAAAGGCCGAATTCATCATGTTTGCCTGTCACAGCCAAGGCGTCCCGGTTACAATCATGCTGGTTGCTAAATTGATTGCATTTGGGTGTCTGGAGTCAACCCGCGTGGGAATATGTGCCATGGCTGGCGTAAACCTCGGGCCCATCCCAGACTACAAATCAAGATGGATAGGCGGTTCTGCTGGAGAGCTTTTTGACTTTGCGCATCCCACGACTAAAGTTTCGCGAGAGTATGAAACGGCACTGAAAACCGCTTTGGAGTTTGGGGTGCGTATATCTTATGTTGGCAGTATAGACGATCAACTGGTTTCATTAGAGGTATGTGATCCGATGTTATCTCTGAGATAACTCTTTTGCACGAACTAACCATTTGCATAGTCCTCGCTATTTGTTCCGATCTCTCATCCATATATCTATCGAGCCGTTTTTGTCGATGGAAGGGTCCATGCACCGAGCTTGTAAGTACAGTTTACCCCCAGCATAGACTTCACCGAACTGATAATAGCCAAAGTCTTTCTCATCTTGTAGGCTTTACTTTGAAGCTTAGAAACCTTGGAATTCACGACCACGGGCTCATACGAGAATTAAGCGCACCGCTTGTTGGAAGTCTTGTAGGTGGTGAGGGTCATTCTCGCCTCCACGACGAAGAGAATATATACTAGTAAGTCTTGTCTATATCTTATTTCTTTTCCCTCTTCAATCGATATTCGTGCTAAAGAACCTTGTGTTATAGCGTTGCCGTTGAATTCGCGTTGGAAACGTCCAACGTCAATGGCGCCTCCCTTCACATTCAACGACACAACCCTTCAGCGTCGCCCAATCCTTATATCCTCCCATTCGCATTACGGGGTCTGCTCGAGGAAGACTACGTACGCCACGAACTGCATGACGAAAGTCTTGAATTGCTCAAGCAGTTTGACGAGTGGAAACCAGCAACCAAGGTTCTCAGAGATGTCAAGTTTCGATTAGAAGGTATCCGATCAAAACTGTGATTTGCATGTCTAAACTATAGAAAGGGGAAGAGAGAGAAAGAGAAATCACTACCGAGAACCAGTTTTCTTTGCTGTTGAGGACACTGAGGCTTATATTCTTCTATTCTGGGAAATAAAGTGGTTGTCTATCTTTGAGTGTGCTTATTATATTTCATTCTTTCGTTATTGGCAAGCGGCATTAAATAATACTCCAACTTTTCACTATTACAGCCAATTAGACACTTTATATGTTCAAGTATATGGGTCTCACTGTCTTTGCTTGATCTAATTCATAACCAAGCATACATAAACACATCTCTTTTCTGATATCTAGTGGGTATTCCCCGAAAGATACTATCTATCACATACACCGTAAACCACCTAGTTAAGCAAAAGTCCACACCATATGTTATCACATCACAAAAGCAACCCTCCACCCCTGACAAAAGAAAGAAAGAAAGAAAGAAAGAAAGAAAAGGATCTGAAAGACGCCAAAACCGTGGTCACTTGACCACCTCATGCAAAATATTCGGCCGTTAAAAAATCTTTTGTGCAAACGAAATATCGAAGAAAAGTATAAAGAGCCGCCGACGATGCATATGGAATCAAGATTGTGAGAATGCTGTGTGGATTGCATTTTCGATGTTATCTGATAGAGATTGTGCCAAAGGTTAGTAGGAAAGTTCGCTCGAATAGTATAAATAAAGTGTGAATATAATCACCTCTCATTCCCCCCAGTGCCTCAAAAGCCCGCGAATGATTCGAAACCGCTCCAACAATATGTTCCAGGCCATGGCTTAATTCTTCAATGAGTCGTTGAGCTGAGGGATCATGTCCGTCGTCGTACATAATATTGGACGCTCGGTCCTTGGCAACTCGAGTCTTGTAAACGAGCATCAGCAGGGCATAACTACCCTGCATAGCACAGCTAGCAAAGTATGGCATGGTGCGTGGCAACTGTGCGCGGGGATCTAGTAGTGCAGTCTCTGCAAATGCTTGTTGATGATGCATGGAACTGGATTCGCGACGACTGCCGTTGCGAAGTGGGTATGGTAGAGTGGCCAGCATGTGCGAGATAATCAAAGCTGCCCGTAAACACACATCCGATGAATGCTGAGTGCTGAATGGAAAACCGGCACCTAGCCAGCAGTAGTGTGCATGCATGATGGGTCCAGGAGCTGCCACTGCCGATGAATCGGAAGCTGGACCGCTCAGTTCTCCGGGCAAGATGTTGCCTAATGTCTGGAATTGATGACACTGGCATTCTATTGGGTTTGTATCTCTTTCGTTATTCGCCAAATGAAACGGTTCGTTGATCCCGGAACTCGAAGCTGTTAGGTCGAAGTGCTTCTTGACGAAGCTGGGCAGGTCCGAGAAAGCTCGAAATTGATGCGTCTTTATCTGGGCACTGCCAATATCGAATATCAAGTCAAACTAGAATTCGGTGTAAAAGTTTATGAGGAGCACGCCCTTACCTAGAAAGCTTGATTCTCGAAATAGCCCGGATACTTTCGGCCGTGTCGAATTCCGCAATCCCAGCCCGGGAAACGCCAATTGGAGCATTTGCTTGTGTCATCAATGACGATGCCCACACATCGAGTTGTTTCATCTGCTCATATACCCACGGCATATTGGACCGAGACTTCAAGCATCTGTTCAGATCCACGGTGAACTGGTTGGAGGCTATGAGTATTTGTTGTGCTTGAATCAAAATCGACCAACCCTATGCAGAAAGATTATCAGTAAGGTCACATTTTGATTAAAGATAAGAGCCTGAATACCTCCGGATCTGATGCAAATTGAGGATAAGGTGTCGTGAAACGAGGGTCGCTGATCATCACGGGCGAAGGCTACATAAAGTCAGCGTTACTGCACAAGCATCAGTCAATTCATAAAGCATAGTTATACCGTAACGCTGACAATAGAGCCCTGAAGAACACAAAAATACTGTACCATCCTGATCAGCATTGCTTTCCCAAAAAAAAAGAATCTGATGAAGGGACCCCTTACGGTCATCCACCACGCTCTTCTCTTCGCTTCAGTGAATTCGTCTTGCTCCGGCCCGAGTGCATAGATGGACAAATTCATTGCTATAACCCATGCCTGACCGGCACGATACCTCATCTTCATAATATTGCCACGTTGTGCGTACTCGTATATAGATAGTATCAGCAAAGCCAGAATGCTTTCTAATTCAACCGGGGCTCGAGGATGGAATGGCTGTCTATTGATCGTTGGTTGAGCGTAATTTAACGCCTGAGAAGGATCGGTTACCGAATCAATGATCTCACCATCAGCTTCAATCCTCATTGTTGCTAGCCGAGCATAAGTTTGCGCATATGATCGTCGTAGCATGCCACTGGCGGAATCAGGGACGTTGGGAAGCGGAACAAGGGCAAGAATCGCGGAGATTGCGCAGCTAAGTGGCGACGTTGGCTGGTAAACAAGACTGACTTCGTCGGATGGTGAGTTTGGATGAGAGCCTGCATCTTCCAATGGAAGATCCGGACCGGGTTGAGAAACTCTTGGGGGTAGTATTGGGAAGTAGTTGTGAATAAACTCGTAGTACGCATTCAGTCTACCCCTCGTCAGTTTCCTCCGATGAGCCACTTACCCTCAGAACTTACATCTCTTGTTCACTTCCGTAGGCTCTTGCCGTCGGCTGCTTACCACCTGAGGTTGGCGGTACTTGTGGTACAGTCGGGGGGTTTCCTTCACTAGGAGGAGCAAACATTCCGGCGAACATGCCCTGCACCTCTGGGGCAAAGTCGAGATGTCTCAAGCCAGCCCCTGGTAAGGACAGGGGGTCGATTTGGCTGAAAACACCATCGGCTGAGTTCGAGTGTCAATGTGTAGTCAATTTAGCGAAAGAATCGGACTCTGCTCACCTTCGTCATAATGAGCATTTTGAACGGTGGCAGGGTCCCATGAGCCATCTTGAGCGAGCTCATCAGGGGCAGTTGGCAGAGGAGTGGCTCTCTTCTTTCGAGGTCCTCCACGTTTGCTGGGTAGATACGAGCACGTTCTTCCTTTATTTGCACACTATTTTGGCAATAGCGAGTGAAGTTTTAGCAAGAACTCAAGAAATACATCCGCGAAACGGAAAGGAGAACAAAAAACGAGGGTTAAGACGCACGCTTGAACAGGGTTCTTGCCCATCACACCGTGTGCGGGAGGCTCGGCTGTCAAGAAGCAAGTCAGATCGGGACTTTTCTCATCAAGCAAGAGTCTTCTTACCATGCCAAACAGGCTACTTTGACGGGGGGTTTGGCAAATTTCCTTCGAGCAACAGCTTGACCGGAAGGATGAGAGCTCTCTGTCTGTTGTTGTGGGTGCTCTTCAAGAAACTGATGCTCCTCGAGGTCTGGTTGGTATTGATTGTGCCCTAACACCATTTCGATTGGCATAGAGCTGCCTTAAATGGCGGCAAAACCCAGCTATTGGATTCCAACTGCGGAGAATCCGGAGCTTTTTGACTTTATGATGTATATACGTATATGTTGAGCCCGCCCAAGTCAAGGAGGTGGACTACCGAGCAAACGCCTCAATCAATCATTGACTCTATTGACTCCGAGCCGGGCTGAGAAAAGAGCAGAGAGTGGGCATAATCAACTCTCTTGCCTTGCAGTCCCAAAACAGAGGACTGTTATTCTTTTTTTTTTGGTCAGGGGAAAACAAAAGCACCTCTTTTCGTCCAAGTTGGGAAAGGGCCAGTTACAAAAGTTAATCATCTGTGGCATTGCTAGCAGGACTACTGAATCCGCCATAGCAGGCGTTGAGTGGAAAGCAAATCCCGATGTATGGGTTTGTTGTCATATATCGGGATTTGCTCGCAACACCAAAAGGGATTAGTGGACGCAATTTCGCGCCATGATCCACGACCCTGTCTTCCGCGAGTCCCAAGTGATGATTCTCCCGATTCCTGCCACTCCTGTCATCCATAGCAGTGGAGACTGGAGCGCGTACATAGCGTGACAGGCGGGCATTTGGCGACCCAGTCCTTCTCAAAAGTTTCCATTTCCGCCATCCTCTGGCGCGTAAATGATAAGCCGCCGCTCCTCAGCCACAGCCTGCTCAGTGCTGTATCATACCTTAGCAACAGCCAGAAGCAGGGGCATTTAGCTTTGTCGATGATGTACACCATACGGCAACGAGGCGGAAGAAACTTTCGCTGTCCAATGGCACGATGGCCAGTGGCGAGGCTGAAATAAATATGATGCATTCTAGGCCCAGCAACATGCCACTTCGATCTGGACCGGCATATGCGATGCATATATCCGCACTCGGTAGGTAGTATGTAGCTGCACTCACTGTAGACAGCAGCTGGCCTCACGAACTCTGGCGGAAAAAGAACACGGATCCATTGGGACCAGACTCCTGGAGACAATGCTGGACAGCAGTGGCACTGGAACAGACAGCATGGATAAACATTCGAGCGTTCAAGCGTCCAGCATTGAGCGAGCGGTGGTGGAGTAGCTGGTCCGTTGGGAAAGAAGGGTTTCCGAATGGGCAACTTAGTAGTACCTTAGGTAGGGCCCGCTCGGCGAACAGCGGGCGAGATCCCGAAGTGAGCAGGACCCGCGCTGTCATTTTATTCTCCCTCCGCCATGCGCTCCCATTCGCGCGCTTTGGCGAGACGTTCTTCAAAAGCCTCGCTGGTTAACGGTTCCGCGGTCTGAGCGCATGTACCATAAAGAAGAAAAAAAAATCCTAATCTCAACCAGGTTTCACACCATGCCGGTGATCTCCGTCGAGAAGCGCTGCGTCACTACTACAGTAGTACTAATAATAATCTCGACATGAAAGATGGGTCGCAGAAAACGTGGCATTGAAAGGCCCTACTATATACCATGTGGCATGGACGCTACTAGCCTACTAGGTAATGTGCACGTACGAGGAAAAGGGAATGTCTTGTAGAAGAGTGCATATGTATGTACTTATTTGTTCATATGCGCAGAGCTCTATTGTCTATCATTCAAAAATCCTGTGGTAGCTTGATGCCCGGCGAGTGACGAACAGAGTCCCACACGCTGTCTGGCACCTTCACGGGAATCTTATGTCCTCGGAGGGTCTCGTCGATGAGCCACAAGCCAACAACAAACTCCTCCCGCGCCAGCATGCCGATGCCCTTGCGGTCGACTAGATTCCATATTTGTTCGAGGGTGTAATCAGGTAAACGGCTGCGTGTCCAGATATCGCGCACCACGAGATGCACCACAAGATCTGGAACTACCAGAGCACGTGGCAGATCAGGGAACATTTGGTACAGCATGCTCTCTGCGGGTACCCACAGCCCCTTGTTCGCCGCCCACACCCCTTCGTATCTTTTGCGCGCAGCTTCTGTAACCTCCTGGCGCCATCGCCTGCGGTCGCCTTCATGGTGCTTATGAGGGTGATGTTTAATCAAATGGCGGCGATTCGCGTTCTTGTTGGCCTCTTCATCGGGTTTGGGGGGATCCCTAAGGGTTTGCCGGAACCCTTTTGGAGGACTAGGAGTCTTGCGAACATCCTTCTTTAGAATATCTCCAGGGTGTAAAAGAGAACGAGATCGCGAACGACGAGGTGGAGGAAGCGGCGGGAGAGGGCTGTATGGTGACGGCGCGCGAGATGAAGCCAAGGAAGAAGCAATTATCGCATTAGCCAAGGATTCTTTTGTCATGCCCGATGTTCCTTCGGTAGTCCCAGTACCTTGACGGCTGATGGTATTATGGAAACTACCGGGTACCGTCGTTTCATCAAATACTGATGGTGCATATGAAAAGCGTCTAGTAGGAGTATCTGGCTGACTCGTGTCAAGAATTCTTGGCGTACTGCTTTGAGGAGACTGAGGTGCACTTGTATAGGTATCATCACGTAGACGGGGCACACTTCTTTTGGATGGTTCAGGTTGTGCCGTTTTCTCCTCGATGATTGTCGTAGCTGCTTTAGGCTTAGAAATCGGTGGTACCGGCTTCAGTTCATCTTTATTCAGCTTAGATCCTAATGGCTTCCGGAGAGGCGGTATGCTAGGCTCTCTATCGAGTGATGAATTGATAGTATCCTGCTGTGCCTTTGGTCGGTTCCTCGCCGTCTCTTTTTTAACTGGATTCTTTACCAAGCGAGGTTGTCGAGACTGGGGTCGTTCACTGTTTGTCCCGGCTTTTTCCTCGTCTGTGATATTCGCCAGCGAATGTGCAACAACTGGGACCTTTCGAATTGGGGCTGGGGCATGCAGCGGTTTGGAGTTTCGAGCGGCAGATAAAAAATCGGGCTTTGGTGCCGGTGAAATAGCTTTTCTCCTGGAGGGACTACTTCCTGTTGTCGCTCTCTTGATCGGTGAGATAGATCGCGAAGAAGGTGTAGTTTGAGGAGTGCGACTCGCGGATCTTATCGCTGCCAATGCCGCAGCTTGTATTTGTGGAGGCTCTGGTCTCAAGGTATCGCCGGATTTCCTGCTCTGAATATTTGGGCGCACAGCGTTATTTCTAGACGTAGAGAATGCCTTTATCCTATCCATAACAAGACCAGCTTCTGGCATCTCGGATACGGGCTCGGCGTCGGCTTCGGAATTAGTACGATGGTGGGTAGGACGGGGCGATTCGATCTTCGGGTTCACTCGCATTGTGTCGCTTCTGTTGGGGGTACTCGATTGAGACCCCCGTTGTGCTGAGTGGGCATTGAATGCGATGTTCGCACCCTGGAGTGCGGCGGTATTCATGACATTACCATTAGCTGGCCGAGACGTGCGCCGACCGTCACGAACGACCGTCTGGATGCCGCCGCTGCTCATGAGAGCATATAGTCTTATTCACGCGATGCCATGTGTTGTTTTTGGGGCCTTCTGGATGCTGTAATGTGCGACGTGGTCTGCGATGTGAAATTTTGGAAGGTTGTTGGTTGGTTTCGAGAGGGCGGAGTTTCCGGGAGCTAGTGCTATTTCTAAGACAGGCGGTTAGTTGACGGCGACGCTGCATGCTTCTTGTCTTAGTCATAGAGCATAGGAAGCAAGAGCTGGTTTTATATCGTTCATTCTTCAATTCAGAGCTCATCGGAATATAAAGGAGAGCGAGGGAGGTAAAGTAGATCGCGCGTGGTGAATTCCGGGGCTATTCTGCGCAGGAATGCGCCGCAGAAGCTCGGCTGATAAACGAAGGATGAGCCAGCGTGCGACATGCATGCATGACTCTGATTAAAGACCTGGCTGAGACGATCTCACGGCCGTTAGTTTCCCAAGCTCATGCTTGAATCTGTACGACGAATCATCGACACGTCGTATATAGACAAGCTCGTAGCGGATGACTTCGGCAAAAAGAAATTAACCGATGTGGAGAAGCGGAGGCATACGCACGCCGTTCCACCATTAGCAGCGCCCCAATGCACGTCGCTGGCACGAAACACGCAGGCGACGCTGGGTTGATTGGTCTCGTTGTTGTCTCTCAGCGCGACCGAGAGGATGCGGGCAGGAGAAGCGCGGAACTGGGAAGGTGGCTAGGAGCTGCTGGCGGTGGTTCATATAGCAGCCGCTACCCCGGATTCCTTCCTTCCCCGCGTTGTCCTCTCCTTCCTTGCCACCAGCTGCTGCTTGGCCATGGTTCACATCTGTAACCATCTGGCCCCTGTTCATGCGCTTGCAAGTCGAGGCTTACTGGCACAATCAAAGGCACATCTGCTTCGAAAACCTCGACGGTTAATCTTGACAGACACCAGCTGTTGATGGAAGGTCAAGCGAGCCAGGAACAGCGGAAGGCGCCGTCCTCTCCAACCGTGAAATGCTCGATCTGCGAGGCTTCATTCAGAAGGCCAGAACATCTCAAAAGGCACCTGCGAAGCCACACAAAGGAGAAGCCCTTTGAGTGTGTTCAATGCAACCGTCGCTTTTCAAGGAGGTATGTATAGCATGTATGTCGAGCCACTGGTCAGCTTTTGATCCATTGCAGTGATACTCTTTATCGGCATGACCAGAGCCACCACGCTCCAGGGGTAGAAGGACGATCGGATCGGATCCACAGAATCACGGTCAAGACTTTCCGGGCATGTTTTCAATGCGCATCTGCTCGTGTCAGATGCAGCGGCGGCGAACCTTGTCACCGATGCCAAACTCGTGAAATCGGCTGTCAGTATCCTACCGAGAGGCGCTCAAAGCTTAAAGATGCCGCCGACTCGTGCCAAGTGTCTTCCAGTTCGACAGCTAAGCCTTCCTCTCGGAGGAAGGAATCAGTCGGACAGCGGTCTGTCGTAGAGACACCAAGGCAGCAGTCACCGCCGGACCCTAGAAGTCCATCGATCCCACCAAAGCCTCAACAATTCCAGTTTCGATTTATCACGTATGATTCGAAACCACAGTCGGATAGCGCAAGTCCTAAACCATCGCCTGAGGAGCGCAACAACGGGCTACTTACTCGACAGGATGCAATTTCCGGTGATGTTGATCCTCAGCATCAAACTCCTTATGAACACGCTTCGGACAGATCCTATCCTCCATATTCTTCCAATTCGCCCCAGATGTATTCCCAGGACAACACAGATGTCTTTCCGATAATTGTGCCTGACACCGTTTTGACAGAAGGAGAAAGTCTAGATCACCCGGAGGCCCATAGGAATGACATTTCTCTTGGCATCCCACAGTCTTCGGAGTTGGAACTACCTCTAGATCCAGAGTTGTTTCAGCCAGTAGATGATCTAAGCACGAATTGGCTTCCAATTGATATTTCGAAGGACTTTAACTACTTACAGCCTATGGATCCGAATATCTCGTACGACGCTGCCCATCAATGGTGGCTAGAAAGCCTAAATGCGAAAAACGAATGGTTGGAGCCCACGACGAATGTAGACCACGTACCTACACTTGGTCTTTCAGAACAGCCCCCTTCCTTGCCTTTTGCTACCACGCAAAGCCCCCAATCACTTAGCAGTCTATCGCAAGATGGGTCTTCACTCTCCGCGTCAAATGATGAAGCATCAGGTTTCGGCGACCATTATGTGGATGGCGAAGGAGCTCGCCATACGAAACGAAAACGAAGAAAGACTTGTTGGGGGTCCCCAAAGGATCCGATCTCACCATATGTACCGGGAGTTGTCCAACAATCAAAATTGACATTCCCAATGGTACATGAGAAACTAGCTCATGAAATGTGCCTAAATACTTCTAAAAGGCAAATTCCACCCAGCACGTACGAGACTATTCTTAACATGTTCGACAAATTATGTTGTGCTCAGACTCTGTTCACACCTTTCGAATCGACACAATTTCCGGTAGCAGATATATTGTCGTATTTTATATGCCATTACCTTGACGAATTCCAGTCTGTTTACCCGGTCTTTCATATGCCAACATTCGACCTAAACCAAGCCCACTGGATTTTGATTCTTACTATATCAGCCATCGGTTCCTGCTTCATAAACTCGCCAGACATCGCCCACTATGCATATCCTCTCCAGGAATTTGCGCGAAGAGCCATTATTGTTGAAAAAGAAGCATACAAGCCTGGATCAGTACCCATCTGGCTAATTCAGGCAATGCTACTGAATTGCATTGGGCTCATTCATAGCGGCGATGGTCAAGCCAAGAGTTTGGGCCTAAGTTCGTTGGGTGACCTTGTGCGCTTTGCTCATCAAGAGAAGCTTCTCTCAACCGTGGAATCAAACCTTGATAACAGCCGTTCATGGAAGCAGTGGGTTAAAATGGAGATGGTCCGAAGGACTGGCTACTTTATTTGGCTTCTTGATAGCACTCTGGTTTATACCGAGACTAATTTCCGGCCTTTGTTTACACTGAAAGATGCGCAAGCACCGATTCCTTCACACGAAAGCCTGTGGGATGCAGGGTCAGAGGAAGCCTGGAAAGCACTTTACCATGGAGAAAATGTTTCACTCTATTCAGCTACCGAGGTTCTATTTATTGAGAAGAGGCTTGTTTCTGATATGGGCGAGTTTGGTCACACTCTGCTTCTCCACGCGCTATACCAAAGACTGTGGGAAGTGAGCGACTATTTCCAAAGTCCACTCACATGTTGGAACCCTAATGCAACAAGACAGCCACGAGAAGCAGCGATTCCATCTTCAAATTCGGTCTGGCTACCAGGTGTCCCGATGTATTCCAAATGGCGCAATAGTGCCTGCGATTGTCTGGACACACTTCACTGGTTTGCGAATGGGACTATCGCCAAGGCAGCAGGCCTAGAACATTCAACCGTACTGCATCTGCATACAGCGCGCATCGTGCTTCTTGTTCCGTTTCAAGAAATCCGGACCCTAGCTACATCATTGGCAGATGCGAAAATCCCGTGGGACAGTAGACTTGAGCAATCCCCCGATTGGCAACATGCGTGGCGATGGGTGAGACATGATCAATATAAAGCCCGTCTCGCCATAGTCCACGCAGGTTCCGTGCTATGGTACGTACGCCGTTACTCCACCAACGCGTTTCACGAACCGGTGGCCGTATTCCTAGCCACCCTCACCCTCTGGGCGTATGGCTTAGGTATCTACGATCCATTCAAAACGCAGCTGCAAACCTCACCAGCCACAGAGGTAGAGCTAGAAGGCCTGCACCCTCAGCAGCAGCCGTCACTCCCGGGTACAGGCGAGCCGGACCTAACGCCAACATTCATACACCTCGATCGACCATGTGACGACGAAATCGTGCAACTGTTTGTGCGCGAAGGCCAGACAATGAGAGGCAATGTAACGGGAGTAGGAGACATATGCAGTCCGCACGGTCCGTCGAGGGTCCTGAAGGAAGGCATCCGAATTTTGTCGGGCTTGGCTTCTACGTGGGGGATAACCCATGAGTATATTGATGTGTTGTCGAGACTAGGGGATCGTGTTTCGCTGCCTATGCAGGAGTGACTCTTATAATACATAACATAGTATGCATGAGAGAATAATCAAAAGTCAATTTGAACTCTTTCCCCCACGAGACCATTCATAAGGTAGATGTAGGTAGGTATATGACTGTTCCATAGCATTAAGTCTACTAAAAAATTCCAAGGTGCATATAATAAATATACAGAACCAAAAGATTCATCATTATTTCTCTGAGATGACTCCGGAATCAACTTCGCCCCGGAGCAAACCCTACAAAATAAGCCGCGTCAGCCAGTTACTTCAATCGTAAATAGCAGGAACAGGTATTAAGAAGGGGTTAAAACATACTCTCCTCATCCAACAACGTCTTCTCTTTCCAACTTTGCTCAATCCACTCCACAGTGACGAGATGCGGAATTTTCAAGCCGCTGTTTCTAGACATTTGCCGTTCTGAAAGGGTCTTGCGGATGGATGAGATTTGGTCCGAGGTATTGTCAACGACGACAACATGTGTTGGCGCTTCATCGTCATCCAAACTGTCCGCAGTGTCGGCGCCTCCGAATTCGGTCAGTTTTTGGGCGAGCCAGAGTCGATGGTTGTCAGAAGAGGAGGGATCGTGGAAGTATATTGTCAAGCCCCTGAAGAGCCAGCCAGGTGGGAATTCTTCTTGTCCTCCGGTCGAAGATGCTAGCTCTTGGGCATCGGTGACGAGACTTTCGGACAGCCGGGCTATCTCGATATCATCGATAGACTCGTTCTTGATCTTTGCTCCTTCAAGAATGATTCTGAGTTCTTCGGGAGTGACGTCCCGGGCATAGCTATCGTTGTAGTCGTCGACGTTGCTAGCAATCTCATCTTTTCGGTCTTCTTTGGTGAAGAACATGTGTCTTAACAACCAAGTTAGACCAATCGACTCTGCTATTTACTCCTTGCATAGATATGCGTGCTTACCTAGGTTCCAGTGGGAGCAAATACGAAGGCAGGTTCTTGTCAGTATCATGCTGCTTGATGCAGTCAAAGAGCCAGATAGGCCGAACAATGTTGTCACGCGCACTCTTTTGAACTGATGCCACTTTGACGGTTCCTGTTTATAGTCTCAGGCATGCTCTTCACGGTTTCGACACTTGTGTCAAAGGATGAGAAACTTACTTCTGTCCGCGATACAGTATGTATCGGGAACTGCCGTATTGGTCTGATAGATCTTGCCACCGTTGGCTTTGATTAGTTGCTCGAGTTGGGCTTTGCTCTTTTTCTCCGGCGTGGTTGTATCGCTCATGACAACTGGTTATGATCAGTTGGTTGTTCATACAGATAAGAAGAGGGGATGAATAAAGGGGGAGGGGGGTTTACAAAAGTTCATTTCATGAAATATATTCCCAACCGGACCTGCAAATTCCACTTTCGCAAACTCGTCGTAGCCAGCAATGGCCAAGGGCTTTTTCGTAGTTGTTTTGACCCTCTTTCGACGGGAATTGTCGACCGTGAATTCTTTCTCTTTTTGCTCCTTTTCAACATTTGATTTCAGATCCAAGAACTCTTGCACCGACAATGAGCTTTTCCAGTCCTTGTCCATTCGCAATTTCTTGAAACGCGGAAACCGCAGTGTTAGTCCCATGCGAAATTCATCACTGACTGATACAGATGCGGCTTTGACGCAAATCACAACTGATTCATCAGGGCGAATCCATGAATCTGGTCTTTCCTTTTGGGCGTCTCCGCCTGCAAGTTCAACGAACTCAGACGGGGGCTTTTTAGGGTTCCAGGGCTTCCATTTCCCATCTGTGTGATGGCGAATGTTCGCATAGTCAGCGGCAGTAAAGCCACCGCCGACTTTACAAAACGAATAACATTTCATCCCATTTGATCCATTTTGTGCGCTGGGGTCATCCACGCGTAAACCACACAGATAACTTGATATGTCACCTCCTCGTTTACCCTGACCATAATAGCCTCCGACAATCACGAGGTCTAGTGATTCTCCAAACTCGGTCATGTACTCCGGTTTCACCTTCATCCAGTCATCATGGCGTTCGTTTAATCGATACGGGGATCGGGGATTCTTGAGGACAAGACCTTCAGAGGCTTCTTCTACAACTTTTCTGAGAATAGGCTCGATCTCGGTAGCTGTAGTGGCTTCCGTATAAGGGTGTACTTCAAATCTCCGATGCACAGGCCGTATAGCCTTTTCAATGGCATTGCGACGATCTCTCAGCGTATAGCGGGTCAGTTCGCGGTCATTCAGATACAGTATATCAAAAACCCGAAGTAACGGACGTGGCTTTTTGGAATTTGGGTCTCGTTGTTCCGACAAAGCAGCTGTCTTCAACGTTCCAAACGGGACCGGCGCGTCTTGTTCGGGGTCCCAAGTAATCATTTCACCGTCTAGAATGATGTTATCCACGCCATCGACAAAGGCATCCTTCAAGTGGCGAGTCAGAGAGCCATTAGGGTCATAAAATCCGTTTCCATAGAGATATGTATAATCCTTGGCCTTACGTGACCAAAAGGAAAATTTCTTGCCCCCCTCAACCGAATCATCCGTTTCCATGTGCAACTGCATCCGCTCGCCATCAAGCTTTTCCTCAATCCAGAACGTACGATCATCTTCTGTAGGCCGCATTCGCTGCACCATCTTTTCGAACGAATGCATCTGAAACTGGGCCAGCTGAGGTTGAAAACATTGCATCAGTGACACGCCGCGATCATCGCCTTCCAGTCGAATATTTGGGTCATGAAGCTCCCAGCAGACACGCCTCAAACTGCTAGATATGCTAAAAAGTCTTTCAGCATCCGGGTGCCACACATTAAAGAGCGTCCGTTCTGTGGCCCCGACTTTCATTTGCCGCAAGATTATGCGAATTAGCCACATGAGTTCTTCTGGGTTCATGCGTCGGTAGAACTCGGCCAATATCGGAAGTTGCTGGTCCTCCTTGGAAGCCGTTGACAGCTGGTCTAAACGCTCATTGACCTCTTCGATAGTCATATTACCAACATCTGTCCGCATCGGTCGTTTAGATAGGACTTCATAGCATCGTCCTGCGAAATCACCTGCCATCCGACTGGCGGCACTCTGGCCTGGCAGTTTCCAATTCAGTAGACTGAAGCCGTCCTCTGAGTTTTTATCGATTTTCATAATCCTAACGAGAAGTTTGCCAATAACTTTTTCCTTGATTCCGTACATGGCACGGTCCCGATCTTTGTCAGGCACAATCAGTCGAAACGCGGGATAGATGTCATCGCCGACTTCTTTCCGCCAACGCGAGATGAAACGCTGCATGATATCTCGCCGGCGCTCCTGAGGAGTCAGACTGTTGGCAGCTTTCCTGCGGACCGTTGCCATCTGGCCGCCAGGTTTCTTCTTGTTGTCATTTAATGGGTTAAATAGGCCAGTGAAAAGATCATGAAATGGAAGAGTAGGCGCATGGTTGCGAGGCCTGTTTGGATATCTGCACGCAAAACCAATCAGTTCGAAAGCTTCAATCACCTTGCATGCATGCTCTTACTTCTCGTCCAAGTCCCGCTCTTCGTTCAGCGGGCCAGCATCGGGAATCGGCGTGTCCTCATCGTGGTTGACCATGTTGAGCACTATTTCATGAAGGTTAATGTGTTAGAAGAACGCAACTATTTATCTGATTTCAAGATGGCTTCCATAATGCTATGTTGTTGAACATGACATAAAGAAGAGCCTCACGGATGGAGCTCAGCCTGCGAGCTCTCTGATTCGCTGGCTGGATTAGGCAGGCGCGCCATGTGACTGGCCACTAAGCCGGATGTAGTATGCATTTCAGCCTTAGAATTCAGGCATACAATAAATCATAGCAAACAATATCAAACGTATTATCACACTTTGAATGCTTTTTTTATTTATTTCGTCGACAAAAAGAATAAAGACATTGGTTTCCAGGGCTAACAGCAGATCAAGACTCAGTACACTCGCAACAAAAAAGTCCACGTGATTGTGTCCTCAGGCAGAAGTAAGCCACGAGACTCTGCTACTAAGAATAGAAAGTTAGACATCTATGATTCAGATTTCGTGTCAGACCACGTCCTCGATATAAATATTTTCATTTGTCAAAATGGCAGTCATGCTCTGTAACCGCTGTCTGGCTAGAGATAAGGAATATTTTTTTTTCTCTCGTCATCATCGTTCATAGTTTCATCGTTCAACTAAAGCAATCTAAACGAAGCTAAAAATACGGAGTACCGTTCCGGCGATTATGCCTAACGAAATAAACTCAGAACGAACGAACTCCGAATGCAAGCAAGAAAAAAAAAGGTGGGGGAGAGGATTCTATGTAGCAGCTAAGCACTTGTAAGACTGTAACGCAGCACACCCAAAGTGAAATTGTTGAGTTGTCCACTTCGTTAGTGGAAGGATGGCAGTTACATGGTGTGGTGGTGAGCTATATTAGGGCGGGAAGTGCGGGTGTTGATAATAAGCTGATAGCCTCGCAGATAGGGAAAAAAAGTCAAAAAAAAGAAAGAAATATATTACGGTAAGCATGGATTGATTGAATTACTTTATGACAATAGTAATGATAATAAATAATATGCAAGATATTGATTGACAGATAAACGCCAAAGTATGCTGTAGTAGTAACCAGCCAGTCGGTGGAATAACAAACGCCGCGCTGATGAATGTCTGCTCCATACCGCAATATAGACGACCACGATGTAATGCTATGCTATGTACATGTAAAGAATGATGCAAAGAAAAGAAAATTGAGAAAAGAAGGTCGTAGGAAGATTAGTTCTCGATTCGCTCGATAGAGATCCCAATCCATCGTTGTGGGATGGCCGGCTCGTCCTCGTCATAATCTCCCGAAACTAGCCGTACGGTTTTCCGTGGGGGGAGCCATATCCTTGCGCGTGTAGGAATATCGTCGCGCAATTTACCTTTGCGACGCATGTTCATTTCGAGAACCACCATGCGGAGGAAGTCGCTGTTTTCTCTTGGTTCTCGCTGCCGGGAAGAAGGAAGTTCGGGGTCAAATAAGGATGTTTGCTGGTTGTTCCCATTTTTCGTGCTGAACGAGCCCTTGTTGTCCGCTGATCCAGATCGGTTGTATGTTTGCATTTGAATCGAGATAGGGCAACTGTTGATACCTTCCGACACGTCCTGTGGGTAATCGTGGTATACGTGCATCTCAGCTGGAGACAATGTAATTGGGTTCAGGTAACGGCGAAGAGCGGGTGATGGCGGCCCACTCAAAGGAAGTGGTCGGCGGTCGTCTGTCAGTTCCGGGGTGATAGAGAACAACGAGCGTGTGAGGAAATCATCTGGCCGGACGGAGGGAGTTGCAAAGTTCGACACCGTCTGCGCCGCGGACTTGATGGCTCTGAGTGAAGCAGTAAGATTGGATTTGAAGGTAAAACCAAGCCGAGGGAAATTTCGCAGGGAATGATTCTCCGGGGAGGGAGCGGGCGTGCTTTCTTGGACAAGGTAGGGTGAGTCTAGCGAATCAACATCAGAGTCTAGAAGCGGATGGTCGGTGGCGCATTCTTGTGGCGGAGAAAGTTGCTTTCGTCTCTCAAAGGTGGCCCGTCTTTGAAAGGCTGAGGATGACGACGGAGTATCCGGTCCTGAAGTAGTATAAGAATTCAAGTCGTTATCCAAGGAGGGCACGGAATCTGTCGAAAAGGTGCGGTTGAACTGAGGCGTCTCAACATCTGTGTGGCTCGTATAAGTTAGACTATTATCGAAATGCTCGTCCGGAGGACTGAGCAAATAATCTAATGGCGAGTTCGAAGTACCATCGAGATTGGTATAGTCATCTCGTACTTTAACGCCATCCATGAGCAATCGACTAAAGGCTTCGACATGGTTCCCACGCGGCAGTCTGCGAGATCCCCTTATGCTTCTGCTCCGACGGGGGATCGCTGTAGTCTCGAGTAGCGTGGCCAAATTCGAAGGTAGATTTCGATCTAAAGTCTGAACAGAGGTTGACTGCCGTGAGGATGCAGAATCTCTACGTGCAGCAGCACCAGCTCTGCGGTCTCCATAGAAATTTCCATTCCGTTCTGTCTTAGTTTTTGGCGGTATGATGACAGGACTTGTGTGTGAAACCGTGGCCGACTCTGCCACGACGGGTTGAGAGGAAGTTGTGCCCGGAGAGGGAAGGAGTCTGCTATTCCCCTTGGCTTGTCGCGCAACCTTCACGGTGTTCTTCTCATTCTGTATGGCGTCTTCCTGCAGACGTGCCGAGGAAAACAGGAAAGCTCTGGGTACCATCATGTTGCATGCTCCCAAAGAAAAGTCGATACCATACTATCTCCCGAGGAGGCACTCTGGTCAAGAGTCTGTGCGAGGTACATAGATGAAATGGTGAAAAGGAGGACCCGGAGGCTTCTAGGTCACCTTCGTTGTGGTTTGCGCGATGAAAACGGGGAATTCGGCGTTATCAGTGGAAGTGTCCGATAGGGAAGGTGGCAGCACGCGACTCGGGGGTGACGTTCACGGCGCTGACACCGACAAGTGCAGAGGACGGTGATGGTGAGGGCGAGTTGACAGCAATAATGATAGAATCGAGGTGTCAGCAGGAAAGGCGAGGGAGTCGCGAGGCAGGAGAGGTGGTCGGGAGAGCGCGAGGCAGAGAGTATGAAATGGTCGGGAGCAGGCGAGAGATAAGCGTGACTACATGCTCCTTACGTATCTAATCTGACCCGCCGTATTGGGACTTACGAACCGCGGGCGGGCCAATGGGGGCCCCTTGTCAAGCGTATTTTTCGTTCGTCCCGTACGGGGCGTATTTTTCGTCTACCTGACAGCGAGCCGTTTGTGCGATTGTTTTTCGCAGCAGATCAGGCAGCATTTCAGGCACGGCGCATGCAGCATCGGCACGGTGAAGAGCAGCTACATAAGGATAATTGCAAACAGCCCCATGCGCTGGCAGGCCGTGTGCCAATTGATTTCGGATCATGCACTCTAGGCCGCTTCGGGCAGTTCACGTAATTAAATGTACGGTTACGTACCACGCAGAGGTCGCAGCACTAACGATAGTAAAGCATTATTAATGCGCCCCGGCGTGAGTGGCTGTATTTACCGGGGATTAGTGCAATCGCGCGGATAGCACGGCTGCCTGCAGAATATTCTAAGATTCTTCGCCGGGCCTAGCGCGCTCTTTATCCGGCTTTAGGTTTGCACCGGAGGCCACGCACAATACGGAAAACTTCGCCTCAACTTTCAAGTCACCGGCAGAAAAGAAAAAAAAAAAAGAAAAATTCGTATAATCGAGTTTCTATCTGCTAATGGATATGCTTGTGTCATGATCACCCATGGATCCACGTCAAACCGCCTTACGTGGATCAATCCGCAATGGGAAGTTTGGTCCTAAGATTAATAATCGATTGTCGCGTGTGGCAGGCACAAAAATAAAAATAAATAAATAAAATTGGCGGTGTACAGAGAAAAGCAATATTTACGAGTACACCTCCTTTTTAGGCATGGCCGACTCTACCCATTGCTTGATACCATTTGGACTTTGACAAGATTGAGTCTTAAAACCGTCAATCCGACTAAAGCAGTCATTCGTCAGCACTTGAAAATGCAATTTTGCCCAAGTGGTCAGTAGAATATAAGTTTGTTCTGGTCATGCTCTAATGTCTCGCTCGTACCTAACTTCTCCGGTATTGACTCTATGAGCAGTGCGTAGATGCTTCCATGACAAGCATTGCAGGATAGAACGTCTGGTAAATAGGATAACCGAAAAATATCGGGACTATTGAAATACATATTCCAAGGTCTACCGCATACCAAAGACCAAAAATCCCCCTGCCTAGGTCTACTAGAAAGTAGATCTCGAGACTTCTATTCTTATCTCGAACCTTGGAAGGTATATCCAGCCTAAATATCAGGTGCGTTGTATGCTACGTACTTGAACTTCGTTCTTATGGATTACCAAAGTAACAAGCCGATTGAATAAATTTCATAAAAATGTTCGAATAATTGAACTTGAGTTTACATTTATCCAAATGCAAGGGCGTCTAGTCTCATTCTAATGCGGTCTACCGAGATTGTTCATTACTCTTCATGATATCTAAAAACATGAGTAGAAACCTTCTCCCCCTTCGAATCAAGCCTCTGCGGAAGCACGTTGAACAAACCATCAGCATCTCGCGGCTCATAGTCCAAGGTAGCGGCAGCCTGGATGAGCACATCTAGGCCATAATTGTCCTTGAGCCAGTGGGCAACCATGTCCGTCGCAGCGATGGCCCCAGATCCTGTCCAGATGTTGCCGTCGATGATCCACTTCTTCTCACGGGTCCATTGGACTTTTGGCCAGCGTTTCCTCACCCACTCGTATTCGATGTTGTTGACCGTAGCCTTTCTCCCGTCCAGAACGCCGGTGGATGCGACGAGGCTGGCACCAGTGCAAGTTGTAAAGAGGAGCTTTCCAGCAGCAACATGTCTGCGGATCAGATCAGCGTGCTTGGGGTGTAGGTTAAAGGTGCCCAGGTACGGCCCGCCAACGAGCAAGATATCCAGCTCGCCACACTCATCCACAGTTGTTGTAGGGACAATCGTCATCTGGCTGGTGCCCAGGTTGACGGGATCTCTGGTCAGTCCAATGTGATGGAACTCGAATTCTGGTGCTCGAGAAATAAGGTCGTCGCCGATGGGGACGTATTCCCGAATGGTTCGGAGGGCGCTCTTGCTGGCGGAGGCGAGAAGATCGGTGGGCCCGGCTGAGTCGACTACTTGGTAGGCAAGGGCGAGGATGCCAAATTGGATAGGGGCCATTTTGTAATGAGAGTTGTAGGCTAATGTGGAAGAGCAGCTTGAGGTTGTGTAGGAGTTCCCTTGGTATTGTTATAAACGCATTATCCGTAAACCTCCCGGCTGTTCACTTTGTAAGCACCCCTGGCTGAATTTATCAGCACCTTTGCCGACTTTGTAAGCCACATTACGCAGCATAGATTGAATGTTGATAATCAATAACGATGATCCCGACGTTGTTACGGATGTAGAAGTGGGTCATTGAATTCAAAGCGGACGGACTCCCTATTGGCCAATGTATACACGCTTTGATCTAAGCCCTAAGGCTATCGATCCGGCGATCATGGCCTGGGCCCCGGTCAATGATTTTACTACTACTCAACGATATTTGGTCATGGTTAGGGGCAAGGAACTTTCAGGAACAAGAATGTTTGTACATTGATTTGACTAAGCTTACAATTTGAAAACATTTCTAAGCTTTCTGACAAGTAACACGCTCGACTTAAAGCTGAGGCCAGGTAGTGTCCCAAGGTATGTCACCCCATCCTGCAGTCATCGTTGCCCATACATCGTGAAACAGGGGAGGATTCTTCGGCTCACCGGCATCCGATAAATTCGTGAAGCTTTGATCCCATTGTCCCACGGATCTTCTCAAGCTTCCGTCCATCACAGGGCACCCAAAAACCCTGCTCGGTGGCGATGGTAGTGCTCCAAGTGAGCCCACCCGACGGTCGTATTTCGACTTAGCAAGGCCTAGCAAGGCGCGAGTAGCCGACAGAAGATCATTTGAAGCAGTGTCGTCTGCCCCATGCGACATTTTAGACAGGAACTGATCCAGTTGAAGTTCGGAGCGGGCACACGCCGAATCATAATCAGGATATACCTGGAGCGGGAATGATAAACGGAATGATAGTGTAAGAATCATTATGAGCCGAGTCCAGTCGTTGATTGTAAATGAAAGGAGCGACGAATCTTCTAGTTCGCCTACATAGTCCAGCAAAGCTCTTATCTTTTTCGTGGCGCTGTAGATCTTGGATAATGGTGGAGGAAAGGAAGTTGTTTTAGCAGACAAATAGGTCTCCGCTACAGGGAAGGCGAGTAAGCTGCCGCAGTCAAGGAATACATCGACAAACATCGCCTGCATTCGTGTCGGTCCATTCACCCAGCTTGTCGTATTGGATCCCATGATCAGGTGGTTCATGCTATGCTGCAATTCCTGATACTGTTGTTCAAGGCCAATCAGAATCAGTCGACTGTTTTGCACGGTTAATACGTCTCTTTCAATGATAGCCTTGGCAGCATCGAAAAAGAGACTAGACAGGCGGACTAGAGCTACCAGCGTGTTGTCGCCGTCGACTTGGGCGTTGTGCTGGAGGACGCCGACGGCGTTCCTGGCCCAAGGGGGACAATTGGTAGGTAAATCTCTCTCCCCTCTCCATACAACGACATACCTGTCAGGAGTAAGAATCGTTTGTGTAATTGAATTTGAGGACATGGCACCTTACGTAGAAACAAGATATAGATAGGCGAGATATGTTCGGATCTTGTCAAGTTCATCGTCTGTCACTTGATCAGGCATTGTGAGGAAGTCTTCGTCCAAATGAAGGTCGTGAATAAGATCAGTGGCGATTCGCAAAAAGTGAACAAGCTGTCCGTTTTTGGGCCGCAAGTGAAAGGGGTACCTTGTGACGTGAGACGGAGATGCATAGAACTAGTTTAACAACCAGACATACCATGCGCAGTATATTAATAGGCCCTGAAGGAGCTCGAGACTCTTCTCCCCACCAGACACATACTTCAGACCTAGGGCTTTTCGAAACTCATCATCATATAATGCGTGTTTCTGCACCATCTTCGATCCCGAAGCTACGGTTAAAATAGACAGCAGAGTGAAAGGTTTTGTGGTAGCGAGATAGGAGATGGAAGAGTCGTCGGGAAAGACTATAAACGGTAGGTAGTTCACCATGGACTTGAAGGTATCCAGGAGAGATTCTGCGGATGCCATATCGAATAAAGGCTGGCGCCAGATGCTGGAGATGAGGTGAGATTGATTTGACACACTTGAGGGGCTTGGGAGCTTGACTGATTGGCTTGCACTTTGCGAGTTATCAACATGATCTTCCTCACCGAGTACGGCATCAAGAGCCTGATCATGCATCTCCCGCAGGGTTTCGAAGCCATCATTGAGATCTGTTTGGACTGGCACGGTGTAGTTGATGCTAAAGGTATCACGATGGCTAGGTGACTGCGGTGAGGGTCCAGTGTCTCCCGTTCTAGAGAGGGACAGACGTTAAAAAAGATCCAGAGATCAGCAAAACATGGTTCTTACCCCCAGGTGCGTTCCCATCGGCGAGGCCGTGGCCTACTACGGGAGATGCACTCTCTTTTCACGACGAGACATCTAATAGAGACTATAAGCATTAAAGGAAGGAAAACCCGAAGTTATTCAACGCATTCATTACCTTTCACACACCCCGGGCTGCTCACTGGCTCGGCATTTGACTTTGGCCGCTCGACAATGCTCACACGCTGTAGAGGTTCGCTTCGAATTGCGGCTTCGTATCTCCGGATTCATGTTCACAAAGTCTGGCAGATCGGAACCCCCGGCAACGCGGTCAAACACTGTAATTTTCTTGAATTTCCTTGCTTGAGCCCGCGGAATGGAGTTTGCTAGGGATTGTTAGGTGCAGAAGTGACATCCGATCCCCGCGCGGATATAGCCTGGGGAGATTACCTAATCGGACAGTCTCTTGTCGAAGAGCCGAACTCGATCGGATTCGCGACCTTCTCTGCGACATCTATGAGATTAATATTATTATCGGTCATGTTACTACACCATCCTTGCGTCGGCGGACGCCGTATAAGTGTAGAGTGTCTGCTCTCTTGTTATTTCGGACACTCTCTACATTATATATCATTGATATCTTTCATCTCGGCAGACTCAATCCAGCAACATGACCTTTGGACAGCTTCATGACGTCGTCCGAGACGCCCCCTTGGGACAGCTCGTTCGTTTTTTCACCAACAATCGCCTCTTCCAATACCCAGAAGAACGGCCAGACTTCAAGCTTCCTGAGCCATGGATCCGTATGCTGAGCGGCGCAGCAGCTACGTCCTCAACCATATCTAACTTGAACCGCGAGCAAGAGGTGGTAGAGGAGAAGCATGACTTTAGCAACGATCTCGAGAGCAAGGCAAAAGTTACCAAAGACGGTAGTATTTTAGTCGATTGGTACAACAAACAAGATACCGCCAACCCGCACAATTGGTCTAACCTGCGCCGTGCGCTCCTCGCCTTGCTTATATGTCTCTATACATTTGTGGTATACCTGAGTTCAGCCATCTACTCATCGTCAACCCAAGGTGTCATGGAGAAGTTTGGCGTTAGCAATCTCAAGGCAACTCTAGGTCTCGCCATGTACGTGCTAGGCTATGGCATTGGGCCACTGCTCTTTTCACCTCTCAGTGAGATCCCTCGCATCGGTCGCAACCCTATCTATATCATCACCTTCGGCATATTTGTTATCCTCTCTATTCCAACAGCCCTGGTTAATAATTTTCCCGGCCTCATTGTCTTGCGCTTCTTGCAGGGGTTTTTCGGGTCACCCTGCCTAGCAGCAGGCGGTGCTTCGATGAGCGATATGTATAGCATGATAAATTTGCCCTTTGCAATGATTGCCTGGGTTGGTGCCATGTCGTGTGGGCGTAAGTCTTCCTGCTGGCCGTTGAAAGTCTGCTCGCTAAGTCTATGACAGCTTCTCTCGGTCCTCTCCTTAGTGGATTCGCCGTGCCAGCGGAAAACTGGCGTTGGTCCCTGTACGAGTCTATCTGGGCATCGGCACCGGTGCTTGTCGCCCTCTTTATCTTCATGCCCGAAACGAGTGGCCCCAATATCCTCTTGCACCGCGCCCAACGCCTACGCAAGCTTACTGGCAGCCAGAAGTTAATGTCCCAGAGCGAGATTGACCAAAGTCACATGAAAGTCTCAAGAGTTGCCATAGATGCCTTGATCAAGCCGTTAGAAATCACTATAAAAGACCCAGCCGTTCTGTTCGTGCAGGTCTACTCGGCTATTGTCTACGGCATCTACTATTCCTGTAAGTATCTGTCCTGTGACTCGACATAGTCTTTCTTTTAGCTAATCGTACAGACTTTGAGGTGTTTCCACTTGTCTATCCCGTTTACTACGGTATGAACCTCGGTGAAGTTGGTCTCGTCTTTATCTGCATTGCCGTTGGGTGCATTTTCGCCATTATCGGTTATGGCTCATTACTGTACTTTGTGATCACACCACGGATTAAGAAGGTCGGCATGGGCCCGCAAGAGAACGTTCTCTTACCTGGTTTACCTACATCCTTCGGTCCTACCATTGGCCTATTTATGTTTGCCTGGACAGCTAGGGCTTCTATTCACTGGATCGTCCCAACTATTGGCGTCACGATCTACGCTGGCTCAACATTCACCCTGCTGCAGTGTATGTTCCTCTATATTCCACTCAGCTACCCTCAGTATGCTGCCTCTCTATTCGCTGCAAACGACTTCTTCCGCAGTGCTCTGGCCAGCGGCAGCATTCTCTTCGCGCATCCGCTATATAATAATCTTGGGTTTGCCAAAGGGACAAGCCTCCTGGGTGGCTTGAGCGTTATTGGTATCATAGGGATGTTCCTGCTGTACTTCTATGGTGCCAAGCTCCGAGCTCTCAGCAGGTTCGCAACCTACACGGAGGATTAAGCTAAATATGTGTCGAGCACGCATCTTAGACTCTCTGAGTTTACTCGGGCCCTGTCAATTATGCTATATTCAAACCAGTCGCCGGACTACTAGTCTGTTGTGCATCCCTTCTCTGTTGATTACCTCCTTTCTTTCATTGACTTACTCACGTACCTTTTGTGTAAAATAGGAATAGACATAGACAATCTCTTTTTTTTATCTTCGCTTCGCTGTTTAGTATCATGTAACTAATGTGACTACCTGAGATAAGGTGAGGCGATGCAGCTGGAGTTGGAAAGGCCAGGTTTTGCAGGAGCAGCTCATAACAATGCCCCCTAGATACTACATTCTACAGTAGCTTGGGGATATTACCCAATCGGACAGTCTCTTGTCGAAGAGCTGAACTCGATCACCTTCTCTGCGATGTCTAGAGGTTAATATTATTATCAGAAGAACTTCAGATTGGCTTGAGATAATCGTGGAATTCTTTCTAGTCTAGTAGATAGACTTGAGGTACCAACACAACTACTAATCCGGATCACTTTCTAGAGAATCACATTGTCTCCTCGATGTATCTGCAGACTATCTAACTTCTCACTAGCATTTTCATCTGATACACTTTCATCATCGGTCTCTGACAAACGACGCTTGGCTGCGAGACATGTTAAATGCCACTGTAGGCTAAGGAGGTCAAGACTTGGAAGAGGCAAGAGCTTAGGATCATCAGTCGTCAATTCAAGCGTGTCTCCTGAACAGATGCGCTTGCAGGAAAAGTTGCCATAGAATTTCAGCCCGCCTGCACTTTCAGGCAAGTCGGATGGAAATTCGGACTTTGTGGCAAATTCCCTTTGACCGGAGTGCTCTTGATCACACATGCCTTATCATGGTTAAGGGCCTACAGTGGGTGGATAATAATGTTAACACCGCTGCAGGAGCTCTCTAGAACCAAATACATCATCTCCAGGGCTCAATCCGAAACTAATATGATTTGAAGACTTCCTGCAACTTATATAATAAAGGTAGTATTAATATATAATATTGTTATGAGAGGGTCTCTAAATACTAATATATTAATTACTAGTAGCAATATAATGCTTAAGAGAGGCTCTTAGTTGTGTTTGCTAGTAAACTGATAATCTAAATCTTGATAGCCACAATGACACCCATCGCACCGGCCACAATGAATGGGAGATTGCTGTGGCTCTGCAATCTTGAAAACCCTCGTCAGACTGTCGCTGATTTGGAATCAGCATCAGATCATGACCAAATAACCGAACAGAAAGAACATGTTGAGACCTTGCAAAGAATCCTAACTGAACCTGAAGCCTTGTAAGTGATTATTGCCCGTACCGCGGTATGCTTTTATTCACGAATCAATAGGGCGTTTGAAGAGACGTTCAGTCAAGGGAATTGAGTCATACCCACCCACCCCGTCACGTCCTCCATCGAAAAAACGGAGGACTGGCAGTACGACACCTCAATCCAATCACCCCACGTCTATCTCGAGATCTGAAACTCGCTGACGCTGTACGTTACTCTCATACCGCTATTATACTTTTGCTGATTGAATTTTAACATCTATGTAGTACTGTTTCAAGTCTAGATAGCATAGCCTGTATCCAAAAAAGGTTTTAGGAAGCCTTCTCGCAACTATTTAGCTTATATGTAATGGATCAAGCGTCTTTGTCAGTTCCAGGTGATTCGTTCTAGAATTGGTCAAACATGGATTACTTCACCTAGATTGGGTGGAGACTTAGTATTCTATAGATATAGCAATCCAGTAATAGTAGGAGGAGGAGGTAAGATCCGGCTCGTACATTTACTATTAAATGAAACATGTAGATAAAGGGTAGTGTAGGGTCAGGATCTGCCCGAGTAAATTTAGGATGCACCTGGAATATGGCTGACGAAAACTTTAACGGGCAATAATCTAATTATTTTCTGATTCCGTACTCTCAGTTGTGTTTGCTGGTAAATCGATAAACCAAATCACGACAGACGACGTTAGGGTTAGTGCCACAACCCTAATTGTCTTCGGATAGGCAAGTGATGCGTACCCAAACCGCCAAAGACATCATGCCAAAATATTTTTTTGTAATTATTATTAACAGTCCCTACGATGCACTAGATACGTTTACAGAGGGAGGTGTACCTGAATGTCATATGTGATACTATGTTTGATATTAGGTATGTTCATTATTATATACTACTAATTACATCTTAGAAGACGCACTTCCAAGCTACTATTAAAAATCCAGTATTCAGAAAAAGCCAGCAAATGGCGACCTGACCCTCGCAGCCCCGCTCGTTGCTCTACTAGTTGTCGCTGTAATCGCACTGCTTCCTGTCGTGGGCCCCGATGTCGAGGCCGTGCTTTCTGCACTCGTCGTTGCAGCTGCACTAGTTGTTGTCGCAGTTGTAGAGCTGATAGAAGCATCTTTAGATGTTGAGACAACACCACTACTATCTGATGAGCTTGCGGTTGCAGTTGTGCCGACACTCGCAGAGCTGGAACTGACATCGCTCCCACCATCGCCGCACTTGACCACTGTCTTCCAGCCGCCGGCGAAGGTGTCTTCCCAATATGACGTCTGGTTAGAGAGGTAAAAGTAGTCGAACCAGTATGCCGAGCCGGGCTGGTCGTGTGCGTTCTGGTAGAATTGCACTGCGCATGTGTCGTTGCATGGGAAATCGGTTCGGCCCCAGTCGCTGCTCCCGGGAAAGGTCAAGTAGCAGTAGTCGGTTCTGGAAAAAAAGTTATGATGAGTATATGTCATACACATATATAAAGAAACGTACCCATTCATAGCGCAAGCCTCGCCGTACTTGTACTGAAGTGCCTCGCCGACAGCGGCCACGGGCGCCTGTGGGAGGCCTTTGTTGCCACTGGCGACGTTGGCCATATCGCCAGACTGATTGCACGCAGCATTCACATCCTTGACATACTGTGCCAACGAGTCGCTGCACGTGGTGTGCACATGGCCGCCAGGTCCGAGGATTGCGGGTCGTCCCCGGACGCGACAATTTCGAGGAGGGTGTTGTCGCAGTCAATACTTGTGCTGTACGCATCTTTGCAGGCCTGCGAGGTTGTATCGGCGAGGTCGCTGGCTGTGTAGTCCCAACTGGGACCGGAGATGTTGAGGTTGAGAGTAGCTGCGGCGGTGCAGGATAGCGCGACAAGGGAAACGAGAGTGGAAGCCATGGTTGACTGCAAATATGGCGATAAACGAGCGACAGTAGGCAAGTATATATGTACTATATGCCTGGGAGATATCCAATAAAGGTTCCCCTTATATACAACGAGAGAAAAGTCGAGTCGGCATGGTCAGTTTCGCATCTCGTCTTCGAAGCAAAGTCTGCAATAATTTATACTCGCGGCTAGTCCCGCCAGGGTTATTAGGGTTATGAGAGCCTCAGGCTGTCGAGCCGCATGACCCACTTTGGTGATATCTCGGAAGTTTTCCATCTCTACTCCGTATTCATTCTCATATTCACACAGCTACCTGACCTGTATTCTACTGGACCATCCGGGTCCTAAAATCAAACATCCCATTGCTTTCAACACTGTCCTTCACCCTCATTTTCTCCGCAGTCTCCACGCCCGCTACAGGGACTCTATATTCAATCCTCTCCCCATTTGCCCCTGGTTGCGAGAAGGGGAGATATTTCGGCATAAGCCCGCACTGCACAAGGACGGATCCTTGATCCCATGCAATGTGTTCGTGATACAAACGGTCACCGCGGATGTTGACGACGGCTGTCATGGGGATTTGGACGTATTTTCCTGTGGGAGGGACTCCGGGGAGGCTAGAAAAACTCAATTGGTTGAACTTGAAGAAAGAAGAAGGAACTTACAGCCAATCCACCGTCTTTTCATGGGTGAACTTATAGATAAATTCATCCACCACCCTGTCGATCCCTGTCGTTCGACTGATCAGCTCCAACTCGGTATTATCCGGATTCGCAAATATGAAGTGGTTAGCGTAAAAGTGGGAGAGCTTTTCGCGACCAATACCGCCAGTGATCTGCAACTCCATATATTAGCTTCTTCCATACCTAGTTACGTGAGGTGAGGATACGCACCGTCGGGATATGATTAACGTATGGTTCCTGCACCATGGTGGCCATGGTGTTTTCCACGGATCTATTCTCAAACTCGTAATACGTGTGTTCGTCCCATATAGCCTCGAGATCAAAATATGGTCCGTTCATACGTTTTTTCAGAAATGTGAGATTTCTTGTATGAGATACCGATTCAGAGGAGTAGTGAAATGTAGGCTGGTGGGGGCTCGCGAATAGATGTGTCGTTGCAGAGGGGTAGTCGTAGGCTGTGTGAGCTTCTGACCGCTGTAGCTTGGAGGATGCTTTCCCTGCCAGATGGTGTATGCTAGGGATTGGTTCAGATGGTGCGATAAATTCGAGATGAGTGATCTCGCTGTAGACAATAACCCCGGCGATGTCTGTACGGGAAATGGTCTCGGGAGCAATGTGATTCCAGAGTTGGGGGTCATATGCTGCCATGACGCTTAGATATTGTTTGATTTCTTTTTATTATATTGCTCATACTTACCTACAATGCCGAATGTCTCCTGAGGGGTGCACTTGTCGCAGGACCGAAGCGCCTCAATAGCTGTATCAAGGGCATCCTTTGCGCCATGAGCAGCAAAAGCAGCCTCAGTGATCTCAACAACTGTGTATCCTTCTTCTGCCCATTTCATGAATGTAGACGGAACATTGTCTTTGACAGTGATCTTGTCTTCTGGCGAAGAATACTGAGTTTCGGGACAGAGCACAATAACACCTGGCCCGTATCCTCTTCTCGACAGCGGTTCGAGAAGGAGAATACCAGGCCTGATGCTTTTCAAGCTTGGGCTGGGGAGAGCTTTGCTCATTGTGACCACCACCTTGCAGTTTGAATGATGATGAGCTTGGTGATGTTTGATCGGCGCGGTTGATGTCATTCGATTTACTAAGCGGAAAATGCCGCAACTATACCCCGCAAATATGAGATAACGATAAGCACAGCGCTCACTTCCTACAACAAATGCAATGTTTGTGCTAAGTATATACGTAGTTATAGTATTGCTTTTATTGCCTTCCAGATAATCTCGGAAGGATCACGGATGGTCTTCCGGGATGTGCACTCGGCTCGGATGTGTGCCGACAGCTTATCTTACGCTCAAGCAAGATTGTGTTATGCATGATAAGAGGGGCTGATAGCTGATAGTCTCCACGAATTACGGCGATCTATAGGTCTACCAGATTGGGAACTTTTCACTGCATATTGCTTTAAATGGCTGTGTTGCGACATCGGACATATCTAGTATAGATGTTTGGAAAGAGAAATAGGAGTATGAGTTTTAAAAAAAAATTAGTTGCAAGTTGATTTCAATCTCTAACTATTATAGTGTAAAATTAAATAGTTCTGGCAGATCTGATATATATGCTGGTTGTCTCTCAGAGCAAATCGTAGCCTTCAGATCTGACCGAATGTATACTGAACTAGACTGTAGACTTGAATGAAACAGAGTCCAACTTCTCAATTTGGGGATCAATTTGGGCATTGTTGTGACTATTCTTCAAATCTTCATCTGTCCATAGCAGATCGATTTCTTCGAGCGTGAGATCCTTGGCTATTAGAAATAACGGGGTTAGAAAGATCATCTCTCCATCTGAGCTTTGAGGTAAACTTACTTTCAACGACAAAGATCCAAGATAGAATTGTAATAATGCCTCCACCGAGGCAGAACCAGATATATATGAGAGCCCCAATATTGGCGTCCCCAGCAGCCTGTCCGCCAAAGTAAACGGACAAAAATGAAATAAACCAGAAGACCAGATTCGAACCCGACTGCACTTGACTTCTGTATTGTAGAGGAAGAATCTCAACGGCATAGAGGAACGCTAACCAGATCCAACTAAAGCCATTGACGAGGTTGAATATAATCAAAACCACAACGGATCCCCATTGAACACCTTTTGAAGGGTTGGAGATGTTGGTGAGTCCGGTGTAAATGCACATGAGCGTAGTTAGGGCCTAGAAAGGTAGACTTGTTAGGTATATCCTTCTTTAGATTTACTTCATATTGACATACCGTTGCACTCCAGCAAAGTATTGGCCGTCTTCCGACCCGAGGCATGGCGAGAAAGCTGACACACATTCCAATTGGGATTCCGGTGTTGATAGCAGCCAATGCCAGAGTAACCTGATCCCCTTCAAGTCCAACGCCTTCGAGAAGAGCTTGACCATAGAAAGTTATCAGGGACGTCCCAAAAAGCGGACCTGCGATATTGATTAAGACAGAGATCCTAATATTCTGTTAGCAATCCTAGAATATACCTAGGTATCTAAGTAAGTGACACTCACCATATACGTCGTACGTTCTTCGTTGGGCTTCCGTCACCGGTGAAAAGAACCTTGAGCGATAGAGGTTTTGTCTGCTCCCGCTCGAGTTTTATGGACGTCTCGATGTCTTGTTTGGCTTGAAGAAAGCGTTGGTCGTTATCGTCGACATCGAGCAGCCGTCTGAGAGCATCAGCCCCTTCGGCTTCTCGGCCACGAGCAAGGAGCCATCTGTAAAGAAACCTGTCAGTTCAAACTAGTCCCGGAGATTATAAGGTAGCGCAGTGCGGAAGTATACCTTGGAGAATCAGGACAGCCAGACACGAGAATGAGAGCAAGAACCAGCCAAAGTGCTTGCAGAGCCAATGCTACTCTCCATGCGTTATGTGCTGGTGCCTTTAGCATGGCATAGTCAAACCATGTAGCTGCTGAAATTCCACCGATACCCCATAATACCATGACCATAGTATCGAAGGTTCTCTTCTTGTGGGTTACATTTGATTCCTGCAGATAGATCGGGGTGGTAGCAGCGAGGGCTTATCATTATGTCAGTAGACCGGCTGTATGTATAATGAGACCTCTAACTTACGCCCATTTGCGAAACCAAGGATAATCCTCCCTACCAAGATGGGTATGGGGCCTTTAGTGGCAGTTTGCAGAATAACTCCCACCAAAGCAGTCAAGCAACACAGAATGACGGTCCTGCGTCTTCCAATCCTCCAGCTCAGGGGGCCAATTATTGCAAGGCCGAGAACATCACCTAGGAGGATGCCCGAGGAGATGAAAGATTCATATCGTGAGTCTGTGGGATTGCCAATTGCATCAAGGAAATACGGGTTGGAGAGCACGCCGCCAATGACACCTGAAAGCAATTAGTGTCTAGGTAGTTAACCGCTATTAATAGCAGGAGTTGATGGGCTGCTCACCAGCATCCCAGCCGTAGAGGGTGAAAGCAAAAGCGTTGGCATAGTTGAGCATTTGGACCAACCGGGGGCCCCGGCATGACCACTGGTGATTGAACATGATGAAGATAGCAATAATTTGTAGTAATATCTACCAGCAATAGATATTTTCTTCCGAAAAAATTAGGGCTCCGTGGGGGGTATTTATCGATGGCAGAGCATCCATAGCTATCTATGAACTGTAGTATATCTTGTAGGTTACTTAGAGAGCTTATCTCTGTCATATCGAGACTAGTTATGCCGGTACGTGCACTAAGTCTTGAGTCTTGACTCCTTACTAGCTAGGATTATTCCCTATTGATATTCATCCAGCTAGCTGTTTTTCTTGGTTTGCGCTTAGGGATTTAGAAATCAAAGAATGTCTGTCTTATCTGTGTTCGAGTCAGGTTTCGTGGCCGGCCTCTGGCTACATCTCGGATACGGGGTAGTAATCACGGCATAGGTACCTAGGTATTATAGCTATCACTATAATTGACGTCTATTATTATTTTGATCATAATTATGATGCAAGTTTTTTCTATGGGATTATTGTACTAATAATGGTACACTGCTAAGTTACTCGTAGTCACTTTCAATTTCTAGATAACCAAATAGGGCCTCCTATTCGCATACTTATATATCAGGATTGAAGCTTGTAGGTTCCAAGGTTATACCCTTCAAGAACTCCAAATTGACTCGCCCTCTGGTGCTCCTATAATCCCAGCATTAAGCGTTATTCCATGCAAGCTATAATATGCCACCAGTTGAATAACATGTAGCGTCTGGTCGCGGCCTAGCACAGAATTCGCACGCTCCCATAGATCTTGCTCAAGGGGCTTGCCACCCTTGACGAGTCTCATGGCCAAGTCAAATGCGACACTCTCCTTATCACTGAGACCTTCAGGCTTGACACCCTCGGTAATTTTCCGCATTTGTTCTTCCGTCAAAAGTCCCTTTTTGGCTGTAATTCGAGAGTGCGAGTACGTCAGGAACCCCCCAAACGAGCCTGTAAAGTGGCCCTGGGTCGCGAAAATGGCTACCTCGGTTACCGATGGCTCGAGAGCTGGTAAGCCGAGAACTTCTGCATTCAGTCTCATCGTATGTGTTGAGTATTCTGGGGTGTACATCATGATGGATAGGGGACCCAAGAGTTCGCCTTGTTTTCCGCGTAAAGTGAACCTAGGCAAATTTATTTCAATTTTAATTTTGAATACTCAACAGAGATAGCTAGCATGAAATAAACTCACGTTGAGCCCATTCCATTCTTGATTTTTGTGTCCATTTCATCGTGAAAAACTTGCTGCGCTGGAGTCAGCTTCTCAGGGGGTATTGCTGGGTATCGTGGTCCGGACATATTCGCTGTCTAAACAATGACAATGACCCTGAAGTCCAATTGAGTCTACAATGTCCAGAAAGCTGTAATACTATACTTAATTATGCACAAGCTATAGCATCATATCTTACCAGCAACTCATACTCCAGGTCTCGGTCCGGGGGTGGACGCGATCCGAGGCTCGCTATCGATAGTACCCCAGACGAGCATTCAATGGCGCTGATAAGGTCGATTGCTTGTTAAATTACAGGTAATGCGATTTCAATAAGTAAATTTCAATAAGTATAAGTCTGGCACTTGCTTTGCTTCCTTCACATGAGTTTTCCCCATTCAGTAGACTGGCCGTCATGGATCACATCCGTATTCCGTTGCTGGTGATATTGTTGGGGTTAGGGCTTCGGCTCTGGCACAGTAAGCGCAAGTCACAGAAGCCCTACCCTCCAGGGCCCAAGGGCTTGCCCATCGTTGGAAACCTCTTTGACATTAACAATGAGCGTCCATGGATCACCTATGGGAAATGGACCAAGCAATATGGTAAGTCTGTTGACATACCTGTTATTCCAATAAATACTAATATGTACGACTAAATCTTTTATAGGCGACATTGTCATGTTCTGGGTCATGGGCAAACCTATTATCCTTCTCGGGAAAATGGAACATGCCGACGCACTCCTGCAAAGACGCATGATGAACTATGGAGATCGCCCTGAGTTGGTTATGGCTCAAGAGCTCGTCACGCAGAATGGATGGTATCTCGGTACCGCTCGGAGCAAGCACAACACCCACAAGAAACAGCGAAAGATCCTCGCAGAGCGCCTGCGTGCAAAGGCATTACGAGAATGGGCCCATCCGGCAGAAATACCGCAAATGCATCTCCTCCTGCAGCGTCTCGCGCAGACCCCTGACCGTTTTGTCAGCGTCATCAAAACTTTTACCGTCAATGTCATGCTGAATACGACGTTTTCATATGGATCGATTTCCAGTCTGGATCATCCTATCGTCCATCGAATCAATACTGCTACGGATCATCAGTTCATTGCACAGATCCAGGGCCGTTTCTGGGTTGACTATCTGCCTTTTTTGAAACATTTTCCCAGCTGGCTTCCCGGGATGGGGTGGAAAAGACTGGGACTTGCGTGGCGTGAGGAAACAGACACGCTCTATGGCGAGTTATGGGATCAGACAGAGAAGAAGCTTGAAAAGGCCCCAGGCGCCCATCCATGTCTGGTTAAGTCTTTGATAGAAAGAGATATGCATCAACTTGCCCCAGTTGAAGGAACAACACTCGGCGCAGCTATGGTCGATGCTGGAACCGAAACTCTCACTGGAACAACCGTGATTTTGTGAGTAATCATGCCATTTCCCGGTTAGAGCAAATATCAAAGCTGGCTGTTTCTCGCTAATACTATTTGTATCTCTCTCGCAGCATTATTATTTTTATGTACTTTCCCCACGTTCTTGAGAAAGCCCGAGAAATCGTAGATGAAACTATTGGGAGAGATCGCCTACCTACCTTCGACGATGTGCCAAAAATACCTTTTATTACTGCCATGATTCGCGAGGCATTCCGCTGGCGGACTGTGGCTCCAATAGCTATTCCACACGCTGTCGTTGAGGACGATACGTATGCCGGATTTTTCATCCCCAAGGGCGCGACGGTTTATGCATTGTCGCATTATATACATCAAGATCCAGAGCTCTACCCAGAGCCTAATGAGTTCAAACCTGAGCGGTTTTTGGATGAAAAGGGGCAACTGAGCAATCTCCCGCATGCTGGGTTTGGTTTGTAAGTTTTGACTCTATGTTTAAATCGACAGAATTACTGAGACTGACAATTTCACAGCGGAAGTCGCAAGTGCCTTGGTACGCATTTCGCAGAACAGACTTTGTTTCTTTGTTAGTTTTTCCTCTCTGCTCTTTTCTTTTCGGTTTGCTAACAATATCAAATCAAGTGATCACAAGTTTGGTCTGGGGTTTCGACATCAAAGCGCCTGTTGATTGCCAGGGGAAGAAGATCCTACCTAGCCTCGACCCCATGGACTGGGGAGCATTTCTAGCATCGTGAGTATAGCTTATCTTTGAAATATAGTTGTACACTAACGCGTCAAAAGACCCCCACCGATGGATTTCGAAGCCGTGATTACCCCGCGTTCCGCCGCGGCCGTAAGCATTATCAACCAAGCCGTAGCAGACCATTTATAGCCCATACATAGCAATGTTT
Source organism: Penicillium sp. OUCMDZ-019 (assembly GCA_011750695.1). Classification (NCBI taxonomy): domain Eukaryota; kingdom Fungi; phylum Ascomycota; class Eurotiomycetes; order Eurotiales; family Aspergillaceae; genus Penicillium; species Penicillium sp. OUCMDZ-019. The sequence continues at coordinate 33,000 of WTTZ01000059.1, read as the reverse complement.
ATATGTATTAAAGGTGGATTGTAAAAGGACGTCGTCTTTTTCGTGGAAATAGCCTTATCTCCGCGTCCTGCAGGCTTAACCTGTCCGGGACTAGTTTAGGGCTAGCGTCGCCGTCTTATCTCTTATCTTCCCCGGCTTCGTCCATCCAGTTCATTGCCAGACACTCCTTAGTACTAGTTGCTATACTTGATCAATCTATTATATTTGTCTTCATGATTCCTACGTTCCCATGACAATTCATTCCGTTTGAAATGTGGCTAAGCAAAAATGCCCCGCGCCAAAGTAAAACCCGAAGACCGCAAACGCTCGGTTGCCGCCTGCTCCCTGTGCAAATCATCCAAAATCCGTTGCGACTCTAAATCGCCTTGTGATCAATGTGTTCGTAGGGGACGCGGAGCCCAATGTGAATATCGAGGGTCGCATCCATATTCTAGATCAGCAGGACGCAGTTCACGCAGTGCTCCCCGAAGTCCCGCTAGCGCGAATGAGCCTCCAGCGGTTCGTCAGAACTCCGTGACAAATTCACCCAGTGCGGTCCCTGTCTCACAAGATCCTAACGCTGGTGATGATGCCGATGATAACGATGTTTCAATTCCGTCAACTAAGAGGGCACCGGGGCGAGTACTATTCAGCTCGGCAGGTGAAAAAAGTAAGCTCTGTTGGAAGACGAAGATCATACAATGCTTAGGTATTGACTGACTGGTTGACCAGTTTATGTTGGCGGCTCAGCATCGCTGTCATGCTTACATATTATCAGGCAACTTGTTAAGCAGCATCTAGGACCGTGTCTCTTTACCGAAAATGCGTTCAGCAATTCCATGCTTGAAATAGAGCCATGCGATCCCGTGATAGAATTGACAGAGCTTACAAGGGATGAGAAGCAAGGTCTACTTGAGAACTATCTCCAGGCAGTAAGTTAATTTATTTTATTCCCTACTATCTAGTGTTCTATCTATTGTTGACCGAAGGCATAGACAGCTGCAATCTTGGACACTTTCACGAGAGATGATATTTACGCCTTGCTTGCCGAGGAAGAGTCCCTGGGTTCATCCCGCCAGGGCAATGTTAAGTCAAAGGCATCACGAGAAAAGCTTGCTTCTCTTTATATGATTTTTGCCATTGGTGGCCAGTGTCGAGCCATGGCCCCAGCGACGCTTCAGCATTCCGCGAGATATTTTGCAATGGCCCAAAGAATTGCCTTTGAAGGCCTCTTGTGTGAACCAAGCATTGCCATGCTACAGATATTCACACTAATGGCTTTCTATTTAATGGGTGCTTGTCGAAGAAATGCGGCCTTTATGTACCTTGGTGTTGCTTGCAAAGCCGCCTGTTCTCTAGGACTTCAAGGTCGGGACAGTCACACACCTTTTGACAAGAACGAACCGGAACGATCAAAAAGGTAAGCTCTTCTTATAGCCTAAACTGAGTGTAATCGTTGTTAGTACTGACGTAACAAGCAAGATTTCGTATTTTCAAGAGCCTGCAAGTTCTAGACCTGATCGTCAGCGCCTTACTTGGTCGACCAACGAGTATTTCGAGTGTCCATTCACTGCATCTATCCAAAAATAAGCATGGCATTGGAGATGCTACTACTCAAGTTATGGCTGCCTCGATTGAAGTGTGTTCCTTTTTATCTGAATTAGAGCTCAAGAAATGGGAAGGCACCATATCTGATGCAGTGGAAGCCGAAGAATTTCTACATCGGCTGCAAAAATGGAGTCAGACTCTTCCCAGCAATCTACGGTCTTTTAATTACGATGCGACTGCTACTAATGCTTTAATTGCAAGCTCTGAGACCCGCGCAAGACTCATAGGAGCAATCCATCTATCATGCATCTACTATTTCACCGTAATGCTTGTCACTCGGCCGTTTCTCACTTGCTATCTTGTACAAAAGCTTCGCAGAAATGCGTCGTCGTCTTCAAGAAGACCTAGATTGCAGGATCTAGAGAACCTTCCAATGGCGAATCTATCATATGCCTGCCATGATGCTGCAATATACATGGCCAACATGGCGGAAGCAGCATTGGATGCAGGGTTACTTCTTGGCAATATGTGCATTATTGAGTACGACAAATTCCAATCCGAGTTCCTATTCTCTGGCTAATAGATCTTTTTTTAGGGCATGGATATTCACAGCAGGCCTTATGCTTGGATTCGTCTTATTCGCAGAAGATGTGCAGCAGCATTCGGATCCAGCGACTAACAAAGCCTTCAAAGCTGCGCAACAAGTCCTCCAGCGGCTTGCTGAAATGAGTCCTCAGGCCATGCTCTACACCGACATACTCAACAATTTTGCCGTAGCAATATCGAATTACAAACAGAAGAATAACGCAAGCAGACGAAAACCATCGTCGCAGCTTGTCAATGAGATTTTCTCGCTAAATTTCGAACCGACGACAACAAGAACCACTCACGAGACGTCACACTTGAGCCCAGTTTCTGATGATGTACCAGTTACTGGAAATGGATCGGATATGTACTCTAGCAACAACAATGCTAACTTCTCGGATCAAGAAAGCCCTGAAGCTGCAGCCTATGCGATAGACACATTGGACTTTTCGATGACATGGGACGACTTGATGTTAGATATGCCACCGTTTGGGACTTTCTTTGATGGTGGATTCATCAATACAGGTAGTTCGTCATGACATATCGGATATTCAACATAACCTTGAGCACGGGGTTTATTAATCAGATCCATCCAAAACAATCGCATATGGTAGTTCTTTTTGCCTATTAATCAGTTAAGCGGTCCACCCCTTGAGGGAATAATATGATAATAGAAATAATAATAAAAAGGTTTTAGGCTAGAGGGGTAGCAAAAAAAAATAGCTTCCGAAGTGAATTGAACACCTGACCTACCGGAGGTAGCCTATTATGTTGACTGCAGCCGGTTGCTCTACCTGAGAAAGAGGTTAGATTGTGCGATTTGTGTAGGGTTGGGGTTAGGTCCCAGACCTAACCCTGGAATGTTGACTAACCCCTGAGCTACGAAAGCTTAGACCACACGACTATCCGCGGTTGTTGGATGTCTCGTCTTGCTAAGCTCCTAGCTAGAATTGCCACTATCAAAAACCGTTCATAACTTCATATGATCCAGTACGACGCTGCGAGATTATACGTAATGGAAAATACTGTGAACCCAGGCTACGACGTACCCAGTTTTAGCGAATTTCACCATATAACGAACAGAAAACCGTGCCAAAATCAATCCCTTGTACAAAATACGCTATCCCTCGTTAGTATGAAGTTCGCTATTTTATATATTTGCCCCTATACAAAATTTATGAAAACCAGGATTCTTGCTGAGATTTCTTTGCAATTATTAGTCCAAATGGCTGTGAGGAATGTGATCAGATACCACCAAAAAGCTACTTTATATATCACAAATATGCAAGTCCTGCGAAGATATTAGAATAGCTTCTATTTTAAACCTTTGGAGCGCTTATGAAGGCTTTAATTATTTGAGGAGCAAGCAGTAGAATCAAGAGGATAAAAGCGTGCTTACTGTGTTCGCCAAGTATACCTAGGTAGGCTTATTATCGAAGTAGCTTGAGAGCCATGAAGACTGATGTATATATATTTATTTCCATAATTTGTGAGCTCTCTTATTGGGATATGATCTCATATTCATCAAAAAAATCAAATTTCGTGCGATTCGCTAGTGAAATTATTTACAACTTGGATGTGGATATATAAATTATAGTGATAGTGAACATACATGGTTTTGGTGCCGTGGCCTAAATCCAGTAGGTATATATTTTGTTAGGAGGATTTGCCTCGACATTACGGCATAAGCTAATGAGGAACTGCATGCAAACCTGAATCTACAGTTGAGCACATTCTATACTGCCCGTTCGTAAACTCGGTCACTGGTGTGTTGAGATCGGCATCATCCTCACTGTCGTCATCTTCTTCATTGTTAGGCTCGGCACTAGTAGGCATTGCGATGACTCTTCTGATATGCCTTCGAGCAGTTCAGCCAGAAGAAGTGAAGGCTCGTTTGCCTTTGGTCAACCAAATGAACTTAAATCCAAACAATCCAGCATCAAGCTCGATCACATTTTGGGATAATCGTTCGAAGAAGTAGGTAGCCTTCATTTGTTATCTTCGACGCGGATTTCATCTCGTAGATTGACTGTAGGCTCTTGTTTTGCAAGCCAAAGTCCACTGGCATCGAATGCGTCATGGACCGATGACTCCATAGTGATGATGTTGCGGAGGACTTCGGTAGCGCACAAGTCTTTGTGAAAACGCAGCTGGCCCCTCGCTTTCGAGCCTGATCCGAAGTCATAGATCGGTAGATTAGCATTGGAAACAAAGCAACGAGCAAAGCTAGTAACGGGGTTGACAAACAATTACTGCTAACTGTGCTGCCTGTATATTAGTGGCAGGCCCGGTTAGAAGTCATCGACGGGGGGCCCCTAAAATAAACTTGGTGAGCTTATATTCCATGAACAAAATATTGTCACGGAGTACCTCGTCCCACACAACACCTCCCTCCATACTGATCTCATCAATCTTCTTGCCATCCTGAAAAGAAATGAGTTCGTCGGGAATGATCTGATCAGGCGGAAATCCTGCATGCCAGGCCTTGACCGCTCTAATGTTCTTGCTCTGGAGGGTTTTATCGTAATGCGGGAAAACCTTGTCCAGCTCCGCAAGTCTCTCTGCGCGAGTCAACGGCCACTTGGGTAGATCCTCCTCAAGCAACCTAGAAATCAAAGATTGAATCCCAGGAGTTTCTGTTTGGCATGATATTAGTATGAAGCAAAAAGTCTGCTGTAAAGAACCACTTACCGTTGGGCTGCTTGACATTCTGTTTTGTCCGTGAGTAAGTTGTGCAAATTGGGTATCGACAAGCCATGACTCACCTCGCTCATTGCGTCACCTTGACTATTCTTCTCTGTATCTGCTTCTCTGGCAGCCTTCGTATCCTCTTTATCATGATCCATATCTGTGCACCGATATGTCAGCGGAATATGAAGGTTCAATACACATAGGATGGGCATTACCAAGAGTCTTATTAAGAGAACCCTTTGTGGTGGCTTGGTAGTCAATACTCCGTTGTTAGAAGGTCGAAACTGGAGAGGCAAGAGCTTAGGATCATCGGTCGTCAACTCGAACGTGTCCTGAGCAGTTTCGCTTGCCGGAGAAAAATTCAGCCCGCCGACACTTTCAAGTAAACCTGATGGGAATCTAGGTTTGGTGGCAAATTCGCTTTGATCAAGATATCCCTCAACTTAAAATGCCTGGGCTCAGAGTGACCATGTTTTCGAGAATTTCTGTCTTGGCGCCACTGCAAAGTGTGGCATGCCAAATGTCGACTTGGTCGGTGGGCCAGAAAAACCGTAGGTACGGCCAGAAACGTGATTTGCTAGTATCTAAATCACCGATCATGCTGTAAGGGTAGACATGTGCGTCTTGCAGCACAGCTTCGACCGGTGTGTCCTTGATGACACATGCGTTATGAGCCTATGACCACGTTAGAATTCAACCATTCAAACTATGATAGTTGTATGAGATGAAATACCGCTCCAGCTAGTGTTGGGTCTCGCGATGGCTAGGTAGAACCGGCGGTTGATGTCTCTCGTCGGAGCTTCTCCAAGCTGGTGGTGAGGTACGCCTCAGATCCATTTGCTAGTCGTATGTTCAAGGGATCCCTTTTTGGTGGCTTGGTGGTCAATATCCCGTTGTTAAGGAGATAGGTTGGTATCTTGGCTAGATTGAGTGTTGTCTAGAGGAATGGAGTTGGACCCCAGGCAACTAAGCAGAAAGTTTGTTCTCCCCAACGAGGCGTTGGTTGAAATGTCATGTGAAGAAAAAAGTTTCGCTGGGCGTTTGCAATTCTCTTTCATCATCGGATTCTTTGTTTGTTGCCGCGTGACATAGCAACGTTACACGGAGGCTTGGCTTGCCCTGTCAAAATATGATTGTTACGCTTGTTGGGCTTTGCAATTCGCCTTTGTTCTGTGGGTTGCCTAGATAGGAAATAATATTTATCTTCAGGGTTATGGTTAGGGTTAGGGCTCGTTGAGGTCATGACCCACAATAGTCGAACAGACAGACCAAGGAGAAAGCAACAGACTTGTCTCGGACAGAAAAAGTGCCTGCCTTCTGTCCTAGAGATCCAAGGTTCGACCGCCAACCTTTGGGCTACAGTCATCTCAAAGAGCACAGATAAACCTGCCCCTTTCTCCTCCACCTGAGTGCTTTCAAAGTCTCGTGGACGACTAGACACTGCGAACGGCCAACTTCAAAACAAAACCGAATATACGATGGTAAGTGAAGATATTCCTGGAGTTTGGAAAGCGATCCTAATGTTTCACATCATAGGCGGGGCCGACATTGGCGCAACTGCCCAACGAGATGAAGATTCTCATCTTACAACGAATCCCTGACCTGACATCACTACGAGCCCTTCTTCGAGCGTCCAGCCAGTACTATCGGATATACAGTGTCATCCGTTCGGAGATTCTGTTTAATATTCTTTGTCGGCAATATGACGGCCAAGTAGATCTAGTCGAATCTCTTACATCGATTCGCTCCGAAGGCCTCTGGGCTGAAGACGCGAAGAATACCGAGCAGATCATTGCACTCCTTGACTTTCGGCGAAGAGCCTCCAGAGAGGGAATTAACAGCAGAAAGAAGTATGACGCTAACTCACTAAGTGAGGAGGAACTTGTTCGACTTCTCAGCCTCCATGAAATAGCAGTTTACTTTCTCGAGGATTACTCTAGAAGTCTCAAGGAACCACACTGGTGGCCTATGAACACTCAAGAATACTGGAAGAAGTTGGTTCTGCCTGTTCGCTTTTCGCATAATGAGCGTGCGCGGTTCTTCAGGGCTTTCTACCGTTTAACAACATGGTGTAACATATTTGGCCAACCAGAATATTATCCCGCACGGCAAAGCAAGAAAAAGTACGGATTCAAGAATGACTGGGAAAACAAGACCTTTGCTTCCAAAGACCCGTCTTTTCTTCTATGGAGAACTATGCCTCCCTGGGAAGTGGAAGAGGTCGGGTGTATCTGGGAGTATTTTGATTCGAAGATTCAGCAGATATTCAACGAGATCATCACCGAAGTGATTAAGAGAGAGAACTCGGTGCCTTCTGAAAGGCCCCTGTATGAAATAGATGATCTAACAGATCGTATGTTCTCTCTTTTTCTCCCCTGAAATCAAACTGGATATAAAATTAACTTGTCGACATGTAGAACGTACCGCACCGTTTCTCCGCGAGGCCATGGTCGATATTGGGCCATGTTTCCTCTTCAAGCTACTTCAACTTCCGTACGAGAAGAGACAGTATGCAGTTGCCAACAATCTCCGAGGTCTTCGGGTTGCGAAATTATGGAATATTGCACAACACATGGACGTCCACGACGAGGAGGATTATCGATGGCGTCTTTTATCCCCAGCAGATCGCTACGAGCGCGAAGACGTTGCGAATGCAATATTATCTTTCCCTGTTCTGGATCGGCCCAACCATGCCTGGGTCAAGGAAATGGCTGGCCATAGGCCTCTACGTCCGATTCATTGGGAATATACTCTGTTGTTTAGAAACAAAGCTTGGTGGAGTTGGGGGTATGTGCTATGGGATACAGAGCGCCTGTTGCAGTGGAGTGCGTTCGTTTTTCCATTGACCATCCAAACATCCAGGCAATGGCTGTAAGCAGGAAAAGTGAAGTTGCAGAGTAAAAGGTTGTTGATATTTGATGCCGAGGCACGTGACTCCTGTGTTGTGATAGGCCGTGTCGATCCCGCTTTCGGAGGCCAGTCAGATGTGATCCATTATTAATCCGCCCTGCTTACTGTAGACTAAAACGGTAAAACCAGATAAGAGGTCTCGAGATGAAAATATCATGCTACGTAGTACTCCGTAGTCTAACTATATTATTTTTACAGTAGAAGATTGGAATAGTGAGGACCGTTTTCCTCTTCAGGCTCTCGGCAAAGCGCTCTCCCGAAAACGCGGCAGTGGTGCGTGCGGCCCGCCGCAGCAGTTCTTATCAAGCGGCGATGCTGCAGCCAACCCGCCAACCAATCATCCCGCAACGCTCGGTTTTGCACAGAGATAACGACCTCCCACATCGCCTACCGCGCGCTTTAGAGAATTGCTCCAAGGGATCTGGAGTGCGTGCCAGCCGGGGAGCGAATTTCTTCTAAGCGCGGGGCTGTGCCTAGTGAATTGTTTCGGCGGGGGCTACGGAATACAACTCCGTTGCCTCTCGATCGCTTACTGCGACGGACTTTCTCGATCTCAGCAACCAAAACATTGCTGCCCGAGCGAGATCACTGCACAATCATACTATCCTTGCATCGCCATGGTAGCGCACTCGTGTCTGTACCGATTATGGACATAATATGCTTAGAAAAAGAAGCCGTCTGCTACCGACGAAACCCGAATGATGAATGACAAATCCAATCTTGATCAAGACGGCACGCCGAGTGCCGATGAGGCCCCGGAAACGACTTCGTCCTCTCGAGCCAAAGTCAAGGTCCAGGGAAACGACGATGGCCAAGCTGCCAAGCGCCGCTGCGTGAGTTCGGCCTGTATTGCCTGTCGTCGGAGGAAATCCAAGGTAATGAATGAATGAACCCTGTCAACTTGTCTGCAGCTTGTATACTGAATGGCTGGTTTAGTGTGACGGAAACCTTCCTAGTTGTGCCGCCTGTCAGTCTGTGTATCATACGCCATGTAAGCTAGGTCGCTCTTCATTTGCCTTGAATCGGATTACTCACATCGACAGGCATCTACGATCCGAATTCCGATCATCGCAGGAAAGGAGTTTATAAGAAAGACATCGACAATCTCCGGACGCGCAACACCACGCTGCAGACGCTGATCCATGCCATCTTGAACTATGATGAGGACAGTGCGATCGAACTGGTCCGCCAAATCCGCCTATGCGACAGTCTAGAGGATGTGGCAGATTCCATAGTCAACCGAGAAAAAGGGCTGGCCTCTCTCTCTACGTACCATCAACGCGAATCATTTATCGAAGATGACTCAGAGGCGAACCAATTCGAGTCCGAACTTTCAGGCAAGATGAGTGAATTGATGCTGGATGGCTCCGTCAAGTTCGTCGGCGGCACATCCAATCTGATGTTCCTCCCGCCGGACATGCAACTAGATGAGGATAGTTCGTCGCTAGGCATGCTGAGTACGGAGCAAGGATCGCGATTTTCCGTCGCTCAGTGGACAAGGATCACCAATGACGAGGCCTTGGTGAAGCACTTGCTCACTATGTATTTCACCTGGCATTACGCATATTTCACCACTTTGTCAAAAAGCCTCTTCTATCGAGACTTTATACGAGGCCATTCAAGCCAATACTGCTCGTCGTTGCTGGTTAATGCTATGCTTGCGTTGGGTTGCCACTTCAGCTCATGGGCAGGCGCTTTTGAAAACCCGCAAGACTCTGCAACCGCTGGGGATCATTTTTTCAAAGAAGCCAAACGCTTGATGTTGGAACACGACGAACATGAAAAGGCCAGGCTCTGCACCGTGCAAGCGCTAGCTTTGATGTCTGTTAGAGAGGCTGGTTGTGGTCGCGAAGGCAAAGGTTGGGTCTACAGCGGCATGAGCTTTCGGATGGCTTATGACTTGGGACTTAACGTCGATGCTGCATCTCTGGGTTCCAATAAGTTGATGGAGGAAGATATCGATGCGAGAAGAGTCACATACTGGGGCTGTTTTCTGTTTGATAAGTGCGTACAACTTTCCTGCACTTTCTTTTCGCTTGAGCTTTCTAATACTCTTTCTTCTACAGATGCTGGTCCAATTATTTAGGCCGACAACCACAATTAGCAATCTCCGATGCTACCGTCCCTAAATTCGACGTGTTTCCTGCCGAGGAAGCGGAGCCATGGATACCGTACACGGATGCCGGCCTTGGGCGAGAGCGTGCACAACCTGCACGAACCAGAGCAGTGGCGTTGCAGATCTCGAAGCTATGCGAGATCAGCAATGACCTTCTTGCCTTTTTCTATCATCCTGTTCCTACCGAGAAGCAGCCTTCAAGGCAAGCTGAGCTTTCGAAGCTAAGCGACCTTCATACCAGACTCGAGGCGTGGAAGAAAAGCCTTCCAGCAGAGATGGAGCCCAAAGACGGACAACTTCCGCCAATCCTCCTTATGCAGTATGTCCCCATCTTTTGAGAGTTTATATATGATATTAACTATGATGACTGCAGCATGTTTTATCAGCTTTTATTCATCCATCTCTACCGCCCGTTCTTGAAATACACCAAGTCCACGTCGCCTTTACCACAACACGTCTCGCCACGCAAATTATGCTCACAGGCTGCAGCTGCCATATCTAAACTTCTCCGTATATACAAAAAGTCATACGGCTTGCGCCAAATTTGCAATATTGCCGTGTATATCGCGCACTCAGCCTGCACTATTCATTTGTTAAATCTGCCAGAACGGAATGCCAGGAGAGACCTCATCCATGGCGTTCGAAATCTCGAGGAAATAGCCGAGGGCTGGCTGTGCGCTCGACGAACCCTGCGCATTCTGGACCTGTCTGCCATTAAGTGGAATATCGAAGTGCCCACCGAAGTCACGTCGGTTTTTGACCGGACTCGCAACAAATGGGGTTCCTGGGGTTCCTGGGATCAAGTTACTTCTCCTAGTGTGTCGGATGGGTCACCGCCAATGGCAAAAGCTGCTATTCCCTTGCCTGTAGCTGCAGGTCGAAAACCAGACGGTGTCTTTCCGTCAGCATCGTCAAGTGTGCACTCACAGCAGTCACAACAGCAACTACCGCCACCGCAGCCGACTACATTCGTCTCCAACAGACAAACCACTTATTCTACAGCACCAACAATTCAGCATCAAATGGCCGCAAATGCAAGCGTCGCTCGTGCGCACTATCCCGAACAGATGGAAAGTATTCCATATGAGAACTACCCACGACCTTCAACCCAATCCTCACCATCCATCAACATGAACCACCTCCACCCCAATCAAAACATGACCTACGCCCGACCCGATAGCGGATTCCAAACACACCCTCACTATCAAACCCAACAACAACATCAACAGGACACCTCCTGCGACAACTCCAACAGCAGCAACAGCCCCGCAGCCGTAGGTGGCACACCACCAATGCCCGTCTTCAACGGGCTCACCGACAACCTCATGGAGGAGAACCAGGACTGGTGGATGCGCGACCAAAGCGCCCTAGCCTTGGGACTGGAGAATTGGGGCGAAGGCTGGGCTGGGAACCAATTCATGACTCTCAACGCGCCTCCCGATATGCAGTCTTCGCAACTACAACATCCTCATGCTACGGCTACCTTACAGCAACAAGTCTCGGGCAATGTGCAAGACGGAGCTAAACCGGGTTACGGATATGCGAATCTGCCACCGTCGGGTTATTAAACAATCTTTTTTCTTTCTTTTGTACATATGCTTTCTAAGTTTTGGATAAATCCTGGGTTTGATATAGATGGAGTCAGAAGGAATGGGAAATTGGAATTGGAATCTGATGATAGGAGGTATATACCCACAGGGTGTTTGTTTTAAGTATCAATTTTATAGTTATATACCTAACTACGGTTAGGTGATTAGGGGAATATCAATATGTATCTCAATTTATTCGGGTTTCGTGTAAGAATACATATATATATTGAATCATCTCTAGAACAATCAAGACGAAAAAATTAGATGATGCCGAAGTGCATCAACAATGTGGCAGCACATGTGTACAAAAGAGACAATGAACTGGCCAGATGTGAGAGTAGGATAATGGAGAGAAAGGTCATTACATGATATCACTAAGTCAAAGTCAGCATATTGTATGAATAAGGAGAGGAAGAGAAAAAGCCCACCAAAAAATAATCGGCAACCGGTTTCTTCGCTGGCATGCCTCTAGTATCTTGCGCAGCTGCTTCAAACACCCTGTACCGTCTACCGGGACCCAAAATATATTTACCCATGTCACTGCGCATTACGCCATTACTCCGTCCAAGGTCGCCGTTGCTACGGGCAATGGTGCCTCCATTGCTGGCATCTTCGCCTAGTTCCAGGATGGCCGCGACATTGCCGCATCGATAGCAATAGTTTGGTGCTGACCAGACCGTGACAATGCCTCCATCGAACATCTCCTTGTAGCCTTCCATGACAAGTTGGTGTGCTCGAGCAATGAGAGACAGGTCGTTTTTGTGGTTGAAGTGTTTGACAATGTCGCCGCCGAAAAGAAACCCGGCTCCTCGAGGACTCAATCCCCATCCTTCGATCTCGTCGGGGTCGGACCAAAGCAGGTCGCACATAGCACCTTCATGGGGCACTTCTTGCTTTCGGTCAATAAGGCGAATCTTATCAACGCTGTCCACCAATGGCGACAGACCGCCGTGGACACAGAGCACTGCGCCTGCCGTAGTGCCTGAGCTCCCGCCGCTGCTACCTGACGCTCCTGTGCCGGCCGGTCCAGTTCTGGCAGGTGTGTTTCCAGGAGCAGCAGATATGTCTCTAGGAGGTGAGATATCTCGTGTATCCGTCGATGCGTCTGACGAAGATCTATATCTGGGTCTGTATGACATGGCTGTAACCTCCCCGTTCGCGTTGAGCACCTCTGTCTCCAATTCGCCTTCTAATTGTGAATTTTCAATCCGGCTTGTCGGCTCAAGCTCTGAACTTGCACCAAGGACCAACGCGCCCAGGGCCAAGTAATCAAACACCTCGCAGCAATAGCGCCACACATTTGCACTTCCGTACTTGCGGATGCACTCGTCGTAAAAGCCATACACGGTTGTAATCTGTCTTGATTCGTGGTTTCCTCGGATTAACGTAATGCGATCGGGGTATCGGACCTTGAGGCATAGTAATAGGAGGAATGATTCAAGCGAATAGAAACCTCGGTCCACAAAGTCGCCCATGAACAGATAATTTGTGTCTGGTACGTCGCCGCCCACTCTGAACAGCTCCATCAAGTCGTGGAACTGTCCATGGATATCACCACATATTGTCACGGGTGCATCAACCGACACAACATTTCCCTCCTCGATAAGCAGCTCACGCGCCTTGTAGCAGAGCTCACGGACCTGGGCTTCGGGGATCGGTCGACAAGCTCTCAGCTGTGCAATGGCTCTGATAGTATCTAGTCAGTGATCGCGTCATAGGATACAAAGGATTCGAAGCATGTGTACTTGTCTAAGTCACTCATGATGCCCGATAATGGCTGTCCAACAGGATGCGTGGATACACCGAGAGCCTGTTGAAAGGCGCTGCTCAGAAACGCGACAGTCCCCTGCTACTGACGCACCCTGCAGCACTTCATCCCTGTCGGGACCAGCAGATTGAGGCGAAAGTCGATATCAGACCGGCGATCAGCTAGGAAGCACGCAAAGCTGGGTATGATTTGCAGGTGGCGCGGGACTTAAGCGTGTGTTGCTTCCACAATGGGAAATCAGCCGCCGCTGATAAGCCTAAATTGCTGCGACCCCACAGCCGTCCGATGCCCGGTCATGTGACCTCAGGCTTTGTTTCCGGCCGTTCCTCGAGGGAAGAACGCATCAAACACATCCCCGTCGAGCAATTGAGCGCCATGCTCTCGGTTTTGCAGTTTGGCGCCAGCTTCGAGTGATTGGTTAGTACAATTGAACCAACCCTACTTTTTGATCCAATGGCAATGCTGACAGCCGCCAGCACAATTAGCATTCCGCGTCACTCCACCCTCTTCCGATGAATACATGAATACATGACTTTCGTTAACCCATTCCCTTCGACATGCCGCCAATTCTACACCCGCGCTCGCGGTCAACGAGCTCCCTCTTCGCTGCCACCATGGTAGCGTCCTTTGTCATTGTCGGCCTTCCTCACATCTTCCCCTGTCCCGCTCCTCGCCGAACACTAGCCGATTCACAGGTGGAAATGACACCCGATGGCCAGCAGATTCTCAGACCGCGAAGGAGAAGGAGGAATCCCGAGTCCACATCGGACTCGCCTGATACATTACAATACCACAAAGACAAAACTCCAGCTGGAGCAACGCAATTCACAGAATCAGCATCCGAAGAAGCCTCGACCTTCTACCAGATGGAAGCGGAGGCAGAGGCATTGGCCCGGATTGGGCGTGAATGTCCAGTTCCAAAACCTCGAGGAATAGTTGGTCAGATTCTCGGGTTTTCGAATAATAGCAATAACACGACAGACGGCCAACAATAACAAACATCGAAGCCGACTATAACGGTCCACGAAAATGGTAGCTAGGAGCTACCTCACGGTTAGGCGAGGAAACCGGAAAACGCCAATGATCAATTGAATAGAAAAATACTTTCAGCAAGAATTATTAGAGAACTCTGCACAAGATCTGACCGTCATGAACCGCTGGGTTGGTTCTGTCAGGTGGTGAAGGACATTGCAGTGTATATTTGAGTATACCCACGATTGGAATATTTGTACAGTAATACCATATTTCAAAGATTTGATTGTCTTCCTAAAGTTATTAAAATGTTTAAAAAATAAAAAATGTATAAACAGCTTACGTTTTCCTTTCCATGTCTCGTAATTGGCCGCGGCATTCAAGCCTCCCATTCGCCGCTAGCGTGCCATATACCTATATAACCGTCGGGGAAAACTTTCGACACGTTGACAGCTCTGCGTTGACCAACCGAAACAACGGCTGGCATTATACAAAATGGCGACCTTGAAGACAGCCATTACTGGCATATTGACGAATCCAAAGCATTCGCTATGGATTGCACCATTGCTGGTCCTGGCAGATGCGCTGCTCTCCGGCGTTATTATCTCGAAAGTATCCTGTACGTTGAACGATGCGCTTGTTTTCTTGCCTACTGCGGTCCTGCAATTCTTTTTTGGGTATCTATAGCAAGAGAAAGAGCGATACTGACTTCAAGCAGATACAGAGATTGATTGGAAAACATACATGCAGCAGATCGCCCTCTACCAAGCCGGCGAACGCGACTATACCGCCATCAAGGGCGACACTGGTCCCCTCGTCTACCCCGCCGCGCACGTCTACGTATACTCGTTTTTGTACGAATTAACAAACCAAGGCCAAGACATTGCCCTGGGCCAAATCATCTTCGCTGGAATCTATATTGCCACCTTGATCGTCGTCATGACTTGCTACCTACGGGCCGGCGCACCACCGTATCTACTCCCGCTTCTTGTGCTGTCCAAACGACTGCATAGCGTCTACATGCTCAGGCTCTTCAACGATGGCATTGCCGCGTTTGCGATGTGGCTGTCGATATTGCTTTTCCAGACTGGATCGTTGACGCCGGCTGTTACGGTCTGGTCGTTTGGGGTTGGCATCAAGATGACGCTGTTGCTGCTTGCTCCGGCCGTTGCGATAATTGTGGCTTTGGCCGGAGGGCTTGGGTTGGCTATACCACTTGCTCTTAATGCGATCCTTGTACAGGTGAGTTTCACAATCTCTTGGTTTTTTAGAGCCCCGCTAACTAGATACTAGGTGTTGCTTGGTCTACCCTTTCTTCAAGAGAATGCCATTGGTTATTTGACACGAGCATTTGAGCTAACGAGGCAATTCCTCTTCGAATGGACTGTCAACTGGCGCTTTGTCACGGAAGAGGTTTTCCAATCCTTCTTTTTCTCCATGAATCTTGTTGGTATCCATGCCATCCTTGTCCTCGCTTTCCTTGCAACTCGTTGGATTCGCCCGTCCGGCCAGGAGCTCGATGCCTTTTCCCAAAAGTTCATCCAAGGTCGTACAGCCAAGTTTACTTTGTCCAGCGCTTACGTCACCACAACACTCCTCACGTCAATCGTCATCGGCATGCTCTGCGCACGATCGCTGCACTACCAATTCTTCGCATACCTCGCCTGGGCCACTCCGTTTGTGCTGTGGCAAGCAAATGTCCACCCGGTGTTGATATACGCAATCTGGGCGGTGCAAGAGTGGGCCTGGAATGTGTTCCCCAGTACCAACATCAGTTCGATTGCAGTTGTGGCTTGCCTAGCCGTTCCCCTCGTGATGCTTTTGGTGAACGATAACAGTTTGCATGGACCGCCAGAGGAAGCCGAGGAGTCCGCGGAAGAAACCCAGAAAACAAAATAATGCACGGCATATGCTAGACTGATATGTTCGTGAGATGTGATGGGATAGTTGTAATGTCTTAGTTATGTTGTACAATATAGTTTGTGATTCATTCGTCGTCGTCTTCCGAGTCAGATGGAGGCATTTTGCCGACTGTAGAGTTTTCATCCTCAGAATCCGAGGGGAGATACGACTGCTTGACAAATTCCTTTGGCCTGTAGACATAATTAGCCCAAACGTTCATAGCATAAAAGCTTTGAATGACAAACCAAAAAGCAGCTTTGCGCCAGGCCTTCTCGTCCCGCACCACATTGGCAATCTCTCCAGCGAGCTTGTTGTCTCGGCCCTCGAGCGCATTCGTATCGACAACCACATAAGAGCCCCTCTTCATCCAGATGGTCGATCTGAATTTGGCCGGTAGCTCGACGAGAGCTGTCTCCTTGGAGGGAAATTCGACCGAGTACAGGTTGTTCCCCGTTGCTTTGATGATCCGGGCAATTTGGTGCCCCTCAGACAGCGTCTCGGGGGGGTAGAGGGTTTCCGCTGCTGTCGCAAGCACCCTGCGTTTGGGAGGGCCCATGTTGATGGTCTGGGAGTATGACTATTGGCCTCGTCGTCAATTGCTAACAAGAGAGAAGCGATAATAAAAGAAAACAAAATGCTCAAAATTTCCAGATTGAAGCTTTGGCAGCCCCACTTGGAACGTGTGGATCGCCTCGTGCCTTGGTGCCTGGGTGCCTCAGGTTTACTCCAGTAGACGAATCATTTTGCCAGCTGTAGATTCTATATGTGTTATTAAATTGTTATATACTGTTAAGTAATAAACGCATATAGAGAAGAGAGGTTGTAATTAAAATATTGCCGGTGAGTGCTAACCAGCGGTGTGATCCTGAGGTGTCGACTCCTCACGATGCGGATGCGCTGTCGGGTTCAGCTGCCTCACCTCGCGATCCGACCCAATTAATAATGGACAAAGCCATTTTGCCTAAAGTGGAAGAGTGCTTTACGACTCGTCTGGAAACTATGGCCGGCGATCATTTGCCAGCATAATTAGCCTAGAACCGGGGCTCTCGCTCTCTTATCTTCGCTGCTCAAGACAATCCCTTCTCCCACCTCTTTGGCCAACAGAATCAAGAGATTCCAGCTGTCACCATGGCTGCACATTTGGGCGCGCTAATCGAAATCCAAAGCTCGTCTCAGGTGACAAGCTCGGCTTCTGTGCCTCGCCGCATCGAAGAAGACGTCACAACAGCTGCGTCTAGCAACCATGAATTGGCGGAATTGCAACCCAGCGGCTCTATTACCCAGAGACCAGGAGCTTATGTCTCTTCTGCAGCCATCGCTAAAAAATCTCAGCCTCTGGATATCGAAAGCCTCCCTGCAACCCCCGGAACACCCTTTAGCGAACTTGACGCGCCAGTGCCCCCACAGCATATTGCATCAGAAGTCGTTGCAAGCTTGACCAGCCCACGAATGAACAAATGGCGCTTTACGTGTGCATGCGTTATGTTTCTGGCCAATGGCATGAGCGATAGTGCCCCCGGTGCCCTGATCCCGTACATCGAAGACGACTTCCACATCGGCTATGCCATAGTGTCACTGGTGTTCGTTGCCAATGCCCTGGGCTTCATCATTGCTGCGCCAATGACCCATTGGCTCGAGAGCCGATTTGGTCGTGCGCGCGCTGCCATGTTTTGTCAGGTGCCCTTGATTGCTGGCTATGTGATAATTGTCTGCAAACCGCCATTCCCCGTTGTTGTGTTCAGCTTTTTCCTCCTTGGACTCGGCATCGCGCCCAATCTCGCCTTGAACAATGTCTTTCTGGCTAACCTCGCCAATGCCACTGAACTGCTGGGAACTGTCCATGGGTTCTATGGAGTTGGGGGAACACTGGCCCCTATCATCGCAACGACTTTGGTATCACACGGCGTGCATTGGACGTACTTCTACATCATCAATTCGACCCTAGCCGTCGTCAATCTTTTCCTTGCGGGCTGGGCCTTCCAGGGCTACGAGAAAGACATGCCTATGCAGCCACTGCTGGCTGGAGGCTCGCATCAGGAAGCAGAGCAGCAGTCGGTAAAGAAAAATATGATCTGGAAGGCACTCAAGTCCAAAGTCACGCTGCTCGGTGCACTATTTATTTTCGCATACCAAGGAGCAGAAGTAGCCATCTCTGGCTGGATTGTGTCTTTCCTGATCAACTACCGAAACGGAGACCCGGCGCATGTTGGATACGTCAGTTCTGGATTCTGGGCCGGCATCACCGTCGGCCGCTTTGTCTTGTCCTATCCAGCGCGGCGACTCGGCGAGAAGCTGGCAGTGTTCATCCTTGTGGCAGGCTCTATTATTTTCCAGCTTATGTGCTGGCTCATCCCGAATATCATTGGAGAGGCCGTTTCCGTTGCAATTATTGGCTTGTTCTTGGGTCCGATCATCCCCTGCGCAACCGTCATTTTGAACAGGCTGTTGCCCAGAGATATCCTAACCACGAGCCTGGGGTTTGCCAGTGCTATGGGCAGCAGCGGCGGTGCCATTGCGCCGTTTGTCACCGGTATGCTCGCGCAGACTCTTGGGACTGTCGTTCTGCACCCGGTCTGCCTGGTGCTGTATGGCGTGATGATACTCGCGTGGTACTACCTGCCTCGGACCTCCAGGCGTGAGGAATAAAAACACCGCCGGCTCTACTTCTATTTCTCGGCGGCAGAGATTGAGATCTCTGGTATGCTGGACTACGCAAAGCACAAGCCAGCCTTCTAAAGGTTCTAATATATATCCCGGCATGTTCCCTACAAAAGTGTTTGAATCAGGTAACCGTAACTATATCCCGACTAGAAATTACATTAATCTCGGTACATATGACTACAAAATCTAATTATAATGAATACAATGCACTTCTTCTGCGCAAAATAAAAGACACGTTGAAGGAATCCGTCGTCGTACGTGTATCAACAAGAATGTGCATCTCTTTGCCCAGTACGTACCAGGACGCGTCACATTGCGCTTCAGCCACATTGAGAGATGCCCGGCTGTTTTGCAGGCATCAGTTGGCAGCAGCGAGAATATCAGTTGAGTACGTACTTCAATGTGTTGTGTATGTGTACTGTTTAGTATGTACCAGTGTAGTATGTGGGTAGTATGTACATTGTAGAGTCGGATGTCAGAGACAAGTTAGTCGCTTCCCCACTCTTTGTGCCTACCCACCTTCTCTGCGACTCCTGCTTAGTCTTCCTTCCATAAACACCACGCTCCAAGGCATTTGCACGGCTGCTCTCACCAGCCAAATGCTTCCTGTCTGACCAAATCCCGCAAAAGGCCGTGTCTGCGTCATTGGACAACCTGCTGCTGGTGGTCTGACGACTTCCTCTGCCGCCCGCCGCCCCTCCAACCCGCCATCCACTCCACCGTCCACTTCCACTAAAGAAACAAACCCCCGACCACCGAGTGCCGAGTGCTCCAAATCAGCACTGCTTCCATCGATACCGCATCACAATCTGAGTATGTTGCTTGTTTTCGCTTTCTTTATCATACCCTGGTGACAACTCGACTGTCGGCTCTCTGCTCAACCCGCCCGTCGTACTTGAACTACGAAGAGTGGAAGGAAGGCGAGGAGACAGAAAGGACAAGGGGAAAGGAGGAAAAAATATATTGCTTTCACAACGAGAACGAGTTTTAACTTGACATCTGGCTTCATAGTTCTCGGATTTTGACACCACGACTCATTGTGTGTGGGTGGCTGTGCAGCCTTAACCACATCCCTGACATCCCCAAAGTGCGTGGGGATTGTATATTTTGATACGAGCAGTCGACCCCTGTACAGAATCAACAAATCCGCCCACCAGGCACAGACACCATCAACATGGATGACGATGAGATCATCGCCTCCGTCCACCGCAAGATCGAGCGGGAAAAGGCCCTCATAAATGCTGCAACGAACATGAGACAGTCGACCGACAACCCTCTTGTGCAGCAACAAGTCGATGCAAACATTCGCGACGGCCGCAAAAACATCACTTATCTGGAAGGAAAGTTGAGAGAATTGCAGATACGTAAAGACGAGGCAGCGGCCGGCGGAGCGCCGCAATTACCACCGCTGGGGGATTCGGGTGACCAGCGTCGCAGCGCCGGAGGATACGATGCCCCGCCGCCGCCTCCCAAGGACTTGTCGCATCGCGACACAGGCGATTATGGAGACCCAGGCCCTGGAGGATACAGCCAAGGAGGAACTGGCCTGATGCCTTCTCGTGCCCCATTCGCGGACCCCCGGCCCAATGCTGCTATTCCTAAAGCGCGGCCAAACTATAGCAAACTTGGTATGCAGTCTTGACGTGCGTTGGTGCTACGATGATGATAATACTAACAAGGCCGCCGGTTTAGATCTTATCAAGTACGACACACCTTACCTCGGCCCCAAGATCCAGCTCATGCTTTCGCAGCTCGAATTCAAACTGAGCGTGGAGAAACAGTATAAAGCAGGTATTGAGAAGATGAGTCGTCTTTACCAAGACGAAGGCGATCGGAAGAGCCGTGCCGATGCCGAAGGCCGTCGCATTGAAAGTAACCAGAAAATCCAGTTGCTGAAGCAGGCTTTAAAGAGGTATGAAGATTTGCACGTCGATATCGAGAGTTCGACGGACCACGCAGACGGTATGTGTATAGATTGTGAACGTAGGATACAGATCGTGGTGCTGACTTCCAAGTAGATGACAGTATCAACGCCCCCAATATGCGAAAGCCCCTCACTGGCCACCTAACTTTACGAGTGCATGCTGTTCAAGAGGTTGACCATGCTGCCACTTCCCGATTTTCTCGTGGTCCCGAGACTTACGTGATACTCAAAGTCGAAGATGCTCCCAAAGCACGGACAAGATCCACCAGGAACGATAGGTGGACAGAGGAAACATTCAATATTGATATCGACAAGGCCAATGAGCTTGAACTTACGGTTTATGACAAATCTGGAGACAGGCCAACCCCTATAGGCATGCTTTGGATTCGTATATCAGATATTGCCGAAGAAATGCGACGAAAGAAGATCGAGTCTGATCTGGCCTCGAACGGTTGGGTCTCTGCAGATAAAATGGCCCAGGGAGGACCGGGGCGACAAGACTCAAATCTGCCGACGAGCCCGACCGGTGAACAACGCTCTCAATTCCAGCAACCCGGTGCTACAGGCGGCGGTAACGCTGTCATGGTAGATTCATGGTTTGCATTGGAGCCAGTGGGCAGGATACATCTTACAATGAGTTTCGGTAAGTAACGTCACATGCCTTACTATATTTTGAGAACTGTATCTAATGCGAAATTCAAGCCAAACAAATAAAGGATCGCCGACCGTTCGATATTGGATTGAATCGACAGGGTGCGGTTCGTCAAAGAAAGGAGGAAGTCCACGAGAAACAGGGACACAAATTTGTCGCCCAACAGTTTTACAACATCATGCGCTGTGCGCTGTGTGGTGAGTTTTTGAAGTATGGTACTGGTATGCAATGTGAAGACTGCAAATACACCTGTCATCGCAAGTGCTATGTGGATGTCGTCACCAAGTGCATCAGCAAAGCCAACTACGAGACCGATCCCGATGAAGAGAAAATCAACCACCGTATTCCGCATCGTTTCGAAAACTTTGCCAACATTTCAGCCAATTGGTGCTGCCATTGTGGCTCTCTCTTGCCATTTGGTCGGAAAAATGCAAAGAAATGTTCTGGTAAGACTTTTTCCTTGGTGCTTTTTTGAGGATATTTTATACTTATCTGAAATTACAGAATGCAATATTACCTGCCACACGAACTGTGCCCATCTGGTACCTGATTTCTGCGGTATGTCGATGGAGGCCGCAAATCAGATCTTAAAGGCTTTGAAGAATCCCAACCCTCTCAAACCACCCCAACCGGCTTCTCGCCCCTCGAGGGACACCGTGCCTGCTGCAGCTATTCCAATGAGGCCGTCGGATTATTCAAAGCCAACAAACGATGCCATAAACGCCGCAGCGACATCTTATCTGCCGTCCCAACCAACGGGCTCACCCAAACAGGAACTTCCTCCAAGAATATCATCATTTGAAGATGCTAAGAAGGCAGCAGAGGTCGCTATCGGTGGCCCTCGTCCCCTTCCTCCACAGAGCCAAGGTTTGTTTAGCGTTTTTTGCATAAGTGATACGTATACTAACGTGTAACAGACCCTCGACTTGCACAGCCGCAACAACCTTCTCTTCCCCCCTATGATCCATCGGCCTACAGCGACGTCATCAAACAAGGGCAACCTGTGCCAGCTCATAGACCTTATCCGGCAGCACCTCAAATTCCTATTACTCTAGTTCAGCCTCAGCCTCCTGCGGTGCCAGCCGTAGTTCAAGCACCTCCTCCAAGGGAGCCTCCAGCAGGGAGAGGGCCAAGAATCGGACTTGATCATTTCAATTTCCTTGCTGTTCTCGGGAAGGGTAATTTCGGAAAGGTCATGCTTGCGGAGACCAAGACGACAAAGAAGCTCTATGCCATCAAAGTACTAAAGAAAGAATTCATCATTGAAAATGACGAAGTCGAAAGTACGAAATCCGAGAAGCGGGTTTTCCTTATTGCTAACCAGGAGCGCCACCCCTTCTTGCTGAACCTACACGCCTGCTTCCAAACCGAAACCCGTGTGTATTTTGTTATGGAATATATTAGCGGTGGTGATCTAATGTTGCACATTCAACGTGGTCAATTCGGTCTTAAGCGTGCGCAGTTCTACGCTGCTGAAGTTTGTTTGGCTCTGAAATATTTCCACGAGAACGGTGTCATCTACCGTGACTTGAAGCTTGATAATATCCTCCTGACTTTGGATGGTCATATCAAGATTGGTGATTATGGTCTGTGTAAGGAGGAAATGTATTATGGATGCACTACAAGCACATTCTGTGGTACACCAGAATTCATGGCTCCAGAGGTAAGTCGACTGCTCTAAAAAGAGAGAGTTGGTTCAATTACTAACGGTGCTTAGATCCTTCTTGATAAAAAATATGGACGAGCAGTTGACTGGTGGGCATTTGGTGTGCTCATCTACCAGATGTTGCTTCAGCAATCTCCTTTCCGTGGAGAAGATGAAGACGAAATTTACGATGCTATTCTTGCGGATGAGCCCCTTTATCCTATTCATATGCCACGCGATTCTGTTTCTATTTTGCAAAAACTACTTACTCGCGAACCTGAGTTGCGTCTTGGATCAGGCCCCACTGATGCACAAGAGATCATGTCTCACGCATTCTTCCGCAACATTAACTGGGACGATGTCTATCACAAACGTGTTCCTCCACCTTTCTTGCCGACAATTACCAACGCCACCGATACCAGCAACTTCGACCAGGAATTCACCAGTGTCACTCCTGTTCTTACTCCAGTACAGTCCGGTAAGTTACTCAACCAACCCTTTAATCATTTGCACAAACAATTTGCTGACTTACTTTGGTGCATACAGTTCTTTCTCAGGCTATGCAAGAAGAATTCCGGGGCTTCTCATATACCGCAGACTTTGTGTAGTATCCTTCACTTAATAACGATTGATGTGTGGTAGGGATGGAGCAATGCTGTTTTCATGTCCTTTTATGCCTTGTGTCTTTTCCTATTCCGCTAGCTTGTAAGAACGATGCTAAGAAGATGATGCTAGTCCTTTTCCTTTTCTCTATCAATTGATTGATGGTTGCCAATTGAAATATACTCCCTATTTTGATGCTTACATGTATGCTTTCCAAGTTCTCCTAAAAGAGATATCTAGATGTTTGTTTTTAATAATATATCAATTCATTCCGTTCATACTTTTCAACCGAGTTGTTTGCCGCAAGTCGATCTACCCTAGTAATCTTTACATGTAATCATCTTCATTCGTCTGAGAAAGATTAGCAGTTTGAAAATATAAATATAACCTTGGAAATCCCAAAAAATGAGAAAACAGATCTGGAAGCTGATTGGACGAATCCAGAGCCTCTTGATTTAGACTGGTGTCCGCCGGTCAATAACTTCAAATTACCAGCCCCTGAGCAAGCCGGGATATTCTAGCGAGTAAGCCAGAGTCATCTACCGGAGCCTTTCAGCGAGCACAGATTGATGTCACACCAGGTTAAGATACTTGCGCGCTCTCTGCTCCCATCTCGATGTACACCATTCTCTTCACACTCGCTCTGGCATCCTCTCAGGCTCAAACTCGATTCGTTCACGCGGTCAAAGTCAACAATGACACAGGGCCGTCGCATCGAATACAACTGGATCAGAGGCGTGGAAACTCTAGAAGACTATGAGCCCGGGGGCTATCATCCCATCATGGTCGGGGACATGCTGTCCAATGGCCGATACTATATCGCCGACAAACTCGGCTTCGGGGGCTACTCAACCGTTTGGCTTGCCCATGACACCCATCTAAAGCAATACGTTGCTCTAAAGGTCAACATAGCATCCGTGACTCCGCACGAGACAAAGATTCTCAAAGCTTTATCTACACCTAGATGTGATCTAGTCTCTAATCTACTAGATGAATTCGAGGTGCAAGGCCCTAACGGAACGCACACCTGTTACGCTGTTATGTTGGCTGCATGCAGTCTAAGAGACGTCTCTTTCGACTGTCTTTTCCCCTTGGAAGTTGCTCGAGCGTTATCATATAGCCTCGCACTGGCCGTTGCGTACATACATTCACGAGGCTACGTTCATGGAGGTATGCCATGAGAACATTAATGCCTATCTCTTTGCCATTCGAGGCTCGTGGGCTAATTTAATACCTTCCGGTTCAGATATTCACTTAGATAATGCTTTACTCAAGCTCCCGTCAATCTTTGATGATCTTTCTATTGACGAACTTCACAAGAAACATGGCGAGCCTGAGACAGTCCCTATTACACAATGCAACGGGGAGCCGCTTCCTGTGAATGTTCCGCCCAAAGCAGTTGTACCTTTATTTCTCGGGAAAACTTCGGACAAGCTCACATTGCCTGAGGCGCGCCTACTTCTTAGTGACTTTGGTGAGGCCTTTGCTCCAGCCTCAGAAGTTCGACTTGGACAAGACTGTCATACACCACCAGCTTTCCGAGCCCCAGAAGCCAAGTTTGAACCAAATGCTCCGCTTTCTTATTCATCTGATATTTGGAGCCTGGCTACAGCAATCTGGGACATGATTGGAATGAAATCGATTTTCAGCTCTGAGTTTGTGACCGAGGATGAAGTTGCATGCCAACATATCGACGTCCTAGGGCCGATACCTTCAAACTGGTGGCTACATTGGGAGGGGCGGAGCCAATTTTTCTCTGAAGATGGGCAATCAACCGAGTTCCATCAGAGAAATAAATGGCCTCCGCTCGATGATACATTTGAGAACGGTGTACAAAAGTGGAGGCGCAAAAAGGGGAGCGCGCTTGGGGAAGAGGAAAAAGTGGCATTTCTAGATTTGATGCGTCAGATGCTGGTATTTCAGCCGGAAAGGCGACCAACTGCTGACCAAGTGCTGCAGTCGGAGTGGATGGTTAAGTGGGCATTGCCTGAATATGAACAGAGTTTGAAGGATTCTCTTTGATCAATGCTTTTATGTACATCAGCGGGGCCAATTTGATATGCTATTTGATATTTGATACCCAAATTTAGAATTAGAACTTGTTGCCGATTAGACAGTTTGCAATTCGACCCGCAGCTTCTCAACAGCTCCTTTTAATTCCTTCGGTGGCGCGGTCCAGTCCTCATCCTTGACGATATCGAAATTCGTCGTCATGTATAAGGAGTCGGAGACTGCTATACGAATCTTTTTTACAAAACGAATTGGTTAGCTTGTGCTTCGGGAATATGGGGTTCCGTTTCTCACCTTTGGATAAGGATGCAATAGCATGGTAGTGAGCTTTCTTAAGGTATCTGTCTGTAACGCTGGTGATCGTGAGAGCGCTGCATATACCTTGATAGCTCCCTCTAGTCGAGGTATATTGGACGATTTGAAATGAGCTTTCTGGGTGAGGATGAATAACTTTCTTAGACTGTCGATTTCGGAAGTTAGATAAGAATGAAACATATATTCAACTTTCTAGCAGAAGGGGGAAAGGGATGACAAACCTAGCATTGTTCGAGTTCACCGCAGGCTCTGAAATATAGGTATCAACCAGAAAGGCAGACATTTCCATGGCCGGAATTGCATATCGATCATCCGCTAGATTGGCCTCGAGAATGGTTACCAAGTCTCCAATCAATTTATTGACCCACTGATATTTATTCTCGGTTTGGCATTCGATAAAGTCGATGAGAACAAAGCGAGATGACTGGATCAGGCCCTCAGTTCCCGCGGTAGCTGAGGTGATAAGACCCTGCACAAGCGCTGTTCGTGTGTTTTCTAATTGTAGAAGCTTTAGAAGTTGATGGAAATAGTTGAATGAGGACACTTGACTGAAGTGTTCGAATTTCCTATTCTTTGTTAGTTCATTCTAGAGTAGTCTAAATCGACATGATATTTTCTTACCTTTCGATAGGAGGCAAGTGAGATGCGTTCTCCCAGTACTCTTGCAAACACATCCATGCCTGAAACCTCACTTTATCCAGTTTCTCTGCGGCTAACCGGCAAAGACATCCAATGAATCGATCGATGTACGCTGGCCGGAGCCCGTCGTTATTTCCCTGATTACGCTGTAAAATGATACCCACAGCTTGAATGGCTTCTATTCTGATGAATGATCCAATGTCCCCTCGTCGATCTGTTGTATAATCCGTCAAAAACACGACAATGTGGTCGGCGATATCATCAGATATATCTGTGTTAACTGATTAGCTTCTCTTCTCATAAAACGTCAGATTCAGCATAGACAAACCGATATTGGGTAGAACACCACTTGCTAGGCACTGCACGGCAGAAACTCTCTTCTCAATGAATTCCTCATCCTTTGTACAGTGAATCAACTCCTTGATGATATATTCGCGTAGACTGCTGTCCGATGACAGTCGATGGAACACCGCGCCCAATGCGGAAATTTGGCCACGCCCAGTTGCAGATTTCCAGCTGGCATGAATGTTTGCGAACCAACCGTGTATGGTCTCTTCCTGTTTCCATGGCGGAAGGATCCGGAACAGCTGTGACGCAGCTTCGGAAGAAGTCTTGATTGCAACATCTTCGCCACGGGATACACAAAGCAGTAGAACATCCAGTGCCTTTTCAATAAGTGATTCAGGCACGCTCTTCTTAAGCGAAAACGTCCCTACGGCGCATGCAAGAGAGGCAATGAGACGAGATACAGCTTCAGCGGTGAGTTCCGGGCGTGCAGATACTTGGGTGAGATCATCTTTCGTAGGGCCGTGCGGTGAATTAAATATTTCCCATAGTTGTAAAACTGCCTTGATTACCGTTTCCACATCTTCATGCTCTTTCTTCAGTTGATATTCAGAAGTGAAAGCATCCACAACACTTGCAAAAGCCAAAAGGCATCCGTGTCGAGTTTCATTATCAGTCGGCGCAATAGTTAATAGCCGCGAGTTTAGGCGCTGAAGTACGGTGTAGATGGACTTGAAGGAGTTCTGTTTGCACAACTCGCCAAGTGCTGAAGCCGCTATTCGACGAGATTCTGCATCCGATGATCCTATTCCTCTCCAGAAAAGTAATGAGTTGACAAGAGGACTCCAGTAGGCACTATCAATAAGCGCAGCGCCCTGGGCAACTTCGATCATTGCTTTTGAGCGCCGTGCAACAGCATGATAGTCAACAACTTGTATCAATGGAATTCCCTTGAGGATAGTATCTGGGTGACGACCGATCAACTCTTGCAAAGCAGCAGAAGCACCACGACGAATATTTCCAGAAGGATCTACACAAGCAGCACAAACCAACTCCACGGCCAGCATTTGTAGGATGGTCCGCTCTTCTTGTTCTGTGGGTGCTTTCACAGTACCAGTACTCAAAGACAACAATTCATTAGTCGTGTACTTGCGTGACACTGCCCATATGCCAAAGCAGGATGCATCTCGTACACCAGTCCCGAGAGAACTACCAGTGGCAGATCTTTGTTCAAAGTCTAACCCAGAAACGAGTGCTTGCAGAATATCAGGTAGTTGACGAGGGGGAGGAGCTCTTCGGAATAAGAGATGAGCTAGTGTCAGGATCAACCCCTGCCATCGCTGTGGGTCAACTGCACTCAAGTTGCGTTTTAGCCCTTTCATATCTAGATCTCGGGCCTCAAATGCTGTTATAAGAGTTCCGTCATTTTTCTGGTAGAGGATATCTTCATTCAGTGAGCCGGTTACCGCATCGACAACATCTGCACCCATATCTGCATCCAGCTTCAGAGTCACTACGGCAAGAGCTTTGCTTGCGGCAAATCTGACGGGCATGTCTTTGTCAGCTAAGGCCACTAGGAAAAAATCGATTGATTCTTCCAATATGAATGACAATTTATCTTCCGTCAAGTGCAAATTACCCCTTTCCGCCAAAGTCAAAGCCGAAGTTGCCGATGTACGAAGAATCTTGATGATCATCTTTCGCGCCGAAGCAGAAGACCTGATATTTGTATAAACAGGCGAATCCTCCTGGGCAATAAGAAGTGTTTTATCGAACAGCTCGCCAACCAATGGAGCAAGGTCCTCCACCTGGCCGGAAGTGCCCAATCTTGCAAGGAATGATAACACACCGATGCACGTATATACAGGCGGAAGTGTTTCACTTCCTGCAGGCGGTTGGAGGACAGAAAAAGCCCATTCTGTAAATATCTTCAGGAGACCAAGTCGCTGCATATCTGGGCGCAAAGCCAATCTAGCAAGAAGTAGCGTTGCTGCCTCTCTTTCTTTCCCAGCTGTGACAATGTAACGGACAGCAATGGAAATGATAGACTGAGCGATTCTAGGTGCATTCGGTGGAATTAAACTCAAGATTTCCTGATCGTTGTGTGGCACTGGGATATCATCAGAGGAAATAGATGCCAAGTCAAAAGGAGCGAGCAGTAAATGAGAAAGCCAAAGCAGCATGACATAGCGTTCGTCCCACTTGAGCGGTTGTACATTGATTCCGGACGTTGCAGGGATCGCTGTTTCGTCTAACTCTATGGAATCCCATTCGATAAAGACCCGAAGCATCAGGTCTAAATACTTTGGCTCGTTGTTCAGAAAGCGACTGATCACCTTGACCCCGCGAACCTTACAAAAGGTATATAAGAGTCTGCAAATCGACCTCGGGAGAGGCACTATCAGCGTCAAAGCAGGAGCTCTTCCTTTAGTTGAGCCATAAAAATGACGGTACTTGGTCAAATAGGCCAGAAATGCATCGACCAGCTGAGTCAAGAAGGTTTCTAGCTTGGAATCGAGCAGCTGAGGCCATTCTTGGAATCTCTCGAGCTATTTTTAATGTCAATCAGTTTTATTTCTGCCATGAACATGGTTCCCACAAAGCCTTTACGTACCACCTCAACTAGACGGTTTTCTTTCGGTCTCTGTGACCATCTGTGGACAATCTTTTCATGGCCAGTGCTTTGCTTCCATAAGAGCGGGGTTAATTTGTCCTCGAACTCTTTCAGCAGCTCCCCGGATGCGCGCTGAAACTTGATATCTCTGTCATCAGGTGCATCCATTGGCGTTAGCTGTGCTTAGTGACGGTA
>WTTZ01000058.1:0-168805 GCA_011750695.1 Penicillium sp. OUCMDZ-019 | reverse complement strand
GAATTAAAATCTTAAAGCTAGAAATCCTATATATTACCTGATTTTACTATATAGATTAAGCTTAAAGATAGAGCAGTTCTATTAGCATAAATATAAGCAATTATCATTATCTATTCTCAATTTCTATCCTAAAGATATTACTTAAGTCCTCCTTACTTATATTTACACCTAGAAAAGATTCTTTTTTATTTTATTATTACTCTAATCATGAAGCCTTTCTTATCTATATTATAAATTTATTTTAGTAAGAGATTATATTAACAAAGCTTTTAGCCTAAAAGCTTAAAATATAATAAATATTTCTATACTAAATCTACCTGCTTCCTATCTAAGTTAAGGCCCATAGAATAGCGAGAAATCAACTTTTCAGAATAAACCTTAAGCCAGCACAAAGCCTAGTTTTTACTAGACTCTTTATTAGAGATTTCTTATGCAAAGTTAGCAAGTATAAAAGTTATAGGTGAAAGGCCACGCTCTATAAGCTAATTAATCCATTATATAAGCTTTTTTGATTGCTTGTTATTAAGTAATCATTGATTATTATATTGTACATCTTTTGAGTGCAAAACTTGGCGGAATCATCTTAAGAGCATAGAATGGCCAACACTAAAGGTTTTTGCGACCAAAGTAATATTAACTTTCTCTCCTAGCTCCAAGGATTGTAAAGCTTCAAGAGCGAGCTCAATTGAGGCCATATTGATATAGTAATCGCGGTATGAAGAGTTCGCGATTTTTCGCGTTTTCGGCCAAAATCGTGCATCAGGTGGGGTCGTGCATCAGGCGGTGAAGTACGGTAGTTTGAACTCTGAAGTTCTACATATATATGGCGATGGAACGCATTTGAAAGCGGATATACTGCAGTAAATAAATAGTAGTATAGGAGAACTACTACGTTTTTGTTTTCGTCGAGATTACATCTATGAACGACTACATCTCAAAATATATTCCTTTCCTTGGTGATTGTTTGCTTATTAATGAGCAAAGCACATCCTATGTCAAGATCAGTATCAACCAAACTATGATTGATATCTGGCGATATCTTTCTCGCAATGACCTCAGAATATATAGCTAGGCATGCCAGTTAATAAATACGTATATTTACTTGTACGTTGTGTGAAGTCTTTGCGCATGGATCTTGGTGACTATATATGGAGTACTCCGACGAACCAAGCCCTAACATTTTCAAGGTTCAACCGTACACGGGATATATATCTTAAGAAAATGGATGAAACAATTCAATATCCTCTTCTAAAGCGCTTACGCGTACGACTGTTTATGTCATGCATCTTGTCTGTAACAAAGTAAAGAAAGCGAGATGAACCTTCCAACATGTATTTGCCTTTTCGCCAACAACCATCCAAGCAGTTCTTCTTGTTGAAGCCGTTTGCCTTGAGGAGCTCTAGCATTTCATGGTCACCAGTTTCTTGGGCCATATGCCATAAAGCACAAGCGTGGCTGTGGCCATTGGAGACATTGCAACCGGCCCTTAGAAGATGCTTGGCCATATGAGGGTTACCATGGTGAAACGTGGTCGCCACGCCGGTGTCTTTTTCGTGCTCCATTCTCGCTCCGTGCTTCACAAGCAGGTCGACCATTGAGAAATGGCATTGGGTAGACGCGTGATAGAGTAAACTGCGATCTGAGGTGCGTTCATTGACGTTTACGAGGCCGTGAAGGACGAGAAATTCAACGATATCAGCAAACCCCTTCTTGCATGCTCGGACACAGGCTTGTTGGCCCTGGTACAAAATGCTCGGACCAGAAGCATTAGAGCGCCTCCGAAGCTCGCCATACATTATTTCAAGTGCGCTTTTATTGCCAACTTCGGCGGCGAATATAAAGGGTGAAGAATGTTCAACCGGCTGGTTTTTGTCCACGGTACTACAACTGGCTCCTTGTTGCAACAGCAATTTGATCACATCCGGATGATTATTGCTAATTGCATAAACCAATGCAGTGTTTTTGGACAGATCCTTAAAGTTGGTGTCCACCATGCCTTCAAGCAGCAAGGTCCTGACCACATCAACGTGCCCAAAGACTGCAGCTGCCAGCAGCCAGTAATGGATGAAAATCGAAGCCCAACATGCGTCTTTGTATAAGGGAGGTAACAGGAAAGTTTCGAGAATAGTTTCCTGCATAGATTTCCCAATACACTTCGATATAGTCTGCGGTGTGGCACTTGAATCCATCCATTTCAGCCCCCATCTTCAAAAGGTTGGATATCACGGTGGCCTGGCCGTAAATGGCTGCATATAGTAGCTTTCTTTTGTAGGCACCGGTAGTGATGACTCGTTTATATAGCATGGATTCTAGCACTGTATGCATGGATCGACAGGTCCTAGTCATCGCAGCGACTTCCTTCAGATCCACATGGCGCATTATGAGCAAAAGCAGCTCCAAAGGAAGTACTTCAAAGAACGACTTTTCTTTTGTGGAAGGCATTTTGAGATGCTGGGTTGATGAACTCGCATGAGAAGAAAATTTGTTGATTTTATACTGGTGACTTCAATATTGCCGCGGCTTTACAAGAATAATGAACCAAACCATGGGCCGCCATTGAGGATAGCCATGGATATTTTGGCTTTGACATTGCAGATTTCTCATTATATATATTTCGACGGCGTTTTAGACCTGCTATTTATCAGAGATGAAATGTATATTATGTCCAGATTATAGAGGATAACAAGTCTCGCAACCCAACAAAGGTCCACAATGTATACCCATCTTCATAGTAACCGGTCTGGTCTGATTTACGATTTACAATTTACTCTGCACTCCCCTGTAGAGAGAGCTGGTTTTGTTGAGCGATTCGACTGCCTCTTTCTCGATACGCGATACCAGTTCGTGGCATGTGGGAATGTCGTTGATGAGGCCGATGACCTGGCCAGCAGTCCAAACCTACACACGCCGGTCAGCTACATTCTATAACATTAATGGATGTAAAGAAGAGAGGACATACGCCAAAGTCCGGATCGCCATTGATAAACACCTGCCGCCCACGCTGCCCGCTCACAAACGGCGCCACCTCCTTGAACTCGCCCGTCTGGCTCTCCTTCTCGATTTTAATTGCTTCCTGGGTGACCTTGTTCTTGAACAGCCGCGTGGTATTCTTCCACCGACGCAGCACAAGCGCGGTATCAGACTCCTGCGCCTTGACGATGACTTCCTTGATATTGTTATGAATCGGCGCCTCGACAGTGCACATAAACCGCGTGCCCATATTGATCCCCGCAGCGCCCAACGACAACGCCGCCGCCAGCCCCTGCCCGTCCGCAAACCCGCCGGATGCAATAAACGGCACCTTGAGCTGCTGGCGCGCACGGCTCAGGAGGATGAAGTTGGTGATATCGGTCTCGCCGACGTGACCCGCGCACTCGAAGCCGTCGATAGACAGGAAGTCTACGCCCAGCCGCTCGGCGGCTTTGGCGTGGCGGATGGTGGTGCATTTGTGCAGGATGATGGTGTTGGCCTTTTTCAGCTGCTGGATAACGGGACCGGGGCTGTTGCCGGCCGTTTCGACGATTTTGACGCCTTCTTCAATGACAACGCGCGCATAGGCGGCATAGTCGGGGGGCACGAGGGCTGGGAGCAAGGTTATATTGACGCCAAAGGGCTTGTTGGTTAGGGTTCGTGTTTTACGGATCTCTTTGCGCAGGTCTTCTGGCGTGGGTTGCGTGAGGGCTGTCAACTACGACAGTCAGTGGACATTCTATGCTTCTGAAAACTGAAAGATAGAGACGCACTATTCCGAGTCCGCCGGCATTGCTCACGGCAGCTGCGAGCTCAGCGTAGCCAACCCATTGCATGCCGCCCTGGACCACGGGCACTGCGGAGTTTAGTTAGCAAGTCGGGAGTTTCTTCAGTCCGGGGGATCGCCGCTCGCTCACCTGCGATGCCCAGTTTGCGGGTCAGCGCTGTGTTGAAAGGCATTTTATAGGTCTATTCGGACAAAGATCTATGTTGACTGAAGAGATGTAGTTGTGAGCAGAAGATATTGATTGAATCAGAGATGCAGCACGCTGACCCTCGGCGTGGGGAAGTTGCCGAGGCTGCGAGTGCCTGACCGACTTTGGGGGCCCTTGGCCGAGTAATCCCTGCAGTTCGTCTCGTGCATCATAACACGAGCACGTACGTAGTCGTACTATGCATGACCTATCCGTATGTGCTACCGGTTCGATGAGCTGCTGCTGGCGAAGTTGTTGTTGGCATGTGAAGCTGCTTATCGATAAGGATCTGACAGCAGAGAATAAGTGCAAAAATCACACAGAAAACGAGCAATTACCACAGGGGTCCCTTTTCGGTATTCTCCGTTGTTAGCATAAATCCAACCATAGTTGGAAGAATTATGAATTATATCTTGAGAGAAGGTTCTAAAGTACTCGGTTATTTTTGTATATAATATATGCACTCCGACGAACCCTATGTATATAGGGAATTGCTATTGTAATATGCCCACCTTCAATCGCGAGGAAAAGATGTAACACAACGTTCTTTAAAAATAATTCTCAGGAAAAGTTTATGTATATAATTTCTATATTTTATTATTACTAGCAATTTTTTTCAAAACAAATGGTGATGATTTTCATAGTATTAAAACAGCGATTCGAAAAATGCCAAGATTGCCAAGCCAATATATCACGTGATAATTCTTCAGGGTTAGTTTATAACTAAGAATTACATCCTAACCCTAATGAAAATTCGAGTTGGAATTTCTTAACAGAAAAACAAATTATTCTTTCGAAACCCCCTATTTCTATAATAAAATAGTAGCAAATACTTTTAATAACAAAAGATAGTTATTAATTACTCAATGGTTACACGAAATTCCATAATTTATTTACCTCGGGTATCAATAGAAACAATCTGAAAGCTCAGAAATATGACCAAAAAGTCCACTTCGTTAGTGTTCCATTAACGGGGCCTCGTTTTTGGTATAACGGTCTATTTTTGGTGTTTGCTTTCGTCCACAATCTTCTACTTGTATACTTTTGGTCTCTCTAAATGGTATTTATTTATTGCGCATCCTCCATCGGCGTATCATCGCCACCCTTCGCAGCCTCAGGTGCAATGGGCGTCTCAAAGCCAGCGCCCTTATCGCACGCCAGCAACCACTCAACGACCAGTCTCGCTTTCGTCGGTGGCGGGGCATGTTTGTCCTCACTTTCTTCCTGCTGGGCACTGATTTCAATCTCAACTTCGTCGTTATTTTCTTCGTTATTATTGGCATCATCCTCGTCATCATAAGTCGCTGACCAGTCCGCGCGCTCAGCGAGGAAGAGCGCGTCGTGCCCGGCGTCGTTCTTGAGGCTTATGTCCGCGCCGGCGTCGACGAGCGCCTTGACGCAGTCGAGGTGTGTGTTGAGCGCGGCCCAGTGCAGGGGCGTGTTGCCGGTGTAGTTGCGGTAGTCAATGAATGAGGCGGATTCGTCGGGTGTCGTTTTGAGGATCTGGAGGAGGTAGTTCAGGAGTTCTATCCTGTCAGTACATCCTTTTTTTTTCGAGTGATAGGTAAACGTACCAACATTCCCATTCGCCGCCGGCCAATGCAGCAGACTCGCCCCGGTGCCGCCCTCGGCCTCATCTTCAGTGTCGAGCGCAGATCGGAGAATCGTCGAGGCGGAAACCTTGTGCTCCTCGCTCCATTTTGAGAGCTCGGCCTTGAGCGCGTCGATGTCGCCTAGGCGGGCGTCGTAGATGAGTTCGTCGATGGCTTCGAAGGAGAGGGCCACTGGGGCTGGGGGGTTGGTCGACATCTTTTCCCCGGTATTATAATTCAATGGTGTTTACCTGAGAAAGGTGGGATGTCTATGGTATATTAGTTCGTAGATCACGTATAGTCGAATAAATAAATTGGAAACTAGAAGGAATTCCTGATACAAGAGTTCGTGAACACAATTGCATAACAGAGTGTACATGATTTTCAGAGTCTGAGAAATATATATTCGGATAGCGGGGTGATCGCAAACAAACCGCAGAACGAGAGATAAAAAATGAGAAAGAGACAGAAATCAAGACAATAAGGACAATGTTGATACACACCTTTATCTAATATTTGTTAGAAAGCAAAGCCACCTTGCTATCACCGTGAGCATTCAATTGTATTCGAGAAAAAAAAGTTCTGGAACAACCAAAAAATAAGCATGTGGCTATCGCGGGTATCACCACGTGACCAGATCTGATAATCTATTTACGACTCCAGGCAGAGATACACACGATGATTTCTTTAGATTTATTTCTGGTGTTAAATATAGTATCCTAGGATCCAGAAATGCTAACGCGATAACGACAGTGCCTGACTGGGCAGGCAAGTCTAACTCCTCCCAATGCAAGCCATCCGATCAAACGCCCAAGATGATACAGATGTATAAAACAACAAAAACAGCCGCACAGTGGTATAATGTCATGATAAGAAAACGAAAAGAGAGAAAAAGCTCAATCTCGCAACCAAGCTCGCCGTTTTTCTTCCTTGCGTTCTCTCCTCTTCTCCCGAAAAGCCTTCACTTCCGACTTGCTGAGCTTCTTACCGCTGCGTTCGGCCTTGAGGCTTCTGCCATCGTGGCTGTTGGCGGCGGCGTCGACGTCGAAGTAGGCGTGCATCTGCCGGCGAGACTTGTTCTCGTCGTTGAAATTTTCCGGCGCCAACGACGCGTCCTGCCACCTGCCTGTGAACCGGTTGAAGGTTCCCGTGGCTGAGTAGTCTGCATTCGCTGCTTGTGTCCGTATCTGTGCCTCGGGTTCGTGTTGCTGCGCATATGGAGCTGTGGGGTCATAGTCGCCATGAATAGCCGGATTGTAGCCACCTGCAGTCGCAGTTTGTTGTGGTGGTTGTGGTTGTTGTTCTTCCCCAGGCGCAACACCCGCCGCTGGCTCTGTTGGCTCTGTTGGCTCTGCTGGCACGCGGGGATTTTCCCATTGCGAAACCCCGGTAATCCGGTTGTAGAAATAGTATGCTTGAGCGTTCGCATCCCAGACTGGCTCCCATCCATCGTCGGAGCCACCGCCCTCCACCGCCTGGCCTGGAGGCACTTCGTCAGGAAGTGGCGGAACCTCCTCGTCCGGTAACGGTGGTGCTTCATCTTCTTCCTCCTCCGCTTCTTCCCCTCCCTCAAGCACGCTCTCACCTTCTTGCTCGTCGCCTTCATGATCGCTCCGTCCGTCCTCTACTTCATCCTCCGCAGTCACTTTCCGTTCCTCTCGCCCCAACGACTCGGCGGGCGAGTGGGCAGTCTCCGATGCGCTCGTAGGCGGCACGTCCGTCTCATGCTCGGCCATTTTCTAGCATTAGTAGCTGCAAACTCGGGACAAGAAAAATCTCAATCTACTTGAAATTGAT
Source organism: Penicillium sp. OUCMDZ-019 (assembly GCA_011750695.1). NCBI lineage: Eukaryota > Fungi > Ascomycota > Eurotiomycetes > Eurotiales > Aspergillaceae > Penicillium > Penicillium sp. OUCMDZ-019. Next base: position 161,472 of record WTTZ01000058.1, on the reverse strand, counting down.
CAGTATATAGAAGAAGACGAAAAGAAATAATTAACGAGAACGCAGAGCTGGGCTATAGCCAGGGCGCAGAGAATTGTGGTTGTTTGGTCCAAGCAGCGAATGGCGACTTCCGAATAAAATCAAGTCCCGACACGCGCTAGTCCGTTTTGGGAATTCTATATCTACGATTGGCGAGTTTCATTCTTTATTTTCTAAGAACATCTACTCACGTTCAAACACCTTATACGATCGTATCTCGATGACTACGTATCTTGATCCGTCTTAACACGTTATGAACACGTCCAGCTTTTTGCTCTGCCAAGTCAATGTGTATGTGCCAAGATACAGACTCCCTTTGAGCACAGTAGATCTGTCCAGTCAGAGTATCCAATTATGGCTAACTTCTGCATAGAAAATAACCCCCCCCCGATGAGACCTTTTACTCGCTCTTCCAGTCCCCCTTGATGAGATCCGCTGCCCTCTCCGCAAAGGCGTACACAGTGGCTTGCAGATTCGCCGTGCTTACAAGCGGGATAGCACTCGCATCGACAATCCTCAGTCCTTCGATACCATGAACCCGTAAGTTGGAATCCACCACTCCGTCTCTCTCGCGGGGCAGCATGGAACAGGTTCCCGCATAATGCCACATGGAGATCAGATTCTCCCGGGCATATTCTTTTGCAACATCCAAGTCTCCCTGGAAGTCTGCAGCTGGGTCACGGAACTTTAGTGGCTGTTCGAGGAGCTCCCCAAGGCGGGGTGACTGTGCTAGGTTCTTGACGCCGAGCAAGTGCCGTGCTATGACTTCCACATCGAGAGGATTCGACAAGTAACCAGGATCAATGATTGGAGAGTCTTCAGGATTGACCGAGGTACTTGAATTTTTTAGTCAGCTGTGGCGAAACTAGACTTTGGATATCATAAAGCAACCAACATTCTAACGGGAAAGGAATTGAAAAGTCACTCACATATGAACGCTTCCGCGGGAAAGCGGTTGAGAGAGCATTACTCCAAGCGTAACGAATTTTCCAGGCGAAGCAGCTGGGGTACTCTCATCATTGAAGTCTTTGACATAATTCGTCTGTCCCAAGGCAGACAGGTACGCAGCTGATGGTTGCTCAGGGTCAAGAATGGTGTTCTTCGCGATGTCATAATAGGCTCGTGTCGCACCATGCTCTTGTGGGTCTTTGGGGGCATAGTTCGCAAGTAATGTCTGGAGAGCAGTTCTATCTTGTGCAGGGAGAGGCAAATATGCGTAGGTGTGAACCCCGAGCGAAGCTAGGGGCCCAGTCTGCGTTGTTGTATATTCTTGCATTGCCTGTCCGAGGGCTTCAGGCTCTTGTCTGATCAGAGAGTCTTTAGTGTCAAGGTCATCCTTTGCCTGAAACGCCGTATACGCTACCAGATGATCTATAAGTAGTAGAGGTTAGCTTAAATCTGTTCGAAAGTCAAATAAAAAGAAATGGCCAAAAAGTTTTAAATGGACTAAGACGGGAACTGTACATACCCTGAAGATTCTGCCCAACTCCGGGGAGATCCATGACTACGTTGATGCCATGCTTCTGAAGAAGTTCTGCTCCACCAACTCCAGAGAGCTCGAGGATTTTGGGAGATTGAAAAGCACCAGCGGCAAGGATAACTTCGTTTCTTGCGCTAGCAGCTTTTGGGGCACCTTGGAGACTGTATTGGACCCCAATAGCTTTGGGATGATTGCTTGTGTCAAACAGGATCTTCTCGACGTGTGCGTTAGTCAGAACGTGAAGATTTTGTCGAAGCTCAACGGGCTTATAGTAGGCTGAGGCAGAGTAGCTTCTCTTGCCCGCCGAGTCGATACTAGCAAGGGAACTGAAGGAGCCTATCGAGCTTTCGATGAATGGATCCCCGGCGTTGTATTGCCCACTGCTGCGAAAGAATTCGGCCCATGCCTTGCGAATAGGGTGCGTCTCGTTACCAAAGGATGTTTGTATTGGACCTTTGGCTTCGTTCAATTCAGGCCAGTCTTCGATTGCTAGAGCTTCTTTGGCATCCTGGTCTACAGCCGGGCTGCTGTAGGCTTTGGAGAAATACCCCTTTAGGGTGGCCCAATTCCATCCGGGGTTACCGAGCGCCTCCCATGAGTCAACAACGCCCTTGGACGGAGGAACAAAGACGTGTGCATTCAGAGCACTGGATCCTCCGAGGGCCTTGCCCTGGTTGAGACCAATCACTCTGCCATTGAGACTCGGCTGTCAACAAGCGAGTGAGCCCAGTCTTCATCCAGACATAGACGTTCCTTACCTGAGGGACAGAATGGAATTTCCAATCCGCCTCGGATCCAAGCAGTGCGGCGTAAAAGATGGGAATGTTCGCGCGGGGATCTGCCGTCAAGTCGGCGCCTGCTTCGAGAACCAGCACAGAGGTGTTGGGGTCCTCGCTGAGCCGAGAAGCAACCACCAGCCCAGACGTACCGCCGCCAATAACGACAAAGTCGTATGAAGCAGCCATTTTTCAAACTTGGTTTGCGTTTGGAGGAGGCTGAGATGGTTTGTTTAAGGGAGAGGAAGGCGGGGGGACAAAGTATATGAACACCACGGTTTTGCACCGCTTCTTTGTGGCCAAAACAGGAAGAAACGATTCTTCCACTACTTTACGGGGTCTCGTGTAAGGACCAACGCTAACCGCAACCTCAACTGTTGACGCGTTGTTGTGAGGCGTCAGAAATTGAAGCCAATAAAAGCTGGGTTTGTGTTGAGGAGCGTTGGCCCGACAGGTAAGCGAGACCCCGTAATGTAGTAGTGGAGGTCGGCGAACACATGGTCTTACGCTATTGCACAAAATAGAAGATGACTCGGTGAATATTCCAAAGGCCATATGATCTCTACGGATATTATAATCGGACAAGCGGTGTCGACATCTTTGTCAAAGAGTTCACTCCATCAATATGGCCCGACTGTCACACACAGGAAAATGCTAAATCTATGCAACGATGGTATGCAACTGGGATAAATCAATTGAAGATCACTGCACAGGGAAAATCATTGCTTACCTCATTGCTGGCATCGCCAATCTCACTATTGACACTTTCATTGTGGTCTACCGATGCCTCTGGTTTGCCATATATATATATATATATATATATATACATGCATGGCTATATGCATATAGGTCCGCGGGTACAAAGACTATTTAAAGGTCATTTATTCAATACCTAGGTAGCGATAATATATTGCTCAAGATTGCCCTGAACTGTACTATCAAACCGAGGCTACTACCTCTTGAACTGCTACCTTATCCTGTACCTAGGTAGTACGTACGTAGTATTTAGGGCTTGTATTTAGGGTTGTTAGTATTACGAGTCTTACGACGCTAAATACCAAAGCGGCTAGCTTCCGTCCTTGTAAATCTTACAGTCTTGCTGTCCTGAATGGCAGCCTGAGGCAGAACATCATCACGACTTCCTCTCCTTCCTGTCGTGTTTGTTTGCTTTCTTTCACAAACAATGCGTACCGATTGCTTTGACTGTTTTCTTGGTGAATGAGTGGGCCATTGTTCAAAGGAAATTCCAGATTCAGCCATCCAAAGCAACAAAATTAACGAACTACCGAGCATGCCTTGAATACTGTGACTCGTACTGGATGGATTGCCAGCTATGGCAATGCAACACACTGGCCAGGGCTCAACATTTCCTTGATTGCTCTACAAGCGGAGAGACTGCTATTCCTTGGTCCTACAATACTCCTGCCATACTCCTACGATACGTACTCCTCAATACCTAGGGATGATCATTCATTCCCTAACCCTGCAGGGCCAAACCGGCCTGCCCGGTTTCACAGGCCGGCAATGCAAACATCTGCCAACAATTCTGTGCATGCCTATGCCCTATAATTCTCTCTCATTTTGAAACTCGAAAGTCAACGCATTGAATCTTGCAGAGAATCTGTGATCTATACCTTGATTCGCCGAGTCTGGGGAGCCATCCCCGCCCCTCGTGTGAATGATCCTTGCAGGACAATTCGGTCCTGCAGGCATTCCCGAATGCTTGGCGCGCCACGTACATCACAGGCTTGACTGTGATAGAGTTGCTGCTCCGTACATTGTTAGGCGTTGATAGGAGTAGCGTGACGGTGGCTAGATCAATCTCAATTGGCAGAGGGGGTGGCCAGAGACAGATCTAGGTGTGTTGCTGGAATCCAGAGATAGCGATAACAGTGCCCCTTGGCGAGTCCTAGGACGAGGTCGCGATAGCTTGCTGGAAATTCTCCAATGCCAAAGCTTGTTTTGCTGCAACATTACTAGGAATTGCTACCTCAAGCTACTCATAGGATCGTATCAGTGCGCTGTATGGTATTCAGGGTTACCATCGAGTGAACCGCAAAGTGCCTTGAAGATGGTCGATCACTATGGTCTCGATCTTGGGATTGCTTTGGCAGTGTACAAAGGAGCATATCATTATCCACATGCGAGAGGAAGAGGCAGCTTTGAAATTAGCAGTGCATACCTGGGCCGCGATATGAGAGGTGTTCCTGAATTCGAGGGCTCGTGCAGGGGGGGTTGGCGGCAGATCCATTCCATACCCCTTCTAGGGCCTATCACAGCACCCACAGCACAACACTTGGGTAAAATGTCGATGAATGTTGCATTCCAAGCTATCGTCTACACTGTGTTTCCCATACTAAACACGCCCCTTGGATTGAAAACAATCAGGACCCAAGAGCCTCCACCGCCGTCTATATAAGGATGTCTATTCTGCCTCCCTCAGCTACCTTTCTCATCATCATCACAATCACACACTCTCTCGCTCTCAAGCCTTCAATTCTTTGCCGAGCAAAACTTTTCTTTACCAACTTTTCGAAGAACATTCATTCGTTTTTTCAAAAAACAAAAATCAAAATGCAGTTCACCACCGTTCTCCTTGCCCTCGCTGCTACTGCAGTTGCTCGCCCCAACGTTGGCCCTAGCCCCGACAAGGGAAGCGCCGTTGGTGGTCAGGAATCTTTCTGGCCTGTCAGCGACGATGTTACCCTCGAGCAGGCCAAGGCTGCCTGCGGTGACGACAACCAGATCGCTTGCTGTGATGACACCACCTTCACTGGCGACCAGGTCGAGGTTGAGTCCGGCCCTCTCGCTGGTGCCCTGAAGAACCTCCTCGGAGGCAAGAACGGTGCCAAGGGTCTGGGTCTCTTCGACAAGTGCTCCAAGCTCAACATCGATGGTCAGTTTATCCTATCTCCTCTTCTCTATTCGCTCACTAACATCTTCAGTCCTCATCGGTATCTCCGATCTCATCAACAGCCAGTGCAAGCAGAACATTGCTTGCTGCCAGGGCAACACTGCCGACTCTTCTGGCGACCTCATCGGACTCAACATTCCTTGCGTCGCTCTTGGTTCTCTTCTGTAAAGAACTCATGGGCCACTATCCTTCTGTTTACTTTCACTCTCATGTCTTGGCCAATTTGTTATCTCTAGTTGATTTGTCATGTATTACTCGCATTTCGATGGACGGAAGCAAGATTTATGGGAGGAATGATTCGGACTGGTGTTAGATCGAGAGTTCATTTACATACATTCTGTTTCTACTATGTTGTCTTTTTGTGCCCTTTCTGCTAGCTAGTGAGGGTGGTATAAATGTAATAAAAGATTGCTCGGCATACTTTATCTAGATTACTTCTCTTTTACCTCTCCTTAGTAACAAAGTAACAAAGATCTCACGGATCTCGACCAACTCCCAAGATATTAATGCAAGCATTCCATGCTGTACTGTTCGTTGTAAGGGTGGTCAGGTAGCATCACAGTATATAATCGTAGATATGTCAACCACTTGAGGTTTTACCTAGGTATTTTCATCGACTCTATATTTATGAACGACTTCATCTAAAAAATATATTCCTTTCCTGGTGATTGTTTGCTTATCGACAAAGCACACATGTCAACATCAGCATCAACCCAAGCATGATCGATATCTGACGATATCTTGCTCTGAGACTATATATATACATATATTAATTAGTAAATGCGTAGATGCACTTGTGTTGTATGCGTATTTTGGTGGCCTTGGCTAGACATATCTATATGTATCCGTGGAGGTATATCCTAAATACATTATATTGGTACGAGACTTTTTATAATAGATTTTTTATACAAGCACCTTGGTTCAAAATATGGAATCTGTAATAACAGGGATTAACGGATTTTTGTGGGGTCAACAATATTTGCAGATTGGATCTGTTATAGGGCAGAATCAAGTTTTATCCGACTCCGTTATAAACAGTATGTATGTAGGTAAGGAGTATGTATTATTAGAGTAGAGTGAGTGAATCCGTAAACGAAACATGAACATGAACAAACCATATCGTCCATGCGTGGTATATAGAAGAGAAACAATCGCCAAAAACAACATCTATGCGTCAATCAATATACAAGTCAAACAGTCAAACTCCGTCGAGCATGCCGTAAAAGGAGTGTCTGCAATATGTCACGTCGAATGAGATATCATCGTATTGGTGGAAAGATTAAAAAGCCCTCGCTGCACCCCCCTTGCGATATGCAAAGCCAGGCGTCGAAGTGACTATTTCCTCTTCACCAGTTCCCACTGCGCCCAGGAAGCCTGCCCCCCAAATCCCTGCCAGCCCCCACATGCCCATTCGCCAGCCGCGATAGAGGCCCTCGATGCCCTGGCCCGGTCGTCGTCGGCGGCGCTGTTGCTTGCCGACCAGCTTGGAGACTTCGGCATCTTGCTCTCCTTCGGGGGACAGCCCTTCTTCATACACGATGCCCCACATCGTGCCGATAATGCCGCGATACGTTCTTGGCGTCGGCACGATGGTTTCGATTTCAGCGCTCGTTTCTCTCTTTGTCAGCTTCTGATTGTTGCCGCTGCTAGTACTGCTGCTGCTACTGCGTTGGCGCAAAGCTGGCGACGTGAATGTCGCAATCTGCGCTCGCCGCAGGACAGTCTCCAGTGGGAAGCGGACTGCAAGCTCCAAGCCGGATGATGCGAAGCTGAACAAGCTCCAGGCGGAAGGGTTGAGGACGGGGTCAATTGAAAAGTAGTTTTTGAGGAAGAGAGGCGCGCTCATGGCAAGCAAATTGGGTAGACTTGAATGGAGAATCGTAATCGGGACGAGGTGGACGGGGATGGTATAATTCGGAGTTGGGAGAAGCCGCAGCGCGCGGAAAAGAGAGCGAGGCCCATGTGTGAGAGGGGTGGCAATGAGGAACGTGCGCGCGGTGTCGAGAGGCGCCAGGATAATCGATGACAGCGCAGAGGCGATGAAGGTTATAATTAATGTAGCACTGGGAGAAGACACCGTCAAGATGTCCTCGGTGATTGATGATGCGCTTCCCATTTCAGGCAGACCGATGATTGCAGACAAAAGACTCCGGATAAAGGTGTTGAGTGTCGGCAGAAGCAGCGAGTACATAAACGTAGCATTCGTTGCCTTCCAAACTGATGTAGGCCCGCTTGTTGACCATAGCCGTGATATTACGTCCATCAACGAATTGGGATTGCTAATCTGTAGACGGTGCTTGGGCGTCGGAGGCGATTGAATATAGCCGGCTCGGTCGGTTATCTGCGAACGAGACTTACGAGATCGTGGGATTGAAGGCGAAGGCGTGATCGGAGCAGTGCTGGTGAAATACGTGCTCTCGTCGTCAGACGATTGTGAATCCTAACAAGTTAGTCGTCTGTAGTTGAGCTGTATAAAGTCCACAAACCTCGTCAGACGAGTCCTGAAAGCGCTGGCTCTGCCTTCGGGCATTAGGAGCATCCTGGAATTCCTCCTCGCTCGGTGCAACGTATATCTGAAGAATAGTCTTTGCGACGTCGAAGGGCTGCGCTAAGAGCGCGCTCGAGTATTTCCATACTGCCCGGTCGAACAGATCTCTGAGCCCGTCCGACACCGACGGCGACGCATCTAGATAATCGCTATAATCCAGGTCGGACAGCAGATCTCGCGCTGATCCGCCTATTGTCGTTCGTGACGAAGCATGCGAGGCGATGTGTGCGGCAGACGAGGCGTTGACGCTCTCCGTGGGCGAGAGCCCAATAGGAGGAACGTAGTATGGACGTAATGGGTTTGCTCCCTCGCGCGACGAAGCCATGATGCAGATGACTCCGTAGTTAACGAGGCATCGATATATAGCTCTGAGAGAGAGCTGTGTTATTATTCGGGTGTATGAAGAAGATCAAGAAGTGTCGAGGTCGAGTGACGACGAGTTCCCGCCTTCCGTCTTTTTTTGGGCTCCACCTTCCCGCCGGGCATTTCGATGATTTGATATCCGCAGTCTTTGCTTCGTCCGCCGCCGCCTCTCGCTTTCTGCAACCAGCACATATTCCCGGCATTGCACGCCATATTTTACTACAATCATGACATTCTGGAGGGAAGCTGGCCAGCAGCTCCGGCTCGCCGCGTCAAGGGCCGGCGCTGAGAGGTCTTTCTGCCGTCGGTCTTTCAGCGGACTGGCACAGTCGACCAAACCGAGACAGACTATTCCCAGGAATTCACATTTACAGAGCTTCGCGCAGGCTCGGCGGCAGTTCTCTGTGACGCCGAGTGCTGCTCATGGCCATATTACGCCGCCCAAGCCTGGTGAAGAGTGAGCGGAGAATCTTCTTTTTCACATAAAAGGCTTCCGGCTGACGATATAGGATTAACCTAACGTTCATCGACAAGGACGGCGAGAAATGGGATTTGCAAGTATCGGAAGGCGACAATCTACTGGATATTGCGCAGGCCAACGACCTGGAAATGGAGGGTGAGTCAATACAACTAACAGCGCCCAATGTCGTTGATTCTTGCTAACTTTTGCAGGTGCCTGCGGAGGGTCTTGCGCATGCTCGACCTGCCACGTAATCGTCGAAGACCCGGACCTCTACGACCGAATGCCAGAACCCGACGACGACGAGAATGATATGCTGGATCTCGCTTTCGGGCTTACGGAGACCTCTCGGCTGGGATGCCAGGTGAAGATGACCAAAGATCTAAACGGCTTGGTGGTCAAGTTGCCGGCAATGACGAGGAATTTGCAGGCGAGCGATTTCGCTGAGAAGAAATAGGATGTACTTTGTTTGGAATCAGCTCTCTACTCAGATGTAATATGCTATGGAGTTGCCATGGCCCAACTGCCAACTGTATTTGTAGATAGATATGGACGTCATTTAGCATGTAACAGATAAGACAAAACTTTTAAACCAAGCAGAAGTATCATTAAACGCCGAGATATGCACATAGAAAGATAGGAAGAATATTAAGCCTCCTCAATATTCAACGCCTTCTCCTTCTTCCCATTGATCAGCTCCAAGAAGCTCTGCTTGCTAACCTCGTTGGCAGCCTTCTTCCTCTCCTCAATACCGACCGTGCCCTTCTTCTGCTCTGCCTTTGCGGCCTCTTCACCACGCACCTGCGCTGCACGCACGGCATTGAAAAGCTTCACCACACCGCGCTGGGCGATCTTGCGCAGCCTCTTCTCTTCTTCTGCCGTCTGGCCAGCCTCTCCGCGCTCAATGCCGAGCACGTCCCGGTCTCGGCCCCTGTCCTGCTCTTCCTTTTTCTCGGCGCGCAGTTTTGAGCGTGCGCGCTGCTCGAGACGCTCGTTTGCGAGCTCGGTTGAGGCCTGCGCTACGGCTTTGCTGCGAGATAGCACGGGGTCGGCGCGTGCAGATGTGGGTAGTTTGGTGGACAAAATCTTGGACATGGACGTAGAAAAGGCTGAGGGGTCGTGGCGTTTTGGGACTGTCTTTGAACCGGATGCTTCTTCATCTTCATCTTCGTCTGCGAGAGAGAATTCGTCTTCTAATTCGTCGTCATCCTCGTCTTCGACTGCATCCAAATCGGGCTCGTCGTTTTCCTCGATCAGGTCGTCTTCATCCTCCTCCTCCTCCTCAATCACTTTTTCTTTCGATGCCTTATTCGTAGATTTAGTCGCAGATTTATTTGTCTTCTTTTCAGCCTTTTCAGGCTTTGCAGCTCTCTCAGGCTCGTCGTCCGACTCGAGCAAGTCTACCGGAGCAAACGTGCCGTCGTTATCGCTCTCGTCCTCGCTGCTGTGGTAGTCGGTCTGTTTTCTGACTTTCTTTTTTGGCTGGACCCTGCCGGCCATGCCATCCTGCACCTTGCGTTTCTTCGAAGCCGACGTGATACCCATTGTGTGAAATATTGCTTTGTTGTATGTATTTAAATGTCGAGTGCGGATAAGCTGCGTATTTTTTTTTCTGGCGTCGAATTGATAGGCGGGAGCTAAGCGCGCTCCGATTGGTGGAGCCTCCGCAGTCTGGATTGCCACCCACTTGCTTAGAGCATCCCACGGAGCAAGCACAACCGCAACGACTGCCTCACCACACGAGGTTGATATATTCAGATCCTCGCATAAACCAACATGGTTCTCCAAGATTTAGGGCGGCGCATCAACTCCGCTGTGAATGACCTCACGCGGTCAAACACAGTGGATGAGAAGGTAACACCATACAATGCACACATGTGTCTCCCACTAACCTAACATACGTAGGCATTCGATGATATGATTAAAGAGATCTGCTCGGCCCTCCTGTCCGCAGACGTCAACGTCCGCCTAGTCCAGAACCTGCGCAAATCCATCAAAGCGAGCGTCAACTTTGCCTCACTCCCCTCGGCAGTCAACAAGAAGCGACTAATTCAAAAGGCAGTCTTCGACGAGCTGGTTGCACTTGTCAACCCTCATGCGGAACCATTCAAGCCAAAGAAAGGACGAGTCAATGTGATTATGTTTGTGGGTCTACAGGGTGCTGGTAAAACGACGACATGTACAAAATTAGCAAGACATTATCAGATGCGCGGCTTCAAGACCGCGCTCGTCTGTGCGGACACGTTCCGTGCCGGTGCGTTTGATCAGTTGAAGCAGAACGCCATCAAGGCCAAGATCCCATACTACGGCAGTCTCACGCAGACGGACCCCGTCGTTGTGGCCGCAGAGGGTGTTGCGCAGTTCAAAAAGGAGCGCTTCGATGTTATCATTGTGGATACGAGTGGTCGACACAAGCAGGAAGAAGACCTCTTTGAAGAAATGACCCAGATCCAAAACGCAGTGTCGCCCGATCAGACCATTCTCGTTCTCGATAGCACCATCGGTCAGGCCGCTGAAGCCCAATCTTCAGCCTTCAAGGCCACGGCCGACTTTGGTGCTATCATCATCACCAAAACCGACGGCCACGCGGCTGGCGGTGGTGCCATCTCCGCCGTCGCCGCCACACACACCCCTATAATCTTCCTGGGCACTGGAGAACATATGATGGACCTGGAACGCTTCGAGCCCAAGGCCTTTGTGCAGAAACTGCTTGGAATGGGCGACATGGCCGGCCTCGTCGAGCACGTGCAGGCCATGACCAAGGACTCCGCAGGCGCCAAGGAGACCTACAAACACATTTCAGCCGGTATCTACACACTACGCGACTTCCGCGAAAACATCACGTCGATTATGAAGATGGGCCCACTGTCGAAAATCTCCGGCATGATCCCCGGATTGTCGAATATTACCGCTGGTCTGGATGACGAGGACGGATCTATGAAGTTGCGGCGCATGATCTATCTGTTCGACAGCATGACGACCGCCGAGCTCGACGGCGACGGCAAGATCTTCGTCGAGCAGCCGAGCCGTATAACCCGACTTGCATGTGGCAGTGGCACGACGGTGCGCGAAGTCGAGGATCTGCTCTCGCAACACCGCATGATGGCCGGCATGGCCAAGCGCGTCGGCGGACAGCGCAAGCAGATGCAGCGTGCGCAGAACATGCTCAAGGGCGGCAACAAGGAGCAGCAGATGGCCGCGATGCAGAAGCGGATGCAGTCGATGGGTGGCGCTGGCGGTGCTGGAGGTATGCCTGGCATGGGCGATATGGCGAAGATGATGCAGATGTTGCAGGGACAGGGCGGTGCTGGGGGCGGTGGCATGCCGAACTTTGGCGGTATGGATTTGCAGAGTATGATGAGCCAGATGAGTGGGCTTATGGGTGGTGGTGGTGCAGGAGGAGGAAGAGGAAGGGGGCGGTAGTCTGTTCCTGTTCGTTTAGTTATGATTTGCCTATTTTCTATTTATGATTCCTCCTTTGCATGCTGCATGGCTGGAGAATCTCAGATCTGCATGCCCTGGAGTTACGGGCGTTGGGATAGCTGTACAGAGTCCAATATGAGATCGATCTATGATTTGAGTTCATTGTAGCAGTAAATGATATAGAAAAGCTGTATAGGTATCTCAGTCGTAATGCTAATCAACTCTCATCTCTCGCCGCTCCCAATTCAGAAACGGCATGAGTCCCCCCCTAACTTGATCCCAGACAGTCTTTGCTTTCTCTTCCACAAATCCAATTGCATCCCTCAATCCCCATCCACGCACACGGGCCTGGTCAAACAACACTTTCCCAGGCGGCAGGCGTTTGCCTATCTCTCTAGAACCCAAAGGAATAGACAACTGATACTTCCAGACTACCTTATCATCCACATGCAACGAGTAAGTAAGCACCGAATGCACATCGTCAACCTCACTGCCCCCCTCGACAACATCTGACGCACCCCCGGTCCCATCATAAAGACCAATATCAATCTGCCCAAACTTGACATTCCCATCCGGCACATACTTGACCACCACATCCTCGCTATCAGTTTGATAATACGAGCGCACCGGCAGATAAAACATATTCAGAGGACCGACGCTAAACTCGTGAATACCGTATTTGTCTACGGCATTTGCGGCCAGTTCGTTGGAGCTGAGCTGATACTCTGGGTCCGGGAAACGGGTTGCGCCGAATTCATGGCGGTCGCCGCTCAGAAGGACGATGCGCACGCCTAGTTCGCGCTCCGCACGCCACATGGCCTCGAACACGATCTTGCGCTCGTCGAGGAAGCCGCCCCATGTGTCCTGCGTGCCGACCTGCCAGTTCTTGGTGAAGGGCACGCTAGAAGCGACGATTTTCCATTTCACTTCGCCCGGCTCAGGGCGTCCGATGAAGGCGAGGAGCGAGTTAAGCTGTGCATGACCCAGGATTGTGGAGTTGGGCTGGTTGGCGCTCGTGCGGTATGTGCGCGTGTCGAGCATGAAGATGGATGCTGGGCCCTGGATGAAGGAGAAGTATGTGGTGTTCTCCGGGCTGGCATGCGGCATAGGCGGGATTGGGGGGTTGACGCTGACGTGGTATAGGGAGTAGGGGTCGACTGCTTCTTGGTATGGATGGGTAGTGTTGCCCTTGTCCCAGTCGTTTTCGATTTCATGGTCGTCTAGGGTATGGATCCAGGGGAGGTCGATAGGCTGCTCATCCGCGGGCTCGTGCCAGCTCGGAGAGGAATAGACACGCCTGTATTCACTTCGGTATTCCTCGAGCGAAGAGCCATGGCGAAGGGGTACGTCGATGTAGATAAAGTCCCCGAGGAAGAGCATGAAAGACGGCCGACTCAGGGTAGGCAATTTCTTGATGGCATGCGAGACTTGCTCAATGCCGGCTATGCGCAGAGGATGCGAGAGAGGATTGTATGGAAAATTCGGCTTGATGCAGCTCGAGGTCAGGAAACTCAGTCTGTTGGCAGCCTGTGTGCCGGAGCGGGGGGCAGTGATGAACGTGCCGGTTTGGTTGTTGGAGAGTGCGTAATGGTATTGGGTTGCGGGTTTGAGATTCTTCAAGGTCACCGGAACGGTGAAGTCTGTTTCGTTGGTGAGCTGGTATATTATGCCTTCTTCGGTCCATTCGCTGATATCCGACGCTGCTTCCTGGTACTTGATCGTGACGGGGAAGTTTGCGGCATCGGGTTCTCTGACGAGGAGATTCGCGGTGGTTGGCGAGACATAGCCAATGCGGGAGAACGCGAGGTCCTCGGTGGGATATAGAAGTCGGCCGCGCTGGAGGAAGTCAACCGTGAAGCCTGTCAATGTTAGGTTGATGAGGATGTTGAGCGCGGTTGCAAGAAGCTGTTTCTTTGAAGGGACGCCGGTCAGGAGTGCTCTGCCGGCAGATCGCCAGGATTTGTCTGTCTGATCTTCACGCGACTCGGTAGCTAGAGCGCTTAGCATTGATACTTTCAGAGGTAAGTCAGTAGCTCACTTGTCGGTGGTTTGTCTTGTGCATCCTCGGCGGGCGCATCGGCTGGCCCAAGCAAGAGGAACGTCGTCGAGAGGTAGAGTCCGGAGGATGTCAGAATTATAGGAGGAAATGGGTGGCCTGGGACCTTGATAGGTGTAAATAGGTTAGAATGTCTTTTTTCGTGGTCAATGGATTAAGAGGAGCTACCTACCCAGCGCAGGAAAATGAAGCTCGCGATCCGGATCAGCGCGGAGCTGATGGCCGTGGAGACGGTGAGCCAGCTCATGGCGACGCTGCTGTCTGTATTTCCTCAAGAAATGAGAGAAAAGAAGGAAAAAAACCAACAAATAAAGAAAGAAAGAAAGACAAAAGGAAGAAAGCAGATGTATGATGTGTAATGGCCGGCTGCGAATTGGTCGCCGTGTTGTTTCGGCAGTCGATGACATCACTGCCGAGGTCTCCTCCTTCCCTCTGACCCGTTCACTCTTCCTCACTCTTCCTCACTCTATTTCAACGACATGTCTCAACCTCACCTTTACTGACTCGCTCATTTCTACATCTACTACTGAGGTACTCCTACTACCAAAATAATGGGCATCTACTATCTGGTCTCTCCTTACGCTAAATCTAAGCGTTGGGATACATATGCGTGTATTCATTCACGCTGTCTGTTCTGATTCTGAATACTGTTCAAAAAGCCCATGAGCCCCTCCCTCAGCGAACCCATGCCAGCAACCATCTGCGCCGTCGTGAGAACTCGCTCCATGCCCATGCTCAGCGATACCTCGGCCGCCCATTGCCAGGGCTTCTCTAGTCCTCCCGGCAGCGAATTGAAGTACTCCCAGCCCATCACACCCCCAAAGTCAGGGAACTGCACCGTCAGGAATCCAAGCACAGGGCCCAGATCCTCCGAAGAAACCCATCCCTGGCTGCCATTGCCCGGGTTCGTCAGCACGCCCATCACGACTTTGCTCGCGGGCCATCCGCTGGCAATGATAGCAGCATATATACGCGGGTCTTGAGCCCTCCCCCAGCCATTGTAGAACTGCGCGTTATACCAGCTTATCTTCGACCCTCTGCTCTGCTCCAGCTCGCGATAGTTGAAGCCCGACAGATTGCCCAGCCCAACAAGCGCCGCCGCGACGGGGGCCAGCGTGATTATAAAGCCATCACCAAGATCAGCCTTGAGCTGGTCAATCAGTCTGATGATGCCCTGCAGTGACATGGCCTCTTCAACATCCAGATCCAGCCCGTCCAGCCCGTAGCGGCGAATAATAGCCAGCAGTGGCGCGTAGTATGCATCGAACTCTTCCTGTAGCCCGTCCAGCCGCTGGTAACTACCGGCCGCCGCGCCGCCCAGCATGCCCATGACCTTGACGCCCGCCTGCTGGATCAGCGGCACCTCCGCCCACAGCGGGTTGTATATGGGGCTGTCCGGGGGGTCATTATTGAGATTGATGTTGCCCGGCTCGCCATTGATGTGAAAGGCCGCCAGGACGATATGCGTGGCGCCGGTATGGTTCTCTATCAAAGGTAGCATGGGCACATAGCCACGCTCACGCGGGATTAATGTTTGGTGGTAAAGCACTATGCGGCGCTGGCTGGGAGGCCCAGCGCGAGCCACGGGCGGCATTTTGATTATACACTACTTTCGAGAGACAGTAAAAGACAGGCGAAAAAAGCAGAGCGTCAACTGCTGAACTACTGGGACTCTGGCTGGCAGGGGACAAGTTGGCGCGTTGACGTTGACAGCTGAACTTTGCTCTAGCGATGACTAAGCTGTCGATCTAACTGCGTTCTCCTTAGTTTACTACCATACTATTTAGTATTTAGTATTTAGTATTTAGTATTTACTAGTAACTACATACATATTTGCTATTTAATGCCACAGAATATTAGAGTGATACTACATCTAAGCATGGCTTTATTTAAATATCCAGTCACGTCAAACGTGATGAAAGTATGACCGGGTGGCCATGGCGATGCGCCACTGCAGGTATAACATAGTCGGCGTTTATACCTACTCATTACATTTACCATACTATACATACCATACACCTGGGCATTTCCTGCAGCATGGCTATGTCGAGTCGTCAAACCTACAAGCAGCTCGGGCAGTATCTCCTGCACCGGAGAACATCTCCATGGTTTTGGATACGCGCCCCTGGCACAGCAAAGACAAATTTCAGCACGACTCCGCAGACGCATCGTCCCCAGCACCCCAACCCAGGAAACTTTGCGAATCGCCCGAAAGACGAGCTCAGAGAGATTGGCAGAAAAGGCGGTCAAAAGGGAGGCCGAGCCACCGGCGCTGGAGGGTTTCACGACATGGATCCGGTCAAACAGGTAGGCGTCTCTCCTCTTGAGTTGTCTATTGAGAATAGAACCAGCTGATTTGAACATCAAACAGCGCGAAATTGCGGCCAAAGGCGGGCAGGCGTCGAGTGGATCGTTCACCAAGGGCAGCAAGCAGGCCCGCGAAGCTGGTCGAAAGGGAGGAAGAGCGCGGAAGAGCAGCTCGCCGTCGAGAGAGGAGTACGAGGACGTCTTTGTGTAGATTTAAGCCTCATAGGATATACGTATGTTTGCGTGAAGAGACCATATCCATAGAAAAGGCATTACATCCAACCGTAGGTAACAAAATATCAACCATGGCGCTTTGGATAGATATCTTTCGACCAATCGATCTCATCCGCAGTAGACAACGCAAGTGGAAAGCTATGCCAGTCATCGAACCAGTGCTCGTTTTTCCGCGGCCAAATGCGTTGATAGATCTTCACAGCAAAGGAAGACAAAGGGAAAATTCCTCGTTCATCTCTAAGTTCACGATATCTATCATGCTTTGACTTGATTTCGTCCACTGCTTCAATCTGGATATCACCATGATCAGTCCGCTGCACACGATGCATACAGCCCATTTTCGCAAGTACGTCGTAAAAACCACGATCACTTGTAACCTGCCAACTTAGTTCCCCTGCCCCAGTGACTTGCACCTCCATGCATGCAAGCGGGCATGGGTTTCCGCCTGAGCATATTGTTTGAAAAATGCTCTTAGCAAGGTCTTGGTCCAATGCGGCATTTATAAAAGCATCTCTGATATGACCGTTCCGCGGATGGAGATAATAATGAAACACTGAACTCCTGCAATACTCCTGGTCGAACGAATTGAAAGAAGCATCGCTGCGAGTCTCGGGAATTTCTCGTCCGTCATCTTCGTCATCAGCATCATATCCATGCAACAAATAGCGATCCGAGGCGTCGAGTGTGAGAAACAGACGCTTTAATCGCGGTAATGACCCGATGGCCTTGTATCTCAATACTTCGTGAGTATCACTTCGAGAGCGACGGATTTGGATGGCGAGCTCTTCGAGAAATGGGCAATTCTCGCTTAAGCGTTGAAGCGTTTCCAAAGGTATAGTTTCACCAAGGACCGGTGATAATACGAGCTTCTGTAAGCGCGGCCCGTGATGCTTAAGAATAGAATCGGTAGTGAGCTCAGGGTGCCATCCACGTATCTCGAGCGTTGATAGAGATGGAACATTATTAACTAAGAATACGCTCGCAATAGAATAATAATTGGAAGGTTGCCCACGATTCCAACGTGGAACAAAGTTTATAGACAGTTCTGAAAGTGACGGAAACCGGCAATCAGCTGCCATGTATTCCACTGCGTCCAGTTGCAACTTGGTGTTGAGTCTGAGAGTCTTCAGAACTGAGAAGTCAATATCTTGCCTCCATTTTTCCATGTAGGCTCTGGCGTGAAAGCGATAATGTACGGCACTGTCGCGTATCTCAAGAGCCTCCAGAGCAGCAGCACGTTGATTCTTTGGCTGAGGCGTAAATCCAATCCACGGTGAAGGGTTGTGACGCATGGCTGGGGCGCCAAGCATGCCAATTCCAATCATAACCATGTTCTTCAACCGAGGCGTCAGGTCGGAGACAAGATCTCTGAGAGCTTGAGTAAGATACACATGCTCGTCGTCCGGGTTCTTCCCCAGTGTATATCCATAAACGCCCAGGGACGCAGTCCCAATACCGTGCAAAAATGGAGAAGTCAACAAGGCATATTCGTACGGATCTGTTGTTCCCAGCGGCTCCAGACTCCACAAGGCAAACCGGGTGATATATAGTCTGCACTGTGACTGTGATTGACGTTGGTTAAGGCCGTCAAAGAGGCACGGCGGGAGCTGATAATAACTGGAGTAAAAGATGGACTGCAAACGAGGCAATCGTGACATAAATTCGGCCAAGGGAGCCCAAAGATCGTTTTTCTGATGAGCTGTTTCTTTATACTGCTTTGAGCCTGGCGATCTAGCATACTTTTGCAAGATATCATTCTCATATCCTCCATATTCAACATTAGACAGCCTTGGCCGTTGCCACTGCTTTTGAGATTGGCGCTGATCAATGTATTCACTGATTTTTTCTTCCCAGTCATCGCTGACGATGATTAGACGGTGAACTTTTGAGAGAGCATCTGCACGTCCGAGCACTTCGGAGTAATGCAGTATATCCTCTTTCAAATGCTCCCCATCGTCATACACACAGAACTTCAAAGTTCGAACCAGGAAAGTAGCGCAAAGCGAAAGGAAGAAACTATTCACGCATGCCAGATCGATCACACTGCAGGGGTGTGTTTGGTCCAGATGCTCGCCAATGAGTAGCAGGATCTCTCGGGGTAGTTCCTGAAGCATTGTCAGTTATGAAACTATATAAGAGGCAGGCGGTCCCGGATCGTCACGAAGATAAACCGAGTGGGCTGCGACGCGATTGCGCTAACCCGATTTGGAGCAGCGTAAACACCGTTGCTTCAGTTTCTCAGACGTCTTCTCAGTCTGTCTACTCTTCACTCTTCAGTATTTCTTGCACATCTCGACGAAGCATTAATGAAATAGCTGGAAATTTACTCGTGATAACCGGCAGACATGCGCCACTGATTGAATTACGCGCTGGATTTCCGTTCAAATACCCACTTCAAAGGCTACTGAAGACATAGATCATGCCTATCCACACGTCGCCGTTCCCAACGACGCACGATACAATCGGCGCATCGACTCTAGATAGCCCTACACGTATCCCATCATCGCCTCCAAGCGCCGACAAGGACGATGGAAACGAATCGCCCCGAGTAAACGAACTTGCCGTCACAGATCTCGACAAGCGGCTCTCGCAGTATACAGTCGACTGGAACAAGTTTGCAGGCGGAACGCGCCAGGATATTCAAGACGCGGATGAAGACGATCCTGGGCCGGAGTTTGGTGGACCTGAAGATTTCACATTCAACATAGACCAATACTTGAATGGATCTACGCCTCTTCCAAACCGACAAAACGATGCTGATGATCTAGACGCAGAAGAGGATATGTTGCCAGATTCGCCGTCTCCGCGGCCGCGCCATCATCACCACCACGAAGAAGCTGAGGAGAGCGAGTTCGGCCCGCCGGTCGACATGTCGACCCCTTCGCATCTGATGTGGAGGAAAAACGCCAGCCTAGCAAGGGGAGATGAGACGCGCTTGGAAGATATCGAGGAGAGTCTTCCTAGTTCTCCTGAGAAAGATGACGACAAAGGGGGTAATGGGCTAGAAGAAAGCCGGACATTTACAACTGTGCTACGGGAGATTGAAGATTTGCACGAGCAGAGGCGTGATCGAGATGAAAAGATTCGCCAGAATGAGAAAAAGCTCGCCTCTGTTACCGAGGAGGTTGAATTCTTGCGAGAGGAGCTACAGCGCAAATCATCGCTACTAGCAGAAGCTAACGCTAAAGTTGGCGAAGAAGCTGCGTTGCGAGAGCAGCTGAAACAGCTGCATGAACAAAACGAGAAGAGAGCTGCAAGCGACGAAGACGATGCAAGGGAGCTCGTGAAACTACGCAAGGAGCTGGAGGATGCGCGGGATCAGTTGCAGAAGAGAGACGAAGCTCTGGAAGAGAGCGGTACCAAACTTGGCGAATTAACGGCCAGCTCTGAGCTGCAGCTGCGCCAGAAGAATACCGAGATTGAGGACCTCAAAGCCCAGATCAACGAGAGAGAACTGGAAATCACAGAGGCGGAGGACGAAATGGCGGAAGTGAAACGCCATTACGATATTTTCAAAGACAGGATTGACACATTGGAGACGCGCAATAGTCCTCTTGAGGAGAAGAACATTCTATTGGAGAAGGAGCTGAATCTTGTCAAGGTAGAGCTTGTGGCGCAGAAGAACGCTTTATCAAACCTGGCCACCGAATTGTCTGTTGAGATTGAGAGGAAAGAATACAAGGAGATTGTCAGCAGTATCCAACGACTTTTCCAGGAACGAAAAGAGTCCGACCAAGGAAATTCTACTGAAATCGAAGAGCTCAAAGGCAAACTCGACAAGGCGCAATCTTCTTTACAACAGCATGCCGCTGACAAGCAACTCGCCGAGGCAGAATGGAAGCGATCCCAGGATCTGCTCGGCGAGTCTCGCAGCCTTATTACAACTATTGAAGGCGAGAATACTCGGCTTGCCGCGCAAATCCAGGAACTCAAGTCAAGCCTCACTAAAGCGCGCGAAGAGGCAAGTCTTCTCAAGGAACAACCACCGCCAGTCATTCAAACCCCCAACAACTCCGACCAAATAAATGCTCTCCACGAAGCGCACCGCATTGAAACACAAACCCTCCGCGAAACCCACATGCACGCAACCCGCGATCTGCACACATCCTACAACGACACCATCCGGCATCTCCGCAGCCTACTCTCAGCAACAGAAAAGCGCGAGTCCGAGCTGCACAACCAACTCCTCACCACGCAGTCCTCGACAGCCACGCAAAGCAACGAAATCGCCTCGCTCAAGGCCCAAATCCAACAAGTCCAATCCACTTTGGCCCTCAAAGAAGAGGCGTCCGCTGATATGGACAAGCTGATTGCGCGGTCGATCGAGAAGCGCGAGCGCGAGTGGGAGCGCAGGACGGAGGTGTTGCTGAAGGAGAGGGATAAGATGGGCAAGGCGTTGATGTGGGCTTGGGGCGAGAAGGAGGTTGGCAAGACTTCCTCGTCTTCTCGTCATGCGAAGAAGAGTGAGGGCGCTGCGGAGCCGGCTGGTGAGAAGCGTGAGAGGTCGGGACAGGGGTATCGATATAAGTATGTCGTGAGGTCGTAATTCTTTCGTTAACCTTTCTTTTTTGGTTTTCCTTTTCCTTTTTTTTTTTGTTTGTCATTGCATTTGATGCGTGTTGGGGAGGTTAGGACAGGGTTCATGGGATGGAATGAGGGCTTGGGTGGTGTTTGGCTTTGACTTGATGATGACCGTTCATTCTTTTTTTTTTTTTTTTTTTTTCATTCCTTGGATTTTTTTGGTTCTGGGTAAATTGCTTCGATCTAGGTTGCCTTGAGTTTTACGAATTGACGAATGCTTCAAAATATTTCTTCATATGTAAACCTCTACCTAGGCATAACAAAACGGATATCAAACAATATAATAGTACAGCTATAAGACACTAACATAACATCGTCATTTGCCTAGGCACACTTTCAAAGACATATACTCGTCCTCTCCGCGCCTCTATACGTATTCTTCTTATCAAGAATCTCCCGATCAGCCTCGAGCGCCACGCCGCCGTCGGCCAGGCTCAAGGATGTGCGTGCATTATTCCGCGTTTGGGCGAGGACTTCTCTTTCTCCTCGCATATTTTTATTGTTGTTGATATTGCTATTGCTATGGTTCAGTCCTGACTTGGTAGGGCTGGGCGACCCCCCGTACGTAGAGCTGCGAGGGCGTCGTGTGCTTGGGTATAAAGTCGCGGTATCGTCGCTGCGCGGGATCGGGGGGAGAGTTCGTGACGGATCGAAGCCGCGGCCGTCGTTGGAGTGGAAGCGGCGGTATACTGGTCGAGTAGGATGTGTAGGGGGATAGTGAGGATGGCGTGGTTGGGGATAGTTTATATGCTGTTGCTGTTGATAATGCTGATGGGCTGGAGGATGTCGAGGGAACTGGGTATTTCGAGGAAAGGAGCTGGAGGTATGGAATCTTTGTTTCTGCGAGTGGTTTCTGGTGATGGAGCCGTGGTTTGATAATGAGGTTTGAGAATGGAGAGGAAAGTGACCTCGGCCCATGCTAGGCTGGCGACGAGGGGGACGACGACTTGTCGACTTCGATCTTTGATTCATATTGCTGTTATATGGCCTCTGGTTGAGGCCCTCCATGGACGATTTCGGCGTGACATGAGGATGAGCGTGAGGATGAGACTGAGGCACGTAGTTAGGATGGTGTTGGTGGTGGATAGATGGATTGAGATTCGACGTGCGTGACTTGCGGACCATCAGGGGCACTGGAGGAAGGACAGGAGGAGGATTCCCTGGCGCCGTCATGGATCGTCGTCGTGTTTGGATAGGAGCTGGCTGCTTCGGTTGAGAGTTGGCTGCTCGTACAGGTGCTGGAGGTGCAGGCATAGTTGGAAGCGACGGTTCTTCTTTCTCATTGTCTACTTGCTGCACTGGTTCGGGGATCTCTGGAGACAATGGAGGTGATGCAAGAGCGCGGATTGCCGGATCCTCTGACAGAGGTTTGGACAGATCCCAATCTTTGGGGAGGAATTTCCGGGATGAGACGGAGGACTTTTGCCTCTTGTGCTGTTGCTGCTGCTGTGTTTGAGACTGAGATGGTATTTCTGGAATATCAGGTATCTTTGGCACCGGTGGCCTGGTGAAGGCAGCCTCTGTGCCCATCTGGAGGGTTGAAGTCATGGAAGGATTCCGCGATAGAGGAGAGACATCACTCCGCAAACTGATGGACCCAGCGGCCATCTCGTCGACCGGAGACACCTTTGGCGACGTATCCGTGATCGAGGTGTTTCCAATAGTCGGTCTGATAGAGTTTGTATGCGTGGTGATATGTAACTGAGGGCGGACTCGCGCGGGCCCTGGATAGCGAATGCTGGGCGGTCGCACAGGCGTTTCGAAGAGCGAGCTGTCGTTGGGCGACCAGTACAGCTCTCCATTACCAGGTCCGGCGTCAGGGTGTCGGCAGAGATAGAAGATCTCGTTCTTGAGCGTCTCGCTCTCCCAGCTCGATTCGGAGAAGATGCTGCCATCCCGGGGCGGGCGTTGTGGTGTATAAAGACCCAGGAGGGATGCGTCGTAAGGGCGTTCACAGACTTGGAAGCAGAAGAAAAGGGCGGATGTAGTGATACTAGACAAAATTAGCTTTAGACTCGATTATTCTTAGTGCGAGAGAGAACTTACAAAGCAAGAGTACTTAGGATGACTGTGCCCCTGTGAATCTGACAGCTTACGCCGGCTTTCCAGAACTCATGAGCCTGGGACGTCGATACACAGGTCGCCTGCTTCGAGACAACTACCAAGCCTGCAACAGATGCTGCAAGCCACATGGCCACCATGATGCGAGGGAGATGCGAACAGGCCATATGCAGCGCATTGCGAGGCATGTTCAGTCCCGGGACTCGGCGATACTGCCAGGAGAGTATCGTATGGATGACCACGAAGGGGACAGATAGGAAAGACTGATACAAATATTAGCAAACTTAGAGAAAGAGAATAATGACAGCTGGTTGAGACGTACTGCTATAAGACCGATGATCAAGCTGGGCGTCTCCAGCTCATCGACCTGCGCACTGCCATACAGATAGAGGACAAGGGCACATTGAGTAAAAGACAACAAGAGCATCAGATACAGACCGACGAAGATCACAGTGCGGATCCATGCCTGCTGGGTGCGGGTTGTTTGCTTCGGGCCGAACATGGTGATGCTTTAGAAAGATGATGGTAGATATATATAAGCAATGGATTGAAGCGGAAATCCACTCAATGACCGTTAGATAGGATCATTGCACGGAAGAAATATAATACTAGACGATAGTCCTCAATAAAATATGGACACACCAAGCAACTAGAAAGAGGAAGAAATTCAAGTCTGAAAGAGGAAGAGGGATCGAAGTCCTATAAACGACGACATGGCACGCGTAAAACGCGGCGCACGATAAACTGCAGGGCGGAGAATGCACCAACCATACAGCATACTGAGTGGCAGGTACAGATTGACGTAGAGTGCTAAAATCTTAGACAGGCACAGATACCTAGTAGATGCGCAGGTCTTGACAGGTGCTGGCTGACAGGGTGGTGGGAGAGGTGAAGAATGCGGGAGAATTCCAGACTGGGAAGGGGCGCGTTTGGCTCGGCGCGAATGCTGTCATACTTTCATGCTGGACTGGACACTAAATGTGCACTGGGATAAACTTCGTTTGGTATATAAGAAGGAGTTCCAAGGTTCTTCATCACAGGCTGGATGACATACTCGATTGAAACATCCAGCCCTGATGAAGGGTTAGCTATCTAGGGCGCGGTAGGAGAGTTGGCAACGCCAGGAGACCAGGGATCGATGTGAAGTCAAATCAAATACTAGTTGAAACTGAGACCAGAAAATTTACTTTTTCCTGAGAATATTTTATTTCTTCTCTGCTATTTGTGTAGGTGTGTACGCTCGACGTTTGAAATCCGAAGTTATCGCCGTTTGGGCTGTTAGGGCTAGTTAGGGTTAGACCCTTGCTTCATCCGCCTTGACTGCCCATTCATCATCTGTCCATTGTTTGTATAATGCTTGAATCAATCATCGAGCATTTATTGATATTTAATAATATTTTATTTGCATAGGAATGTCTTGAAAAGTGAGCCATCAGGTGATCATGTATGTACGCTATATGTGCAAATGTGCAAATATGCAATATGCGATCGATCGTAGTCTCTGCTCATGCTAGTCCTGGCTAGACAACCCCAGGAGACAGAATGACAGATCGGAGAAATTCATCATTATATTTCTTTATTATCACTTTCATCTCGACGTGACTTGTACTTTGACACGTTCATCCTATCTGTTGTGACTCTGCAAGGCTGACAGGGCCCAGGGGTTTGTGGCGGCGGCTGTGCTGGCCTACACCTGCGGCCTCTCCTTTTCAGACCGCTACAGCGTAAGTCCTGTTTTATCCAATAGGAAATTATTAGTCGCTTACGCTTCCTGCATTTGTTTAGTGCACTATGCACGAGAATCACATCAATCGCGAATCCCGTGGTCAATTGCTGCAGGTACAAAAAGGTTTCGTATGGCGGATTCGATCACGATGATGAGCCTCATCTCGTTCAGCCTTGGTGAAATTTACTCAGTACGAGGGTTGGTTGATTGATCGTAGATTTCAGGTAGATATAAAACGAGGGTTCCTGTAGACGGTGTTTCATTATTCAGATCAACGACAGAAGATACGAGTATTATTCTATATCAATAATACGACTGGTGACAGGATGACAACTTACTCACAAGGAAATCACATATCGAGTCCCCCGCCAGCTTACCATACAAACCCCAATGCTGGCTGGGACTTCTTCGGCGAGAACTCTAACCACCATCTCTCAGAGAATACGTCTTATAAAACAGAGCCTGTCAACAACTACGGCAGCAACTACAACGGTCCCTATGGAGCAACACCTAACCCTTATGGACCGGAAAGAGTCAATAATATCCCACCTGAAATAGAGAAAGGCAGCCGTCTCTTCCGCGTCGATACCGAACTACGACAAAGATATCACGCTCTAGATGCTCGACTCGGTACCTGGACCCTCGCCTATCAGTTCACGCACTTCATCGCAGCGACTATCCTGCTGTGCGTGTGCGGAGTTGCTATAAAATTGTACCAGGACCCGTGGCATCAAGCACAAGTTGTCGGCAGCGGGGCGAGTCTTGCTTATTCTCTTGCTGGGTTGATTGTTGGATGTGTTGCGGTATGCAAATCCGCTGTGACAATAAAAAGAAAGAAGACTGACAACGCCACAGGGAATAGCAGCCCTCCTCCTCGTGTCCCTAGACTATTTCCTGCCTGTCTGGGGCCTCATCCTGCAATGCGTCACGCTGATGATGTATGCCCTCAGCGGCGCGCTGACTGGCTACGGCTCTTATATTACGCGCAATAACCGGATATGCAATAATAAATATGCGGAGGACTCTGACTGCTACAATATCCGGCTGTCGGCCGGGTGGAGATGTGGCATTGTTGCTGTCGCCATGTGTGGTGTTATCATGTACTCCTTCCCTGTTTGGACATTCTTGGTTGATAGCCACTGACGATGATTTGGCAGATTGGCGCAGATAACGTACTTGACGCGATGGGGTGTTGTCTGGTGGAAGTTTAGGAGGGAAAATCGATGAATATTTGTTTAGTTATCCCCTCTTTATACCAACATACATTGCATAACGTATGTGCTTGTGTATACACTCCACTGCGAATACGACATTGCCCAGCGACATCCACAGTAAGCACTGAGCAGCAATAGTTGCAATAGAACGGGTCTCTGGATGCGGCTGAAGTGAACAAGTGAAGCGGCCATTCTCGGAAGCAAACCGGTTTTCCGACTTTTACCTAATCTGAATGCTAGCAAGTCGAGCAGCGACTAGTACAGACTACAGACCCTGTGCTAAATTCTAGTCTGACGGAGAACGCCGTATCGAGTACAGCGTATCACTGACCGTAAACGTGATTGCAAAATCAGTAGATACGAGAAGGCGAGATGCTAGCGCACGCTAGAATGCTACCTCATCTCTTTTTGCCAAATCAGGAAATTTTGTATGGAATATGGGTGTGGGGCCACTCGCACGGTGTTTTTCCGGTGAGGGTACATCCGAGCCAATCACGGCCCTCCACCGCGCTGATTCGGCGAGAGATAGGTTGGGTCGGGCGTGTGATTGGCCGGAAGCCGCGGATGTTGGGTAAGCCTGGTAACGTCCGGTAAAGTTACTGTAAAAAGCTTACCCACCAGGTCAATTTAACCGAGCGTGCTTTGCGGTGGTGTATATAAAGATGTCCTTTGGTCTCCTGTCTTGGTCTCTTCTTGGCCTCTTCCTGGCCTCTTCCTGGCCTCTTCCTTGGCCGTCTTGGTTTCTTGTCTGTTGGTTCGAAGTGAGAAGTGACAAAATCACCATTCAACAGAGTGGAATGTGCGTCCTATGTATGTGTAAGAGTAAGTGTATGTATATGGTGACGTCGAAACGGCTATCGATAAGCACGTGGTCTCAGGAACAGGAAGGCGGACTGCTGATCCGGTACGCCGGTAAGCGTGAGATACACACTAGGAAAAAATTACGAGAATTATGACTGTGCTGGACTAGCACTGCTAGCGCAGCAGCTAGTCGATTCTGTGCCATGAACAGCCAGGCAGAAATCGTCGTGATGAGGCTCTGCTGCCCTACTAACGAGCCTCGTCTATTTGCTCTGCATGCAATCCACCGCAGGCTCCAGTCTTAGTGCATGGCCCCCCTCAGGTCGCCCTCTGCACGGCCAATGGACACCAGGCATCGCCACAAAAAATATTACCAACAACGCCCGTGGCGTTCGACGTCCACGGTTTAAGATTAAAAAAACGTATCAATGCATACAGTGATGGTACGCAGTACTACACACGGCCAACTGCATCGTCGTGCTGTGTCGGTGGCGGTGGGCATGTAACATTGCAAAGTCCTATGTATGCGGTAGTATTGCTACTGAGAACTTCGTGAGAGTCTGACAGGAGTCCTCAGGCAATAGGCCAAAGCACTGTAATTTACCTCGTATTGATACATAGTATGTACTAAGTATGTAGTAAATTTAATGTACCCAGTGTTGGTGGTGGCATCATGCATTAGTGAGCCTTCCTATCCAAGGCTGTCCATTCTGGGCAGGAGGGTACCTGACTACCTGTTGGTGGAAGGAGCCAGCCAGGCCAGTCGCCAGTGTCCACCTCTAAAACCTACGAGGTCCTTCTCTCTCTCTCTCTCTTCCTTCCTCTCTTCACTCTCTCCTTCAAGGCCTCACGCTCACTTCAAGGCTTCACGCTCCACGCTCATTCAGCAGACGTTGTCTGCGTCCTTTCTTTCGGTGCTCGCCAAAAGCCTTCGTTCTCTCTGGCTCGACCAGAATTACATTCTTTAGTTAGTCGTTTTCTTTCGTTGTAGACTCAGCCATGTCTGGAGCTACAGCCGTGACCTTTGACGGTCTTACCCAGGTTTCTACATATTATGTATGTCCCTCTTCATCCTTGTCCGAGTTCTGTTCTTGAGACGAAAGTATACTGACGGCTATCAGGGCCAAGGAGCGTACCAGCCACGTCTGAGCACGTTCTGTGCCGAGTCGTCTCTGGACATTATCAACATCGGCTTTGTTAATGTCTTCCCCGACGTCGGCAAGGGTGGATGGCCAGAGACCAACTTTGGCAACCAGTGCGATGGATCTGTGTACGTGAATGACGGCGTGACGACCGGCTTGCTTGCCAACTGCCATCAGATCGTCGAAGACATCCCACTCTGTCAGGAGGCGGGAAAGAAGATCTTCCTTTCCTTGGGAGGTGCTTCTCCTGCAAGTGGACAAGTTATTGACAGCGAGGAGTCGGCTGTCGATTTTGCCGATTTCCTTTGGGGTGCCTTTGGTCCGGTGGACTCGGAATGGACCGCCCAGGGCCTTCCCCGTCCATTCGACGACGTCGTTGTTGATGGATTCGACTTTGATATTGAATGGGGCACTGATCACGGTACGCATTCTTTCTTCCTTTCAACGTTATTCACCGGCTAATTAAAATAGGTTATGGCTATCTGGCAAACCAGTTGCATTCGCTTTATGAGACTTACTACTCCAACAACGCTGGATCCAAGCAATTCTATCTTTCCGCTGCACCCCAGTGTTCCATTCCTGACGCACATCTCGACATCGCCATCAAGTACGCTCCTTTTGATTACATCTGGGTTCAATGGTACAACACTCAACCCTGTGCAGCTGTCAACTATGTCGAAGGCACTGGCGGTTTCAACTTTGATGCCTGGGTGAACGTCATCCTGGCAGGCGCCAACCCGGAGGCTAAGCTCTTCGTTGGTTTGCCTGCAGAGGAGTCCGAGGCCAACGCTGGATATTACATTGACTACCCGGATGTCGCGCCTCTGGTTAACGAGTACATGACCAAGTACCCGTCCACATTCGGTGGTATCATGTTGTGGGAAGCCACCGGTTCGCTCAACAACACTTCCCCTAATGGAAACACCTACGCAGACAACATCAAGGACATCCTGGTCAGCGCTGCTACAACCATTGTTCCATCGCCTACTCCCACCCCTACGCCAACTCCTACGCCGACACCAAGTTCGTCGTCTTCGTCTTCGACCTCTACCAGTTCAAGCTCGTCCAGCAGCTCCAGCTCCAGCTCCAGCTCCAGCTCTTCCTCGTCGTCTTCGTCTTCCTCTTCGTCTTCGTCGAGCAGCTCTAGCTCCAGCTCCGTCTCCACCCAGACCCCGACCCCGACCCCAAGCTCTTCCGCTTCGTCGTCTTCGTCTAGCAGCTCCAGCTCTAGCTCCAGCCCAGCTTCCACCCCGACCCCGACCCCAAGCTCTTCCGCTTCGTCTTCGTCGTCTAGCAGCTCCAGCTCCAACTCAGTCTCTACACCAAAGCCCACGCCAACCCCAAGCTCTTCGTCGTCTTCATCTAGCAGCTCCAGCTCCAGCAGCTCTAGCTCGGTCTCCACACCAAAGCCAACCCCGACCCCAAGTGCTTCCGCTTCGTCTTCTTCCTCTTCAAGCTCCAGCTCTGCTTCTTCTTCAAGCCCAAGCTCGAGCAGCGCTGTCCGCTCATCCACTCCCGCCGCTTCTTCAAGCTCAAGCAGTGCTGTCCGCTCATCTACCCCAGCTGTTTCTTCTAGCTCGTCGTCTCAACCAGTGGTTCCATCAAGCTCAGCTGTTGTCTCTTCCAGCGCTGCTGTTTCCTCGTCTGCTAAGTCTACTACTAGCTGCTCGTCATCGAAGCGTGCTTCTTCGTCAGCCGTCGTCTCTTCCAGCGCTGCTGTTTCCTCTGCTAAGCCCACCACCAGCTGCTCGTCATCGAAGCGTACTTCTTCGTCAGCCGCTGTCAGCACTCCTTCTTCTTCGGCACTGATCTCGTCTGCCAGCAAATCTTCCAAGCCAGCGACTAGCCCCTGCTCCAGCCGTCTGTCCAAGTCCTCCTCCCACACTGTCTTGCCATCATCTTCTGTTGTCACCAGCAAGGCGTCGTCGACTGCTGTTGTCTCTCCCGGAGGTGGATCTTCCTCGTCCCAGACTGGAGCTTCGTCCATTTTCCAAACCACAACGATAATCGTGTCTCCGACATCTACCGGACCGGCTGGATCTTCTAGCAGCTCTTCAAGCTCTGGATCTGCTTCAAGCTCTGGATCCGCCTCTACCTCTGGCTCTGGCTCTACCACCTCTGGTGTTTCTGCCCCAGCTACTGGTACTATCACTGCCGTCGCCACTGCCAGTGCTACCGCCACCGAGACTTCAACCAGCTCCGAATGGACCACTACCGTTGTGACCACTTCCTATGTCTACATCTGCCCCACTGGACTTGCAACTAGCACCATTACATACACCTCGTCGTACTGCCCATGCACCGCGACGGCCAAGGCTACCACTGTTTTGCCAAGTGGCTGGGCTACTACCACCGCTGTCTGCACCGTGTGCGGTCCTGAGCCAACCACAGTGACACTGACTCTGCCACCCTCTGTCAGTGCTACCGCTACTGTCCTTCCAGGCTCCGGCTCTGGCCCTGTTCCTAGCTCGGGATCCCTCCCAAGCCCTGGTTCAGAATCAGTGACTCCTGGTTCCGGCTCTGGTCCTTCTCCTAGCGCTGGATCTTACCCAAGCCCTGGTTCAGAGTCAGTGACCCCTGGCTCCGGCTCTGGTCCTTCCCCCAGCTCTGGATCTTACCCAAGCACTGGTTCTGAGTCAATTGTCCCTGGCAACGGCGCCGGCAACACCTCTGTCGGCCCAGCTGGCCCATCTCAAACCACCACCATCGGCGTTGCTCCCGTACCAGCGTCAACCTTGAGCTCGACTTCCCGTCCAAGCGCCTCTTCATTCCCCACGTCGCCTAGCTACACTTCCACTGGTGTCAGCCCAGCGTACACCGGGGCTGCTGCTGGTGCTCGGGCCAACTTGAGTCCCTTCGTTGGTGGCTTGATCCTTGCTATTTCTGTGTTTGCGCTCCTGTAAAAGGGCGATCCATATTTCTTTTTCACATCATGGCGGAATTTGACTGATCAATCTAATTAAAACGATATGCTTGCGCTTAATTATTATGTACAATTTTACTTTTCTTCTACTTCTACGATTCTTTTCAAAACTTTTCTTTCTGAGCGGTTATCTGATGTACATACAAGATACTAGTAATGTTTACGTGTACGTATATACACTGATGGCTCGCTTTATAATTAAAATTCCTGCAACATATCAATATGATCAGTAAGTATGTCAAGTGTTGTACAATTATCAACAGGTGTACTAGGAAAGGCGGGTGAGGGCTTAACCCTAATTAGCCCTAATCTCGGAACATCGCCGCTGGATGAGAGAATGAGCTGATTACCTTTGAGCACCTAGCTACCTCACCATATTCATATAGTCATATGCTAACTTGCTCTGATCTAGATCCTTAGTCTCCATGTTGCTTGGTTACATTGTCAAGCTGCGGCCAAGCCAAAGGATAAGCCCAGGCATTGTTTGCTCGTTTGCCCTGGTGTCACCATGGCACAAACTGATCAATTGATATGAAAAATTTTGCGTCCCGTTTGTCTTCTTTGTCTTCTTTAATCTCTCGCCTAGCGTTTTTTGTCCGCGCCTGCCTTATAAGGATCGATCCCACTTTCTCCAACTTCTTCTCCAACTTCTCCTCGTACACACCCAACTGAGAACACGTCCGTCATGCATACAACAGCATGATAAAGCTGAGTTCGAAATGTTTCTGACAGCGGAATTTGAAGGCAAAATACACATAAAACGAGCATTACCAAAGCCCCATTGACCCTTTTTGGTGGCTTCGTGGTCAACATTCCGCTATCACAAACCTGAGTTCGAAAGTGTCTCAATCATCATGGAAGCGAAGAGAGTCGGAGCGCTGCAGGACATCGACATGAAGCAGGTCCTCATCTACATGTCAGGAGCCCAGCAGTGGCGAATGAAGGTCGAAATCCAAAGAACATAGTGGACAGAACATATGGTGCCATGACGGATGGCATGACCTGGGAGTTTCTCCGATTAAGTGGACGATGACCCGATCTTAGACCAAGACCTCGAGATCACTAAAGAACAAATGTTAATACGGAACGAAGAGATTCGGCGGAGTAAGTCTTTTTCCAGCTAGCACACAGCTCTTCTCTTGGAAATATATAGTTGCTGACTGAAAATATCTACAGCTTACGTGGTGCGAGACTCTGATCAGGGCTATAAGTGCCTAGGTCCTCGCCCTATGCCTAATCACTTATTGACTCATTTATGCCCAAACGAAATTACTATTGGGTTTGATGCAGCACCAATAATTTCGTCGAGAGGACTTACGTTAAGCCCAAGATGCGTCTCTTGCAACTATTCACTGCAGGCTTTCAGGATGATCAATACGAGTGGAAACAAGCTATCATCAACTGGATTCTACAGTTACACACGTCAATCTTGCACCATCCACAGGCATGTTGACCATATAATCAAAGACACACTGAATCTTTAACCTTATCAACACCTGCAAAAGCCTTCCCACCCACACACGCTGAGTGGGTGGCCCATGTCGAGTCGCTGATTGTCGAACCAGACCACTGATGATGATATTATGATGGAATGCCCCAGGCATCCCCATCTCGCTCTGTAGGGCTGCGGCTTCCCAATTGGGCGCCGCCGGCGCACACATATTTTCTCTCGCGCAAGAGCCTCGGGAGCTTCCCTCCTTCCTCTCCTCTGCTAGCTAGTCAATACGACACCACTTGGCCTCATTTTTGCGAATTGCCCTGCTGCCATATTACGAAAAAAAAAAAAAAAACACTGAATCAACGAGCAATACCAAAGCCCCATCAAGGGGTCCATTTGGTGGCTTCTGCTCAATCCAGGCGTCAAGTCTGAAAGGCACCAACGAGTCTGCCGTTATGTACATGCTAGGCTGCGACTTTAAGTCAGCAAACAGCCTCTACGTCTGGGACACAAGTGCCATCCCGGGCAGCGACATTTGTGCAGATACTGGTATAGTCTCTATATATTGCATACAATGTTGATGGAGTACGCTAACTAGTTATAGAGTCTGTCATTTGCTGTTTTCTTCGGAGTTCGTGTTGGGAGATCTCATCGTGCGAAGCATTCACGCGAACGATAGTTGACCTTGTTGTTACCGACCGACTTGATGCCAACAATAAAGAGATGGGTGAAAGGGGGACTTCGCTATCCAGACCACCACTCACCTGCACAAGCTGAGTGGGAGGCTCAGGTCGAGGCCACTGATGATGATATTACGACAAAACACACTACATAAACGAGCAAGACCAAAGCCCCATTAAGGGTCCCTTTGGTGGCTTGTGGTCAATATTCCGTTGTTATGATGTTCCCGGCATCGCACGAGAGTTGCAATCGCAGCAGCAGGGGTCGAAAACAAGACTCTGAGAACATATGATCAACAAATCTGCCTCAAAAGTCAGCACAACGCAATTTTTGCTCTACCGCACAACTTTCGAGAAAGAGTAACATGTCGAAGTAAGTACGGAGTGCAGATTCCTCTTATCAGCCTAGGCTAATGATTTTGTTTAGTTAGCGATACGTCGTCAAGATGCACGCTCCAGACACTACTAAGTACTTGCTCATCCTGCCAGAATCAGAATGAGCTTCGCAACACTGAATATCTATACGCGGGACTCTACTGCAAATTGTTTACTCGGATCGACGAAGAGATAAGGGACGCGAAGCTAAACTTCCTCAAGTTCTCAGCGACTCATTCTTTGTTACCTGCTACTGCGGCGCAGTGCCGCTCTGTAATTCGCACCATTACACCTGTCGTTCAACCTATTGATACCGTTCTCTATGGCGGTTCCGACGAGTCACTTGACTCTAAGAAAATGAGCGCCATCAGGTGAAGAACAGAAAGAGACAACTCGCGAAGGCACCCGGGACCAAGGTCGTCGGCTTCCCAAACTCCAAGTGCTCGAGGGTTACAGAATGGATTCTCACTCCCAGGAACCCCAAACCCAGGAGAAGCAACAGTCTTCCAAGCTGTTATTGATCTGACCTTAACTTTCCTATCAAGGAATTTCAAAACATAATGTCTGCTCACACCACCGATTAAGCGTCAACTCCGAGGAACCAAGATACAAACGAGCCTGTCGTTATGATTATGCTAGATAGAAAGCAACTTTCACCACTTGCCATATCTGCAACCTCTCCGTTCAGCGAATTTGGTGATTAGGGCAATCGATATCACTAACTCCGGACTCTTAACGCACAGAACCGGATGCAGTCGCCAGTTTCCAGCAACGTGGGAAGAATCATGGAGACTGACCTTGGCACCTAATTTTATGCACTCGATGCCCGCAAGAAGGTGGCTGAATCCTGCCCATAATGCAGCGGGTTCTCAATTGAACCATCTAGAAGCTAGCAGTGATGACCCAGAAGCACTTCATCTTATGCGTCTTCCTTCAAGACGAGTTCGAACAAAGGATATAAGCCGGAAGCCAGCACAGGTTTTGGTTTCATCAGGGAGATATAGTGGTGGCCAGTTGAGACCGCGCGACGTACAGCTCGACGTGTTTCTACAGTTCACTGGAGCCAGAAGGCGAAGCAGAATGCCAAAAATATCAAAGCTGCAACACAAGAATCCTTGCTAGCGGGAATCGATTACAAAAAGAGCCCGAATTCATAACAGCGTTACTACTAAAGGAGTCTTTTCAAGAGGGGGCATTGTTAACTACGTTTCCTGTACCATGTGACCACATATTAGGTTGTTTACGCTCAAGTAGATGAATACGTCTTGTATCTGCTTACCCACATCAAGAGAGAGAGAAAGGGATCATGTTCATAAAGCCAATAAACTCCATCTAATGCACGAGATAGATACAAAACAGTTTTTTTCAAATAAACAGGCACGCTCATAAAAATAGTCAAATATGTAAACCGCTGCACATGCTATCGAAACAATCTCCTCCCCCCAGTACCGGCGTGCAATGTAAAGGCACCCCTAGCTCCCAAGGTTGGCTGGCTCAGACCAGACATACCCGTTCCGTGGCCTTCGCCGGCACGTTTATACCGTCGCAGAGCCTCGCGGATGTGATCTGGAAGAAGCTGGCCGCGGTGTGGGTTTACGGGCGGTACAAATTCCCGTCTCACGGAGGCTGTTTTGGAGTCTGCGTTAAACCCGTTAACTTGTTGCCCTGTGCTTGTCGTCGATGCATATGGAGAGTGGTGATCTGTAGGTAAGCCCGCTGGTGAGAGCATGGCTGGGATGTTGTGCGGCGTAGCAGGAGACTGCGATGTCTTCTTCTCTTCCTCTTTGGCTGCTGACCCGTCATTGGACTTGGCTTCTTTAGCTCTGGCCTCCTCTTTGGCCTTGGCTTCTGCTTCCGCCACCTGAATCTCGGCTTGCTCCTGCACCCAAGCATCTTGGGCAGCTAGATCGTATGCCTCTGCCCATTCCTCCTGCACGGTTCTCGCCTTTTCGATGATCTCGCCTATGAAAACTTTGGTAAAACCGTTGACCACCGTTACGACGCTCTGCGGAACGGATTGTGAAAGAGCATGGTTAACAATTCGACGAAGAGTTTCTTTCCGCAGCCTCGTCCGGTTCCATTTCTCATATCGATCGGCTTGGAGTGGTGTGAAAGAACCGGTCAAAACACTAGAAACCAGTCGTTAGCATCGAACCATACCCAAATGTAAAAGTCATCACATACGCAAGATTCTTCTTCTCCGTCGCAAGGTCAAGAAACCCCTCTGTCGCCCCAAGCATATCACCTTCCATATCCTGCTCCTCATCCTCCTCACCCGCCTCATCATTCCCTCCAGCACCACCAGCGCCTCCCCTAACCGAAGCGCCATCAATATCCGCCGAACCAACCCTCGTACTCCGGCCATCCGCCCCCCTCACCGTCGAAGCATCCTCCCGATCCTTATCAGCCTTCTTCTTGCGCCCTCTCTTCTTCGGCCCGTCCAAAACACTACTTGCGCCCCCAAGACTGCCCGTAAAGCTGCCCGTCACGCTACCGGCGTCGCTGGGTGCGCGGCTGCGCGCACTCTCCTCCATGCCCATCCCCACCGGGAACGAGGTTTGTCGCAGGGGGTGCATGCGCGGCCGTTTCGCCTGGCCGGATGCTGTGGATGAAATCGACGCGCGCTTGCGCGGGTTGAGCGGGTTGGGAGTCGTGGGTGGCGGCGAAGACATGGTGTGTGTTGTTCCGTGATGGTATGGTGTTGGAGCAGTTGTAAAGTGAGATGGATGTCATGTAAATTTGATCGTAGAAGATAGTTAGTCTTGTGCTGGTGGAAGAATCCGCCGTTGCGAGTAAGGATCAGCCGCATGCGCAGGACGAAGTGGCGGCAGTTGACAGTGTTGAGTATATATTGTATTCAGTCATGAACAGCGCTGCGCAACAATAGACTGAATAATGGCGGTGCAATTGTTGAGGCGGAGGTGAGAGATGGATGAGTTCAATCAAGAAGTTGTCCAAGGAAGGATCCACCCAATCGGCTTCTCCACATTTCCTTAGGCCTAAGGCCTAAGGCCGCTAGGGACAATAGCAAGTTATTAGCAAAGGACTTTAAGCCTCAATAACTCCTCAACAAGTTTGGCATTATAACGAATACAATAAATCAATGGCTTGGCCTTTATTATAGCTTCTAAGGTTGATTTTTACTCATTGGTCGGAAATTAAGCGCATAATAGCTCGTAAATTACTAGCAACAAACCGTGACAGCTTGATGCAGCATGCAGTAGAGACAGACTATGTAATGTAATAACAGGAGAGGTAAACAACACAAGCTGCGATTCACATCGATTGCTCGAAATGAAAAGACAGGCAAGTATTGCTGTTCCATATGAAAATGCACAAGTCAAGCCAATGACGAATACTAGCGGTAGAGACGGTAGGCTTGATAGAAACGCAAAGACAATAATCAATCACTGGCAATCTGAAATAAAAAGTCCATCATAGTTCTCCAATCCGCGGAGCACCTCCCTTCCAGTCGTTGCGCTCGTAGTAACGGAAGACCAGGTCGTATCCATCAAGATCATGGACAATGCGATCCACACGGCGATATCCAGGGATGTTTTCCATCTTCTGGGCCCGGAGAATGGCAGCGCGGTCGTACTTGCTTGCGCTAAAAGCATCCTCCGAGACGTAACCGGGCTTTGCTTCAAATAGAGTAACAGTGAAACGGCCAGGCTTGAAGATATCAACCACATGTTTGACTATTTCTGCCGTCTCCCTGCCGCTCTGGGAATGAGGCACGTTAGTCTCAAAGGATGCGTAGGAGCATTGAGGCTCTGGCGTGACGTGGACGGTGAAGTAGTGAGTGCCAGATTTTCCATCAGGAGCAGGCACAACACCGTTGGCAGAGAAACCACATGGCGTGAAGAGATAGGCGTCGATGCGGGATTCAGGATACTTGCTGGTCGGGTAGACATCGGACAAACCGCACGACTCCGAAACGACAGTGCCAAGGGCATGTCCTTCGGTAGTCAGTTCTTCTGGCAGAGCGTGTTGCTGCTGCTCACCGTCGGATTCTATGTCGCTCATGTCTGAAGAAGTGTTGCTAAACACGTCAACATGCTCGTCTTTTTCCTTCTCGAGTTTTCGATAACGGAGCTCTGCGACCGCACTCGCATGGTCGAGGTAGAATTGCTCGGCATTCTCCTCTTCCAGATCCGTCATCAAGATTTCGAGGGTTTCGTCGTTTTGTTCGTAAGACTCAGAATTCGCTCTCTTGCTGTCGAGATCCTCCGGGATGTTGATAACCCGGGTTTGGGTTTCAGGAGGTGGGCTCGCTGGTGGCGTCAACAGGGTATGAGGTTCGGTCAGGTAAAGGTACCAATGCTCGCCGTTCATCTTGCCAATCATGTAGGCGCTGCCATTGGCAAACAGTTTGTCCATGCTTTTGACTTCATCGCGCCAGCTGCGATGCGGGCCCCGCTGACGGTCGGGAAAGAGGAAATTCTTTCGACTGTAGAATACGCGATAGGGGGCAGCCGCAACGGCAAGGTCACGACAAGGAGGCGCGGTAGATTTGGGAAACCCAGCAAACAAGGCAGCAATCTCCAGGATACGTGGGAGACCTGACAGAAGGGTCGTAGTGCCGCAAGTCTTCAGAATAAGCTTGTGGCGCCAGACAAACATGCTGGATTCGGACAATAGGTAGGCATCGACATCGTCCGACTCGACAATTGACAGCACTTTACAATTCACCAAGTCAAGCATGTCCTTCCATATTTCGGCAGGAACTGCTTTGAGACCCAAAGGCTCAGTTCCGCCGAGGAGATTATCGGCGGCGGGACCAAACCAGACCTCTAGCAGTTTCTCGGGACCTATACACGAGGAATTAGTGGTTGAGAAATAAAAAGCACGCAAATGCAGATGCAGCCTACCTTCAAATGCATTGGAACTGTCGAGATCAACGACAGCTTCATGATTGATCTTCAAGGACGGAGTCCCGATAAATGAGGACGGTGAAGCCGTATAGTTCTTGGGGATTCCAATGTACACCATATCCGTAGATGCAAGAGTTCTGACTGTGTAGAAATTTTTTGATTGTTCTGGTCTTGTTTGAAATGAGACTTTGAGTTGTCTTTTTTTGTATTTTCTGGTTAATTCTCTTCGACGAAGATGATCACGACGTTAATTAGGCTGTGACGACGAGAGCCGTAGAAGCACAATCTGCCACCCAGGGGACAATGCGGTGTCCGCCTGAGAAGAAGAAGGCCCGTTTATCGAAAGATGAGTGGAGCTGGCTAATCAGCCAGCTAGGAGTGACGATGAGGGGTGTTAGGGAGGGCGCGCGGACAAGAGGTTGAAGAATAGATCGAACGAAATGGTGGCGATCTGTGTCGTCCTCGCACTGAAGATACCGATACCGGTCAGAGTATCGGGTCTAGCAGACGAGGGTATCTGCTCTGATGGGAGATGTAATTTGGTTGAGAAGGCGTGGGATAGAAAAATCTGGCAGCACGAGGGGTGCTATCGGGGCCTGGAGAGAGTTAGAATAGAATTTCCAGACAGCCAGAGTGTGGCAATTGTTGATTGTCAATGTCAATTGACAAACAGACAAGGGCCAAGCTTTTCTTCTTTGTCTGGGAGACTCACTTTGCAGGCTTAGACAGGAAACGCAAGAGATCCTTTGAGCTCATGGAAGGCAGGCAAAGGCTTTGCTTAAAGTGAGGTGGGTGCAGCAGCGCACATCAGCATCGAAGACTGGCAGGAGATGACAGTTTCGAGGCGAGAAAGGGACGGTAATTGAGAGAGTAAACTGGTCGAGACAGCGAACAGACGTGGGAAAGTTCTCGAGGTGTGGTTGTGGAGTGTTTGTGTGGTCCAGCTGGGTCTGCGAGAAAAAAAAGCGCGCGGGGGCACCCGTCACTCTGTATGTATTGTATGTATTGTATTTTACGGGCCATACAAATGCCTCACTACTTATGGAAGGCACCCACACGACAGACATTATCCTCTATACGGAGTAGAACTTGGCATATTACATACATATAGTATACATACTACATAGTACTTACATATTATACAGCATATTACTTACTATATATATACAGCTAAGAAAGAAATCGCGCAGTGACAGAAGTGCAGAGGCGGAGCGGTGAGTCTCGACCGGCCTACTTTGCTATATGCAGTGGCACTAGATAATAGTAGACAGCGATGCTGATATCGCACTAGATAGTTAACAGTAGCAGATGCACTATGACTAGCTACGTCCGGAGTACGGATACTTGAATGAATATCAGGGCAGAAGGATTAATTACAGGCCGGTAACGCTGATACGCGTAATAAACCTGTCGGGCAGCAGTGACGTAGTGGTCCAGCCAATACTTCCCCTGTATGTCAGCATATATGATACACTTTATTAGAATGTATTGTGATGAAATATTGACTATTTCTGTTCAATTAAATGTATGGCCTCGACGAATGCCGCAAAATAAACTAGATAAAATAAAATAAACGCCTGTATGTCATGTACCGCCGCCACCGAATCGCCATTTTGAATCCGCCATCCAGATTCCACAACGCCAGAAACGATAAACGCCCTTAGATGATAAAAGGAATGATATATACAGAATGCTGTTCTACTGCGCTAAAATGGCATGCGCCAACTGCACCTCCCCTGCCTCCGCAATCCTGGTCGCAAGCAGCTCGCCGATTTTCTCCGTGAGCTGCTCGAGGACCTCTCCAGAGACCTCGGCTGCGTGGCCATTGGTGAGGAGTACGCGGTCTTCTTGCAGCGTAGAAAGAACAGAGACCAGCAGACCGAGCACCTTCTCGGCCTCGGGTCGTCGTGGTCCCTCCTCGGCAATGGCAGACTTTAATAATTTCTCGTATGGCTTGAGGTTTGGCAGGATCAGTTCGCGCACCACATCGGCACCGCCAATAGAGTGCAGTCCAAGGATGGCGCCGTAGTGTGTTCCGAACGGTTTTGCGGGGTCGAGGAAGTTTTTCAGACATGATCGTGCGATTCGGGGCTTGAGCGTGTGTGAGGCGTGTGAGTATTTCTTGGAAATCATGCCTAGCAGTGCGGCTGCTAGCTCACGCAAGGCAAATTGCTCCGACAATTCAGTGTTGCTGCCGCCGAACTGGCGTCCAACGAGGCACGTGAGCACCGGGGGGACAAGTGCAGATATCTAAGTATAATCAGTATTCCGTACATGACGGGATCTGGAAGGAAGAGACTCACGTAAGGATCAATGTAAAGAGATTGGTTCTGAATCATCGCTTCAGCCAGGCGCATCACCTGGGTCAAGACAAAGATATTATTCAAACTATGCGTCACCTTCTCAGAGATGAACTGCACAAAATACGGCACAAGCTGGTGTAGCCCCGGATCCTCGCGTAAACTAGAGTACGCCGACGTCCTGTACTCCTCGCTAGTCGGGTCGAGGAAAGCGCTGCACACTTTCTCAAAGTAAAGCTGTAGTTCTTTGGATAGAATGTGCTTGACCAGAGGTTTGACGGCAGTGTTTTGATTGCCGCTCATAGCAGCCAGATTGGGGTTTGCATTGGGGCCTTTGGAGACCAGTTCGAGGTTGCGTGATTCGTTGGATGTAGGATTTTGGGGGATCAGTGGCTGCACGCCTTCAACGGCAAGCCAATGTGCTGTTGATCATATTCAATTAGTATTTCCCCTTCTATTTAGTACTCCAAACTAGACAACATACCGGTAAACGTAACCTCGCGAGGCACCTTTGGCAACGGAGCATTTATCAACTTCTCGAAATCCACCTCCTCGTCTTCAACATAAAACAACGGCTGTCCAGGGCCCAGCGATGCCTCTCCAAAACGTAACGGACGTGTTGACTCATATCCATAAAGCGGCTCGACGTTTAGCACTCGTAGAGCGTGCGAGATGTCTTGTGTCGTGAGTACCGTGCGCCGGCCATGGCGCATGAATTTGAGAGCTTCCTCTAGCACTTGGGCAATGCGGTATTCGACGTCTCGCGCGAGGTTCTCTGTTACGTCCTTGCTCAGGTTTGAGATGCCGACGGACTCGGCGACGTCGCGGATGTTGTCTGGGTTCCACACAGACATGGTCGTTGTGGTTTGACAAAGTCTGGACGGGCGCAATCGACGGACTTGTTTCGATTTTGATGGGAGGTTGTCGTTTTATCGAAAGAGAATGCGATGTCAGCCCTAGAAGACCATGCGCATACTGTGGCTCCGCGTCCAAAGTACCTTCTCTTGAGCTTTGAGCGACAAGTGAGGTGAGTCGAGGTTGGTTGATGGTTGTACTTGGAGCTGTCGGAAAATTAGCCAATCGCAATCTAATCGCCAAGACAGTTAATGCCTTGTTTTTCAGGCAGCGATTATCATACTACAATCACTAGTGCCCTCCCAATATCAATGATTGAGATCAATAATTGAAAAGTAATGGATTATTTTTAAGAAAGTTGGAATAGCACTATTATTTGCAATTGCTATATTAACAAGTCGCAACATGAATGTCAACACGCTTCAACTGGGTATAAAATCGACTAGTGACCTCGAGAAAACATGAATTATCAGGCCAGTCGCTCATGCTGTGACGAAATATACAAACTGCAAGAAAGGGGTATGAATGCATATTGATCACAAAATCTGTCCAGCCACGCTGGCAATAATCGGGTATCTCGATATTAATCACGGGGTATATCAGGGTATGAATTTACTTCGCCTCTTCGGCGGCGGGCTCAGCAGCGGGTTCTTTAACTGGCTCTTCAGTCTTGGCCGCTTCCTCTTTAGGGGCCTCTTCCTTTGGGGCCTCTTCCTTTGGGGCTTCTTCTTTGGGAGCCTCCTCTTTAGGGGCCTCTTCCTTGACCTCCTCCTTGGGAGCCTCGGTGGCTGGAGCTTCTACAGGAGCGGGAGCAGCTTCCTCCTTCTTGGCAGCTTCGTCCTTTGCTGGCACAGCGGGTGCCTCGGGCTCAGCAGCATCATCAATGAGTGGGACGGTGCGACCGGCTTCCTTGAGGTCAGCACCTTGGCCTCCGTAAGCCTTGGGGAGATCTTCAACGTATGAGAATTCCCTGCCGAGGTTGGCTCCATTGGAGATCGGGTGGAACTTGCGAATGGTGTTCTTGCTGAGGAACACCTTCATAGCACCGAACACCCATCCCATGATGGTAGGGACGTTGATGAAAAACTTCTCGCGCAGCAACTCCGGGTAGGCCAGGGAGAACACCTCAATTGTCTTCTTGGAGGCTGCCTTGACAGCAGGGTCCAGACGAAGGAAAGAAACGCCCTTGTAATCGTGCACCTGCAGCATCTGGTAGGGGTCCTCGCCATCGTAGCTAATCACCTCGGTCGCCTCGTTCAGTTTGAGCTCCTGAACACCCTTTTCCATCAATGCCGTGCGCCAGCGAATGAACCTGCGTCTGTCAGTACGAGTCAAGTAATCTAAATAGAAGAAAAACGCACTCATCCAAATCACCGAATGTGTTGGACAGGTCCTTGACCGAACCGTATAAGTTCCAAGTAAAGATCGTCTCACCGAATGTGGGATCGACGTAGGAAGTGATGTAGCCCAATCCACCGAATTTCTTTGCGCTGAATTTGGCGCTCTTGGCCAATTCCACGGGGTTGATCTCCTTGCGCCATTCAAGAGCTTTGGTGAGTTGCTCCTCGGCGAGCTTGACGTTGCCCTCGTTGGCGCGGAGGAATTTGATCAGGACATTGACAGTGGGAACGTCATCGGAGTCCTTCAAAGGCACTCCCCACATTTCCGAGTGGTTGGTCTTCTCGAGGATGGCTGGAAGACTGTCAAAGAATTGGCTGAGACCAGGTACCTTGGTCAGGTAAGCTGGCTTGGCCGGAGCCTTGGGCTCTGCTGTCTTCTCGGCCGTCTCATCCTTCTCGGTAGGCTCAGCAACAGCTTCTGTAGGCTTGTCGGCAGCGGGTTCAGCTGGGGTCTCTGGTTGTTGCTCGGTGGTCTCGGCAGGGGTTTCGATTGCAGTTGGCTCCGGGGCCTTCTCTGCCGTCTCAGGGACGGGCTGAGGAACAGCTTCAACAGCTTCAACAGCAGACATTGCGGATATGTGGTATTGTGGCAAGTATATGTATTCTTAATAAAGAGTGATTGTTAGTGTTGTCGAATACAAAAGAGATGAAAAAGTTCAGAGGAAATTTAAATTTAGTGAGCGGCAGGTTGGGGCATGCGACAGCGTGACAGCTCAGTGACAACACAGTCTGAAACAGGAGGCACCAACAGTAGACGCACCTTATAGCTTATAAGTCAGTCGAGACGCAGGGAGCGAATCCACCTCCTATTCCGTTGAAATTATGAAAAGGGGCAATGCGTGTACAAAGAAATAACAAAACCACTTAGGTTGTTGTTGAGCAGACTATTGACGGCTGAGCCAGAAAAAACACCGCGATAAGACTGCGCCAAGAGTCTAGCGCCGTTTCACGTGCCGCCCGGCCGATATAGGCAGGTTAGGGTTGTTCCTGTTTGACATCTACCCTAGGGTTGTAGAACAGGGAACCTTATTGGTTGATGTATCAGCCAATCACATGCGCCGAGCGGCATCCGTGCTTCATCGCCCGACGTCATCTATACAGATCAGATTATGAAGGACACAATGACAACCATTAATCTTTAATCCATCCTCGCTGATGAGAAGCCAACGCCATGGCTATGACCATGCGAGAGATTGTGCTCTGCACAGCTCTGGTCTTTGTTATTGGCGGTATGTATGCGACTCAACAATAGAAAAGCAAGCTTTCTGACAAGACTGCAGTCTCCGTCCTTAATCAAACATTAAACTCAACACTATCACTATCTCGAATCCTCCGAGGCGAAAAAGCAATATTATCACCGACTTCATCCTCCCCGCAACTCCACAAACAACAAAAACAGCAAGAACACGACCGCCAACTCCGACTCAACAACCTCCAAGTCATCGGCACGCACAACAGCTACCACCGCGAAGTCTCGCTCCCCGAGCGAGT
This sequence comes from Penicillium sp. OUCMDZ-019, assembly GCA_011750695.1. NCBI lineage: Eukaryota > Fungi > Ascomycota > Eurotiomycetes > Eurotiales > Aspergillaceae > Penicillium > Penicillium sp. OUCMDZ-019. The sequence continues at coordinate 117,032 of WTTZ01000058.1, read as the reverse complement.
CATCTTCCCTTCGCTCATGGCCAGCGTCGACCCGCGCGTCGAAGACTACTACTACTCCCACGCCTCGGTGCACGACCAACTCGAGCACCAGCAAGTGCGCAGTTTCGAGTTCGACCTGTACGTCGACACGCACGGCGGCCTGTTTGCGAACCCGCTCATACGTCAGTTGGCAAACTTGTCTGATGCGGATAAGCAGCATTACGGCCTGCCGGAACACGCCATGGAGCAACCAGGCACAAAAGTCTTGCATATCGCCGATGCGGATGTGGGCACCATATGTCACACGCTCGTCGAGTGTCTGACGCAGGTGCGGACATGGTCCGAGGCGAAACACGGCCAGCACGTGCCCATACCCATATTACTAGAATTCAAAAAGACGGAGCCCGGCATTGAGAAACAAGGAGGCGTTCGCGCGGAGGACTGGACAGTCGAGGCGCTAGACAGAGTGGACGCAGAAATCCGCTCGGTGTTTTCAGACGACCAGCTCATCACGCCGGACGATATACGCAAGCAAGCACAACATAACAATAGCAACAATAATAAAGCCATCACTCTCGAAGACGCAATCCTCTCCTTCGAGCACGGCGGCGGCTGGCCAACCCTCGCCTCTTCGCGAGGCAAATTCTTCTTTGTGATGGACAACGAGCCCACACACCCGATCAACATCCGCGATCCGTACCGGAGCGGTGGACGACCAAATCTCGAGGGCCGAGTAATCTTCACAAACTCCGTGCCCGGTCAGCCGGATGCAGCATTCATAAAACGCAACGACCCTATCACGGGCAACAACCAGCGCGAGATTCAGGATTTGGTTGCAAAGGGCTATTTCATTCGCACGCGCGCGGATGAACCGATCCAGATGATTCTGCGGGATAATGGCGATGCGCCGGCCATGCGGAAAGCCGCTTTGGCGAGTGGTGCGCACATAGTCAGTACCGACTGGGCCGGCGCTGGCGTGAGTGCGAGGTATAATAGTGACTATTTCGTCGGGTTGCCTGGTCCGGCGAGATGTAACCCGGTTAATGCACCGTTGATATGTGACGATGAGTATTTAGAGATATGAAATAGAATCTCACTATATATATCTACATCTACATGCCTATAGGGTTCCTTTTTGAGAAATGAATAAGTTGGACAAATTAAATAAGACAGCTAAACACATGCTTTGAATAAAAAGCCAAAATAGGCAACAGGAACATTGTACTCGTTCTTATAGTTATAACCCTCCCCTCAATCTGACGTCAAGCAAAGCTGGAATGTGTATTCTACCAGTAAACAGAATAATCCTCGTACTGATTCCTGCCATATTCTCCTTCAGGCGTAGTCTCTGCTAGATCCAAGACGCAATCCTGTAGCCATTGACCGAGGTAAACGCTAGCAGTGGGATTTGTCAATAGAACCTTGAGAACAGGGCCCCTCTGCGTCGCCTGCTTGTTCACGTTAAGCGTATAGGTCAGCCACCGTAATGCATCCACAAAACTCTGGAGCTCCTGCATCGATGTGCTCCCTTCAACAATAGTGAACCCGTCAATCAGGATAAACACTGCTTGACGCGGTGAGCTAGTCACTAGAATTTGTAGCAAGCGACATAGAGCAGAGAGTTGCGATGATTCGAGATCGTGAGTGAAAGGGTAACGGAAGTCCGTGGTATTCACACATTCAGGGTTACCAAATAGTAGCTGTGCGTTTAAGCAGCGAAGTATTCCTGTAAGTCCTCGGTATTTATCATCGAGATGGATGTGTTGACCACATAGGTGAAGCAAAGGTATAGTCGTGGCATTTTCGGCCAGCATCCGGTACAAAACCCAGGATACGATTGTCAGGGGCGATGTAGTCTCTTGTTCAGGACTAAGCTGCATATGTCCATTGACTAGTAAGATACTGGAAGTAGGTGACTGATACCAGTGGGAGAATTTGTCATGCTTGAGTAATGTCATGGCGTGGGCATTGAAAGATGAAGAAGATATCCGCTGAGCATCTGAGACAGCCACGGCCATATCCGAGTTGAGAAGATTACGATCCACAGCCATGATTTGCTGTAGCCCATACACATCAATGAAGGTGGTGTTTTGAAGTAGAATCTGAGCATGTGGCGTTGCTGCAGTAATTTTAGCACGTATGTACTCGGTGTGACAGACAGACAGACAGTACTTACAACCTTGCCAATCCTTGTATTGTTCCAAACCTATAAGGTGATTGACCGCATGCTCAATCACATCATTGTGCTTATTAACAGTCTTATGCAAGCATATTTCAACAACCTGGTGGAACTCGTTTGCGGAGTCTTCGATACCGGCTTTGATGGCTTGGGCTTCAATGGCCTTGCCGTATGAATCTTGCAGAAAGAGAGACTTGACGGTTTTCTCTGCGCGTAAAATATCAACCATACAATTTCAGATTATTGACAGAAAAGGCAATCCATACTAAAGGCCGACTCATCCATCCACTGCAGCATAGCCTCTATCCCGTTCAATATACCGAGATACAGATTCTCGGCAGCTTGCAAGAGATCTGGATCGTCACTATAGAGTTCACGATAAGCCGTAGCCTTCATGATTACTTTTGGAAGACTATCTAAGCAACCCAGCATTCTCTGTCGTAGGTTTGCCATTCGTTTCGCAGCCTAATATTCTAGGTTATCATGTCTGAGAGCACCAAAGGCAATAGCAATAGCATATTGGGAGGGGAGGTAAGTGTATTACATTGAACACCAGAGTTAGTGCACCGCAGATTATAAAAGTGTATTCACCGTCGGGCACAAAAAGTAGAAAGCTTTCGAGGGTTGATGCATTCTGAGTGAATGAACGGCTCAAATAACGAATCGGCCGGGATCGAAAGGTGGCCTGGGTTGTATACGCTTCCAACGCTGCATTGGCCTCGTCTTGAACATCTTTCCATTGGAACTTGCGGTCAATGTCAAACTTTTTGATTTCTTTATCCTTTGCATGTTTTGTAAAGGATCTGAGGAACTTTTTGAAGCTCTCCCTTTGCGGTTTGACTCTGTGTGGAATGATTGTTGATCAGATCACAGAAGGTTCTGATAGTTCTCCAAGGTCGAAGAAGCACCGGGGAATATGAGAAAAGAAGAGAGGTCGCTTACCGTTGGAATGTATTCAATTCTCTTTTTTTCTCGCTGTATTTGTTTGCAGCGCTCTCGAAAGCAGGGTCCATCCTCTGAGCCCCCTTCTGCATGAAATAGTTCGTACATTCCATTCTTGGAACTGCGATTATGATTGCCTGATAAGCTTCTTTGGGGATTATTTTCAATATGAGCATTACCCATCTTTTTGGCTCATGACCGTGCCACCAACCCGTGCTTGTCAAAAAGTTGGCGTAAATCCGACAATGGGACTTTTGACCGGGGGGCAATGCTGGTCCCCTGCAGTTCGTTCGACTTCACCAAACCTTTTGCAATGAATACATGTCGGAAGCCGCGAAAGGCGCATGTGAGATTCCAAGTTGGCTATATGCAGTTTCCCATTTCAACTTCAACTAGAGCTGGACCTAGCCAACGCTCCTTTCGGATCATAAACAATGCACTCATCCGCTAGCTCTGTGCCAGGGGGGAAAAAAAAAGAGCAAATAAATCGGAGACATGCACTTGGTTTGTGCAAGTGCTAGGATATGAGCGCTTACTGCGTTGGTCAAATATATTCTGTGAGACGCAGGAGGGTAGGACGGAGAAAGCACCTACCCTGGTAGAAAGTTGAATAAATAAGCCTACCTCTTTCTGCACTGCCCCTTAGCTTTCCTACCAGAAGAAACGCTATCCTCAAAAACAAATTTCTTACTACCAAGCGACATGATGGACTCGACATCCAGCGACTTCTCTGGTGGATCAAGTCAAGCTACTCCAGCAAGTAGCATTGAGCCAGCAAACGCAACCTCAGTAAGTCAAAATATCTATGCACTGCTATAGCATAACGTCGAGCAGGGGGTTGACCATCTTGTGTGAGATAGAAAGAAGAAGTTGCAGTCCAAGTCCTCCAAGTCGAAGATGGAAATACGGCACAAGATGCTCGGCTTGACAGCCAACAGCCGGAGGATGAACCAGCTGAAACCGAAGCGAATCAAGCCAATGCCGATATGAAAAGATTGGCCGAGCTGCTCAGGTCTAATAGGAAACGCTTGGACGACGACCGTTACTTTAATGAACAGAACAAGGCTTCCTGGGTTATTAGGACCGTGAAAGCGATGCAATGGCTACTGTCGGAAGCGGAAACACCGCTCAAGCCAGAGTCAAAAGCCGACGACGAAAACCAAGAAAAGAAAGTGAGAATAATTGCTACCTCGGAGCTTAAACACGTTACTTGGAAAGAATGGCTCGACTCGAAAGGGCCCGTCAGCAAGCCTCACTCTGCCATCTACTTGCTCTCCGAAGAATCCCCAGCTCGCCTAGAGAGGGCAAATACACAAATCAAAGATCCAACTCAAGGTCTAAAACAGGAAGTAAAACGGCCAGGAGAGCAAACTCTTCCCTCTCGGATTCGAATAAGGTCGTTACCAGTAATGCGGATTCTCTACGGATTATGCAACGAAAAACTTGAGTACACCAGAAACGATGGGCTTGTCATCCTTCGACCCTTTAAAATTTTTGTGTTCTTAGAACAGGATATCCGCGATAAGCTAGAAGAGCTTCGTCTGGCTTGTTACGATTGTGGACGTCAGACAAAGTCGTTGGCTCCTGGGCCAGACCAAACATCGAATGGAGATTCAAAACCCACCGTCAGTTTGTTCGACGTGGAAACTATCTTCAAACCCGACACAGACTGGACCTCTTTGACGCCTGACGAAAAGGAAGAGGCGGCTCGTGATTTTGAATGCCTTGTGTCTTTCGTTGACCAATATATTGTGCCCCTGAGAAAGTCACTCCGTTCATCAAGCGAGGTCTTTTTCACTGAGCTTTGGCATCTTTTTAGCCCAGGCAGTCTCATCTACGTCAAAGAGAAAGCTATTCCTCAAAAGCTTTGGCGAGTAATCCAAGGCACGGGCGGACGAAGGAATATGGACGAACCGTCTTCGTCAGCTAAACGACTCAGGTTGGGAGATTCTTTCGAGAACAAGTGCAATCCATTTGTTCTGGATTGCTATTATATTGATTGGAATGGGACTCATTATGTCCGTATCCACAAAATATTTGATATTCAAGAGTTCTCAGACTTACAAGCCATAATATCACTCCCCGTTCTTCCTTTTCACATAGCAGAGCAGCAGGGGCTCATAAATCAAGATGAGCTCATGGAAAGGGCTGATCAATTTATTGAATGCACCAAGTCCACTTATCGTTATTATTCAGGCCGTAGTATGAACATCGCGCCCGACGGTCACAAGCTACGCCAGCCGGATCCATATACGAATGATAGCAGTACTGTGATGACCCTTTCCGAGCACGTTGAAAGCCCGGTGATGATCGATTTTGAGCGGGGATTGCAAACTATGCCTGACTGGGCTCCTGATATCCTTGAGCCATCCATGTCCGTGACACCTAGTAAAGAGCTATCAGGAGACTCGGATGATACGGTTATTGAGGATGACCGGGTTTGGGATGTTCGCATTGCAGAGCGTGTTTTGGGTCTGAAGAATAACTCTTTAGGATGGGAGAAACAAGGGAACTATCTTTCGAAGGATGATAAGCTGTTACTTCCTGCGAGAGTCATTGCCTTTGTCTTTCGCACTCGTCGATGGGGTAAGCCATTTATCTTTTGACATCGCTCCCGCTTAAGATTTATACCACTTTGCCTTTTCAGATATACCAAGCTGACGATTCTGCTTTTGCTAGTATGCCTGGAGCTTGGACGTGATCCAAAAGACCCTCGGGAACAGAGACTGAAGCCTGTAGAGACCAATCCGGAGGCATGGAACGAGTTGGAAATTCCTGAGACTCACCGCAATGTGATACAGTCTCTCATGGCATCGCATTTCTCAAAAGCCAAATATGAGCGACGTCAATTTGACTTTGTCAAGGACAAAGGTCAGTACTGTCTCTTCACCGTCGTTTGATGTCCTAACTGATCAGGAAAAAAAAGGCAAGGGGGTGATCATTCTCCTCCACGGTGTACCAGGAGTTGGAAAGACGTCTACTGCTGGTAAGGATACTTTGAAATAGCAGAGTACATTATTTGTATCTAATCTTCATGTCCTAGAAACGGTTGCTGAATATTACAACAAGCCACTATTACCGATTACGTGCGGTACGTGTTGCCTGGCCATAGCTAATACCCCTATTACGGATACAGACACTGTTCTAACCGGAATTTTCAGGGGACTTGGGAATCACTCCACGAGACGTCGAAAGAAGCCTAGAAAATTGTTTCCAAATGGCACAGGCTTGGGAGTGTGTTTTGCTTCTTGATGAAGCTGATATCTTCCTAGCCGCACGGAATGCCCAAAACGAGAACCGCAATGCGTTGGTGTCTGGTACAGTACACTGCGTTTCAGTCAGTCCTTTTGCGTGATCACAAGGCTAACAATCACTGCCTTAGTGTTTCTCCGTGTTTTGGAATACTACGAGGGAGTCTTATTCCTCACCACCAACCAAGTCGGCTCCTTCGATGAAGCCTTCAAATCTCGCATCTCCATGGCCTTGTACTATCCGCCTCTCAAGCTCGAACAGACTCTTCATATTTGGAAATCTCAGAAGAACAGAGTCACCAAAGGATTTCCAGAGGTCCACTTCAATGACATTGAGCTAGAATATTATGCTCGCGAGCTTTTTAACATCCAAAACACAAATGACCAGTATAAGCCCGTGTGGAACGGCCGACAGATACGCAATGCCTTTCAGACAGCAGTCTCGATGGCCGAGTTTGAAGCCAAAGATAAGAAAGACATTCAGGTAACACGGGCTCATTTCGAAAGAGTTGCAGAGGTCTCTAATAAATTCAACATTTACCTTTACCGAGTCAAATGGTCAAGGACCGATGCGTATCGCATGCAAACCCAAGGACTGCGCGACGACAGCTTCCCCCATGATACGGCACATCTCACAGTTGCGCCTCCAGCTCCAGCTCCAGGCTATCCAATGCCATATCCAAATCCCCAACCACAACAAATGGCCCCTCCTCCGAATATGGCCAATCCGGCTTACCCTCAACCCGGTTTAGGTGCTGCAGCAAATCCTGGACCTGGACAGTATATGGCAGCACCTGTTCCATTTAACGGTCAGCCTCGGGGTTACGTTGGTGGTCAAAATCCGCAGTACAATGTCGTTCAACCACTGGCAACTCAGCAGCAGCCGCCATACAATAATGGTTATCCTAACCAGGGCCAGGGGATGCAGGTTCAGGGTCAGGTTCAAGGTCAACCAATGGCTCCGCCACAGAATGAAAACCAACAGACTCAACGTCCACCTCAATATGGTGCGCCAGGTCACTATTAAATATCATACAAGGCGGGGATGACGAACGGGGTACAGAATGGCCGACGCTGGCGGGATCGGGCAATGCTTTAGAATATCTATCCATGAATGAACTTCTTTATTCGTTTTAACAAGGGCGTGGATATTGAATAATTTAAATAGACATAGCTAAACACATGCTTGAATCAAAGCAAATAAGCTACATAGACATTGTACTCGTTCTTATGGAATATACAGGGGTATCAACTCGCCGGTGCCATTTTCATGGGTCACCTAGAGAGCAGTAAAGGTTGAAGTAAATAAATAAACAAGGAAGAATAATCCGTAGCACATTCATAATCAGGAAGAGGGGAAAGTTATTCCAAACGTTCATTATTCGTAAGCTTGACGATTGACGATTGGGAGCCGTGCATCTCGGCTGCCCTGTATTGATATAACACGTTATAGTTCTATAATCGGACCGGATCAGGCAAGATTCTTTGGAATTTTGGGCACTGCTGGCGGCTCGCTATTCTCGTTGTCGTCTTCCTCCATTTCATCGGCTTCCTCGGGGTGGCTAGTCTTATATTAGTCTGGTTTGAAAGAGAGAGGAAGGAAGAATGCGCACGCTAGTAAATCCTTAATGTTCTTCATCTCATAATGCCTCTTGCGCAGCTCCTCGAATTTGCGGTGTTTCTCCTTCGCTTCTTCGGTTGTTAACAATTCTTCCCCGTGACCAGTGCCTTCCTCCTCCTCATCGACGACAACATCAACATGCTTGTCACTGCGATTTGAATTCTGACTGAGACTGCGTTCGCGAGTAACCCGGCTTCCGCTGCCCGCCAGATTCTGCTGCTGAGTGTGAACGTCTTCCTCGGGCTCGCCCAATTCAAAATCGGGGATTTCGGTGTCATGCACTGATCCCGTGCCGGAGACCTTCTTGTGCTGAGCCTGGTCCAGTTCGTCGACCACCAGGTCATTCGCATCAAGCGTGTGATTCTGTGCTTCGAGTTCCATTTCGTCCTGAGAGGGGTCGTAGCTCGGAGCCCAGGGGGTCTTTGGCTCGTCGATTTTCATCTTGGATGACTTTTCTTGCTCGGCGAGATACAGATTCGCTTCGTCCCATTTCAGATGAGGAGATCGCTCGTCTTCTTGATTGCCGAATGCCGATGGAGTCCCCGATAGACGTCGCCCCGTGGACGTGCGACGTGCGGCACTCGACGAGCGGCGACCGGCATTTTGGAGTGTGTTCTGGAGAGTAATCTCTTTATTTTCGGCTGGATCCGCGCCCAGGGGAGACGACGAAATGTCGACTTTCTCTGGTGACGAGGGTTGCTGGTGGATAAAGGAAGTAGAGTTTTTCAAAATGCCTAAACAACATTACAGATAATTAGGGTGTTGCTCTCTTCGTCCGACCGTGTGAAACATACCCTTGGGTCTCTTTTGCACCTCCTCGGAGCTATGGGAGGCGCCCGTTGTGTCGTGAGACAAAGTCATGTTGATCAGTAGTATGATATCACAGAGGAAAAACAAACGGCCAGCCAGTCGCGGCGGGGTAGTTTAAATATGTATGACAGACGCCGGGAGAGAATCGAGATTAAAAACAGCAATCAACGCAGGCTTTTCTAGACGGTCAGACACCGACACCGACACTATTAGTAAGTTCCACATCAGCTGGGCTGAAAGATCAGAGAACAAAATCGGTTTGGGTATGTATGTACCTTTGTTAGCACCCGAGGGTTGGCTGTTGGACTGGCGACAGATCTGAAACAGTCTCTGCCCTTTGTGGACACACGAGAGGCAGTCTGATTGTCGACAAATGAGAGAGAAAGTGGGAGAGGAATCCGGCGCTGCAGATACGTAGTGCTTACTGAGAGAGAGAGAGAGCAAGTGTTGTCCCAAGGAAGGAAGACGGCGAGGCAGGTGGGCGGGTATGACGCAATGCGCCCGCCTCAGGCACTTCGTATCTCGTTGCTTTACTTCAGGTACACAACATCACGAATATGTATGTATCGACATCCCTTGCTGAGACTACATGTGTCGCTCGTTCATTAGCTGACTCGCTGCGTTATCTGGGCTGTGTCAATCCGACTAGCGTTGGGCCATGGTATCAACATTACTACTGACAAGACAATCCGAGACATCACAGACAGCTGAAACGCAAAGACATGCCCATATAGGGCTATATTTCTCTGCATTTTGTCTGTTATGTGCACCAGTCGAACAGAATGTTACTCTCGAGTCCAAAGCGACCGTTTGCATATACTCAGACAACCCTACTATGTAGCCCTAACCCTGTTTATAGAGCTGGCATAAAACTATTTCACTGATGCAAATAGTTCAAGATTCGAGGTTGTACGAATTCCTAGATTGACAGATGCTGAATTAGGACTAGCGCAGCTCTCTATATCGAGATTAGTTGACGCTATTAGCCTTGCCTTACAATGATCTATGAGCAAGTCAAGACCAAGCCATGTCTGCACAACATTCCATACGACTCAGAGAAACAGCTCCCCGCTACTCCAGTTCTCAGTATTCTGCAATTTACTCTCAGTCCTGGAGTGCACATCTCAGAGCCATCGCAGCCTGCATCTACCCTGTGGCAAGCGTCTCTGGAGTTTATATCGACAATCCCCGGCTTCCAGACGCTCCATTGGGCACCTATAAACCAGGAATTACCCTTTCAGCAGGTCATCGTTTTGATCCAATGGGACAATGGCCTAGCCTGGCGGCGTTTCCAATGCTCGAGAGGATTTCGAATGCTCATAGGCTATATAATAGAAACCTATAACCGCTGCGTGCAGCTATCTCTCCCAGCCAACATTTCTCAATGCGTCCTTGAACTCGTGTCTTATCAATTCAGTCCCCGTGTCGCTAAGCGGAAGCAAGATTTGAAAACGCAATGGGAGTCGGCGTTTCTTCCACTTATAAATAGAACCACATTCCCCCAGCTCGGTGACGCATCCCTAAACTTCCGCCCAGCACCACTCCCAACTGCCCACGGCTGGGCGCCGCAGACCCAAACTGAAACTGATACTAACAAGTTCGTCTCGCTCATCTACTGGGACAATCAGGCTGCGCGGATAGAATGGTACAACGAGTACACCAAGCGCGCGCGAACAGAGTACGGCCGCTTGGGGCATGTAGTTGACTGACTGCGAAGCGTCTCGTTGCGCGTCGAGACGCAGTTCTTGTTGCTGGAGGAGAAGGATGCGGAGATCAGACGGATGGAGTCTGAAATAATCAGGAATTTGCCAACCAAGCCTATTACCCTGGGGGCTGAGATTTATTTCCCGCGTCGATAGACCATACACAATGTGCCTAGAGAAAATGTCTAGTTCGAGTATAGCAAACCTGGGTAATATGTGGATGCGACAGTTTTAAATGAATATGATTGCAGTACAATAGCATTGGTATATAATCAGAACAGAAATACCTAGTAGTACCCTACACATACCAAGCCTCTTGGACCGGAGAGACAAAGAAAGAAACCCAACTCCATGGATTCAATTGTTCAAACAGATAGTAAAAAGAAAGAAGACTAGATCTGACGGCGATCAACGCACGATCAGACTGAATGCAAAACAAAGACAAACTCCAAAGTCAGTCCAAAGTCCAATCCAACAAAAGTAAAACATAGTGACCGTCCACATATAAGCAAAAGCAAGAGTCCAACAATGCCATGCCAGTGCAACTGACTCGCTTCATATGCTAGTTGTATTGTAGTAAAGCAATATTAACACAAAAATATGCTATGGATATAAAATTGGGTATAGGTATAGGGCGAGAAAAATAAAAAAAAAGGGAAAGAAAAGAAAAAGATGGCATAAAAGAACAAGCAGAGAAAAGAAATCTGCAAGAAAAATGAATCAAACAAGAGACTCAAACTCCTCGCGTTCGCGAAGACGGTTCCTTGCTAATTCGTCTCCGCCGCTGGCTGACAGCTGCATCCAGTGCAGGGCCAAGCACATGCTTTGCGGATCGAATTTGGAGTCTCGATCCCGGCGATACATCATCTCCGCTTTGAACGTGTCGCGCGGGAGGGTGAGAGGGAGGGTCACCCGGGGAAGAATCTCTGGGTGTGTTAGATACAAGATGGCAAGCTCGCGCTGTGCCACGGGGTATCCTTCTTTGGCTGTGAAGATCCACATCCTTGCTGCATCTTCAATCGGATCTTGTGTTCGGGAGAAATCAAACGACTGTGTGTGTCGCCGATTCAGCTCTTGAGACACGATCTTATCAGCCAGCTCGACCATGCTCGCGCAGACATCTTCTTTCAGTGACAACGCTGCGAGTCCAAATTGCAGGAACGCCGTTCCACTGTCTGTCTTGTTTAGGGTTTCGCTCGGAACAAAGGCAGACACAAATTGCAAATCACGGAACAATGTCTTTGGTTGTAGTTCCTTCAAAATGCTCTTTATGGCTGTGATAATACGGCTCTCGGACGTGTTCAAAAGGTCGTAGGAGTGAGAATCAAAGTCGATGGATTCCAGCACTGGGGACGTGGGTGTTCGAAGGTCTTCTTCGTATAGGAGCTCTTCTGCAAAACTATGGCGATTGGTTTTGAGAGTTTGCGTAGCAGACAGGCCCTGAGCTCGGAATGATTTTTGTTTCGGTGTAGGTGACATATCACTGGGCCTGTCGAGAGATGCCACTATCAACGCTCTCAGGTCTTTCAATGCCCCGAGTTTCACGTAAGGGTTGGCATTGCGTGAAAACACATCTAGTAGCTGGGAAAACGCAGATTTGTAACTGAAGGACAGCTCGCGTGCTGGCTGCTCACAAAGTAAATCGCCAAACGGAACTTCAGTGACGGGCTTAGATTCGTGTATACTCATGAGGATTGGATCGGCGGAATGGCTCCGCCGGTGGGAAAGATGAGATGTGGCAGTAGCCAGTCTGCCGGTACGCCGATGCGTTGCCTCGTCGGACTCGGCTAGGAATTTCTGAATCTTAGCCTGCTTGTCCATTTGCCTCTGCACCCGTGTCTGGTTGAGAAAGTTGATGAACCATGCATCAGTCTCGCTGCCACAGCTCCATACAGGACAACCCAGGTCACTTAGCAATAGACTGGTCAAGGTCTGTCTGAGATCATCCAAAAAGACTGTTTTTCCGTGGACGGCTCGCTCCGTGCGACGAGGCACTGGTGCATCGCTAAACATTGACGGAGGCCGAGACTGAAAACTGGAAGCGCTGGCTGCAGATTGCGCTTGTGTTTGAAACGGTGACCAAAAGGTTGTATAAGATTCAGTTGTAGAGCTGGATGTAGCTCTGCCGTAAGAGCCACCTGACGAAGAGACAGTGTCTATATCGAGATTTCGCGAGTACTTCCACTTTTCAGACGACAAGCTTTGGTGTGAAGACTTTCGCATCAATGGTGGCAGATCTGTAGGTCGTAGTGATTCTGCGCCACGCAAGCCTGGGCTAGAGTATGGCATGTTGGACAATGCATCTTCACTGCTGATACTGGAAGGACGAGCACCGGGCGTCGTAGGTATACCTGGAATGCTTCTGCTGCTAGGACCTTCAAATTTGGCGCGCTCCCTCTGGAAGAGTTCACTTGCCCAGAGAACAGGCGTTTCCGCCATGGAATCGCCCACTAGTTTGTTGATGCTTGATTTGACCTCATAGCAGAATCGGTGAATGCGCTCCTCTCCACGGCAGAAGTTGTCAATGCCATTATGCGAAATCCACTTCCGCGTAAGCTCGACCTGTTCGTCACTTAATTTATTAGGGCCACCTTGGCTGGTCGTGGCTTTCATGACGTTCATGACGTGCACTTCTGGTTTCTGAAGTAGACCTCCACCAAGGTATCTGGATCCGTTGCGGGAACGGTACTCATTGGGATTTTCTCGTTGTAGAGATGGGTATACCATAGTCTTCAACGCGAGAGCCACATGTTTGGCGTCTTCGTACCGCATAGAGTTCTTGACATCTGTCATGTACCACATTTTGTTTCTTAGTTTCGTCATACAGGCGACACTGTTCCTGCTAGACTCCTTTAGTTGTTCAACAAAAGGGCTCAAGGTGAAAAGACTCTCTTCACTGTCGTGGATCACTGTGTTACACCTCAAGAAAGATTCGTTGGATGATTGAAGCATAGGAACCAGGATCCAAGAATCACTTTGCGGGGACTTTGTCAATTTCGAGACACTCTGCCTGAGATGATTTGATGCAGTCCACCAGTAGTGGGCACCAAGGAAATCCGAACGACTCTCACATACCGACCGTGCAGTATCAAACCTCTCTTCTAATGAATGGTTTTTGCCAACACGGAAAGTACGGAGACCTCTGGATTGGCTAGGGTTTTCAAAATCATTAGCCAACTTTTTTATAGCGGTATGGAGTGCTTCATAATCCTCCTCGGGCTGTACGGTTCCGGATCGATGGCCGCTGTCAGACAGACCATCGAACATCCCGTCGGAGTAGCTTCCAGGAGAGTCCCAGGTCAAGGATTTGCCGTCTGCAGAAACGGCCAAGAGAGTCCAGTCTTCTGTGGATGGGTGGTCCAGAACAGGGTGATCATCTGTTTCTCCAATGTCAGATAGTTCAAACCGGATAGCATCCGCGCATCGATGGTAGCCTGCTCGTTGGGTGTCCTGTTTTGCTGGTTCCGGGTGATTTGGCCGCTCCAGAACGGTTTCAATTCTACCAGACCAGTGGGCAGGTAGAGTTGACCGCCTGGGACCGCTATGCTGCGCATAGCTCAAAATCGGGTGGGGAGAATTGGATGAAAGAGAACCAGCCGGACTGTTAGCGGACTTTGGAAATAGCACATTCAAAAGTGTAACAACATCCGTGGCACACAGCATGAGGAAGCTAGACGAGCTTGGTGAATATCCGGCCATAGAATGGCTGTCTGGGGTATGAGGTTTCGCATCCGGTGCTGGAATAGGAGAAGAGAATAGACATCTCCTAATCATGCTGTCGACGTGTTTTCTCACCTGCGAGTTGACAGTTGAAAATTGTGGCCTGCGACTGTCAGCTTGTAATGGAAAAGAGGACCGAGAGTAGGCGTACACAGAATGCAAAACTCGGTAGAACTGGGACTGAGCGCGCAGAGCTATCTGACTGAGAAGCTTCTCCCGGGCTTCTTTACTAACGTGAAAGTCAAGCAACAATCCTTGGCCCTGTGATCCGTCAGCACACTTATGTTATTGTATGGTTTCCTTTTTCCTACCTCTGGAAAAGTCAAAGCATAATAGAGGTATCTAGAAAAGAACCACTGGACAAAAATAAATTCCAAGAAGCGATCCCGTGTCTCAGAATCGGCCAGTTTATTTAGAACAGCATTGCAAAAATCCAGGGCCGCAGATGGAAGGCCAGAGTCGGTATCATCAAGAACTTCAAACAGAGTTTGAACAGCAGAGTCAAAAAATTCTTCAGCAGCATCGGTGCGCAGAGGATCCGGAGGCTCAGTACCAAGGGAATGGGCTACGGGGCTTTCAATATTTTCCAGGAGAAAGGCGCCTTTCTGCAAAACATCCATAAGGTAAAGCTCAATTTTCTGGCGGGCCTGCCAGTCGCTGATAGTAGACCAGTAGGAAAGCACTTGGCCAACAAAATTGAAATACTTGCTATCTCCAGATGATAGCAGCTTTGCGCATGTGGAAGACCAGACATCCAGGCGCAATTCAGATTCTCCGGGATGCCAATCCAAGGGAACAGCAAAAACATTGAAAAGCAGCGCAGAGAGCGGATCGGACCGCTCCAGGGCCCAGGCATGATCCTTGAATGGTATGGAATTTGCATTAGCGCGCTTAGCGAAGGAGGCAGAATTGCGCGAACGTGTAGAATGGGACGAAATGGTATCGCCGTAAGCAGAAAAACCAACAGGGGCAGTCAGCGCAGAAAGTTGTGATGGGAGTAGACTGGTTATGCAGTCCACTAGAAACTGGGAGTCTGTTCTAACCAAGGTTAAGATTTCCAGGAGATCCTTCCTGCTCTGGGAACTAAGCTGGTGCATGAAACTGACGGCACGGGGCCGCTGGGAATGTAAAGAAAAGACAGGGTCCTCCTGTTGGCGATGGGAAGAACGGCGGGAACCAAGCTCACAGGCCTCTTGGATATCATGGATCGTATTATATATCGCCACAAAACCAGGTTTATCTCCATGCTTGAAAGCATCGACTAGGCCGCGCTGGACGGTGGCGCCCGTTCTCAAAAGCCGCGAAGACAGACATATTGAAACCTTTGTGGAAATCAGGCGATGTTCCAGGACTTGTTTTTCAATCTCCGCTTGCTGGCAGCGTCGGTATTGGGTTGAGAATTGCTCAAAGGAAACCGTGGGCTCCGGGGACGCGGGTTCCGGGGGCACGGGCAGGGGTATTTGGATAGCCAGGTCTTGATCCTTCGAGTCCGTGGAGCGAGTGTCTGGATGTGGTTCAGGGCCGGACTCACATCCAATGGCAGGCTTCTCCTCCGGCATTGGGCCAGGGGCTCCAGCAGGAAAGCGCATGGTAGGCGCTGGTGGTAATTCGGAAGGAGAGCATTCTGCCTCGCTCAGATCAAGTGAAGGCGCACATTTTATTAGAAATGCAACGGGGGAGGGAGGTAGAGCTGGAGTGAATTAGTCTTGCGCTGGACAACTAAACCAAACAACCCTGGGGTTGTCGACCGCCGACAAACAGAAGAATAGAGGGAAGAAATCAACAAGATAGGATAGAATAGAAAATAAAATAAGGGACGTACGGATTGTGTATTCCAGACCCAGGGGTGGAGAATAGGCATGTTGGGCATCGATCATCTTGCCATGGGCGACTCCTGGCGCCTTCCCGAGACGGATGCGCAATGCCCCGGCGAGCGACAGATTGTTGTCTATCGCATTTTATTGCGAGCAACAAACATGTAACAATATAATAAGTACTGCCGGTGTTCCCTTTTTGTTTGTTTGTTTTTGTCAGAAAGCGAGAGTCGTCGATCGTGGCGGGGGAGGTAAGTAATGGCCAAGTGCTCGCCTGGGTTTAGCTCGATATGCTAGCTTTAGCCTTTGACCTCCAACCACCTCTGTCGCCGCGGAAAGCTTATGCCGAACGTCGCAGTAGAATAGACAGACAGACGGACAGAATAATAGATGGCTGATGAATGCTGTGATTAGTGGCGGGATGTTGAACTTGTTGATGACTTTGTGTTGGCTAGCCTTGACTAGCTGCGGGACAGTAATAGTAATACTAATCACTGACCAAACAGTGGAAATAACAGTTGTCTCGAGCAAGGAGAGGCCAAGACAGCTGGACACGCAGTTATGCAGGCCTCGAAGCGGAAAATGATCGGAAGACTCGCGCTGGCACGGAGTACGGACTGTGGTGTCTGCGGTGGGGAGGCGCTATACGTATCAACGATCAATCAGGATTGCATGCAATTTCGAGCGAGATCAGCCAGTCCTCGAATCGGTGTGCTGCAGGACGGCGCTGGACGAATCAGAGCGAAACCGGTTTGTGCAGACAAGTGGTGTAGGCTGTAGGCGTGTAGGCAAGGTGGAGGAGAGATGCAATCACAAAATGATCGCGCGCTAGAAGGATCACGGGAAGGAGGTCACAGGGTCAGCTTTCTACGTCTACAGTCACCAGTCATGCTTATAATAAATACTACAGTGTATATCTCGCCACGAATCCAAGTACGCAGTAAGAGGCAAACCACGCCCAGCTGAACATGAACAGTACACATTTCCATACTGGCCAGTGACCACCTCGCAATAACAAACACCGTATACTCCGTACACCGACCGCACAACACAAACAACAAACCTAGCGCTGTCCCACGGTGCCACGTCTCTTCTTGGTAACAGCCAACCACTACACAAACCGCAAAGTAACCGTAAAGCGCGTAGATACAGAGTAGAAGGGATGAAACGAGCACAGTACGATTTACTAACCATGCAGGCAGCCCATTAGAGTATGCACTAGCAGCAGTATGTGTTGGCAGTGCATAACTTGCGTGCGCCGTGCGGATGCGCTGGCCGGCTAGCCTCAGACGAGTAAGCGCGCGCTGTGTAGATTTGACATGCTTGAGTATTGCCCTGGGTAAGAGTGGTGTAACAGTTTATATGTAGGATAATGTTATATCATATAACTATGTAGTTATTATGTATGTGTGAGAATGATTCTATAGAGTATCTATATGTATGTTCTCCGATGCCGTGATGCCATGCATTGCCAGCTAGCAAGCAACATCATCATCAATACGTATAACAACGCATAATTCAGGAACGAATGAGATCCATTCCAACGCAGAGCCGTCGGTGGATTCTCATGTTCCGTCCAATAGCCCGAAGTCTAGACATAACCAGCTGAAACGTGGAGACTCGTTATTATATTCACGCTAGGCGTTTATCATCAGTGGATCTGGATCATGCATGTCCTATCCTATTCCTATTCCATTCGAGATTCATCGCCAATAGGTTAATAGGGTAATGGTTCATAATGATGCTCGACTGTTCATACAAGATTGCAAGATTGCTCTTAATAGTATATTCCCAGCAACAGCCACACCGCGGCCAGACGTGACACGTAGCATATCATTTCCATATACCAGCTGTTGCCTCGTGTACGGCAGTAGCCGGATTGGCGGGTTGCCACGTTCCAGGAACAGCCACATCCCCGGAATAAGGAACTGTAGGATACACCAACCCTGTCGGTGATCTGTGTCCGCCAATCACGCTCATTGTGGCTGATGATCGTGTTCACTGCCTGCCCTAGTTCATACGCGGCGGCCAGCTCAATGGATCAGTTGTTTCTTCGCAGAGGAGAGCTCATTTGCAGGTCCATCTCTTGTCTGCTTCTTTCTGGCCGACACGAATGGCGACGGCATTCACTGTCTCCTTGAGGGTGTCTTTTGAAATTTTAGGGAAGCTATTGATACAAAGAAAATTAGCAAAGTTCCATCAAAGGTAAAGACTAGACATACCGCTTCTTGAGCACCTCGATCAATCCGGCCTTGGACAGATCACAGCCTTCGACGGTTTGCTTAAACTCCGCCAGATGCTCTGGCGGGAAGGGCTTTCCTTTCGTAGCCCCAGCAGGGCGTGAGGGTGGAGCTAGCGGTAATTGTGTGGTGCTCGACGTGTTTGTAGTATACGCATGAAGAGTGGATCTCGCAGGAACTGAGGGTGCCAGCCCTTTAGACACAGCCTGTTCCACTGCCTTTGGCTTTGGCCAGTAAGCCGTCGAAAAAGGATCGATAGGGAACTGAATCGTATCTGTAGTTTGGTCAGACATACAGGTTGCTTCTATACAACCAATCAATACGTACCTGACAAAGCCTCGATCCGGTAGACCTCCATGTCGGGGTCAATCTTTCCCTCTTCATGCCATTTGATTCCCGTGCTCACGGGTTCCAGGTCGCCAACGATCATACGTCTGCGACCGTCTATTTGTTCCTCCTCGTCGTCAAGGAAGCCGTCCATGTCGTCATCGCCATCCTCGCTAACATCTTCCTCGCCCTCGGAGTCCAGGTCCTCGCCTTCCTCGGGTTCTTCCCATTCAGCCTCGGAGTCGTAGTCATAATTAACGCCCGGGATTATACGTGCATATGGAGTGCGGCAGATCTTTTGTGCTTGGTTGTGTGAGAGAGGTTTGGTGAATGTTCCATAGTATGGCGGCCGGACGTCTTCTCCGAATCTAAGGCTCTTCATCGTCACTTTCTTCAGCTGATCTCGCAGAAGAGTGATAGTGGTCGGTGCGGCAAGGTCAATTTGGTTGCTGTCATTCTGGGCACTGTTCAAAATGGCCTTGACAGATTTGACATTGCGTCCATGGCGACGTCGGTATGGGATCATATCAAATAATTCTGATCCACGGTAAGCAGGAAGTGCGGTGGGTTGTATCAAGAAGTTATCAAGTTTCTGGCAGATATGGTCTAATGCCTCGCTGTCGCGCTGGAACTGGTGCGGGGGTGAGATTTGAGTATTGCTCTGGAGAAAGAAGGCGGGGAATTCTTTGCGATAATCAGACTGCGATACTGCTCGAGGTTTTTCTGGTGATACCGGTTTCACGATCTCTTGAGTTGACCCTTTTTGGGGAGAGGAAGGCCCTGAATTGGTCGGTTTTGGAGTGCTAGCAGTTGGTTTTGCGAAGAACGCATTCAATCTCATTTGAGACTGCAAATGTCAGCACGCAAGTCAACCTTAACCAGGATAGTAGACGCAAACTCACCCGTTCTTTCTTCTCCTTTTCTTCTTCCTTCTTGCGTTTCTCCTCTTCCTTGGCCTGTTTCTCTTCCTCTTTTATCTTCTTCTTCTCTTCCCTCTTTTTGCGCTCCTCTTCGCGCTCAGCTTCCTTTCGCTTCTTCTCCTCTTCTCTTTCGGCGTCTTTTTTCTTTTTCTCTTCTTCTTTGGCCTGTTTCTCGGCTTCCTTCTTCGCTTTTTCTTCTAGTTTAAGGCGATCCTTTTCTTCTTTCTCTTTTCTCCGTGCCTCTTTGCTAGCTGGCGATAATTTCTGTTTTTTGTTATCGGGTAAAGTGAAAGCGAGAGTTTGTTGCTGTGGTTGGTTGTGAGGAGTCTGAGGTGCAGGCGGAACGGGAGTTTGATTCGCAAATGAGGCGTCAGTGTTGGCGAGGGTAGAAGCCGTGGTAGACGGTTTGTCTATATCCATTTTCTGAGATTCAGGGAGCCGGGGATCTCTATTTTCCTCATTCCCGCCGTCCTCATCTCGCTTCTGTAACTTGTTGGTCTCGGTCTTTTGTGGGACGTTATCTCCGACTTCACTGAACGCTCGTTTCCGAGAAGAGTTTGTAGGTGACGAGGATGACGGCGAAGGCGAGAACTGTTGGCCTATGGATGTGCCAACAGCAGCAGCTGAGGGCTTGAACTCGACAGAAACTTCCATGATGTAGTTGTGTCACGGACAAGTCGTGATTAAAGGAATTCGTGTCGTAGCACTGCCGGAGGTTGCTGTCCTCTGCTCTCGTCAAATGGGTTGGTCATGAGTTGTTAGGTAAGGTGTTTCTGGTTGACTTGGATATTTGACTTGAAATTCAGGCAAAGAAGGGGATGTGATGTCGGGCTGCTCCTTCCGCCGTTGTTAATTAAACGCGTTAAGTGACGGTCGCGCCGTGCAACGCGTTTCCTTAGTCAGCGGTCACGTGGCTTGGCAATATCCAATTCAACTTCTCCCATTATTTGTTGCCCGAGTACGATGGTAATTGGAGACAGTCACTGTAGTAAAGTAAGTAAAGTAAAGTAAAGTAAAGTAAAGTAAAGTAAGTAAAGTAAAGTGCATGTTGGCCAGCCAGAACTCAAGATATAACTATCACCAGATTATTATTAGGCAAATGAATACATGGAATAGAAAGTAGAAAACACATTCCCACAGTAAAAGACGAACAAACACCGTGAATAAAATCGAACATTATCGCCAACCGGCCATGCAATCCGCCAATAAATACATCCTAGCCAACGCAAAATTGAGAGTAAAGTATCTCAAAGGGTATCCGATTAACTTTTTCGGAGTAAAACAGTAAACAAGAAACAAGAAACAAGAAATAAACGTTCAGTCGTCTGCATCCGGGTTGGCGACGAATAATCTCACGCCACTCAAACTCGTCGTCCGGTCGTCGACACTGCCGCGACGTCGCAGATCGTCCGCCTTCTTCGCTTTCTGCATGGCTGTGGGAGCGGCAGCCGGGGCGCCCATTTCGCTGATATTGCCGAAATCGTGTTCGTCGTGCAAGTCCTGGTCTTCGGTTGTGAGGTCCCTCAGCGATGACGTTAAGCTGTCGTTTGCGCTGTCGATACTCTGATCAGGAACCGCTGCTGCTGCTGCTGCTGTTGCTGCAGTTTCGGCCACCTCAGGAATATCGGCCTGCTCGTTGGGCGGCGTCTTGCCCTGCGGCCGCTGGTAGCCGCTGGGGTAGCGCTGCATGCTGCCCAGGGAACTCCTGGCACTGCCGGTGCGGCGGTGGTAGCCGTCGCTGGAGTGGTCGTCGCCGTCATCGTCGCCAATCTCATTCGCACTGAGCCGCACTGGGACAGTCGCGCCGATGAGCGTCGACGGCGAGAAGCTGGGGCCCGCCTTGCCGCTGTGCCGGATCTTGCCGCTTGCAAACGTGCTGGAGCGGCCGGAGGCGCCGTGCAATTCGAGGTGTGCGCGTTGCTTCGCGGCGCGCTTCTGGGCCTGCAGACGAGGATCCTCGGGCTGGGCGCGGTCGCACCAGACCGTGCCCTTCTGGCGTCTCATCAGGGCCACATAGCTCAGACCGTTGGCCGAGCGCGAGGACGCGCTGCGGTGGATGTCGGACGACGCGGTCGACATGGTGTTGGTAGCACGGTTGCCGCCAGTGGTGGAAGACGTCGAGGTTGTAGCATTCGAGAGGGTGCGGGTGGGGACGGTCCCCGCGGCGAGAGGAAGTTGTTGTTGCTGCTGTTGCGGCGGGCGGTGAAAGCCGTGCGGTTGGCCGTGCTGCTGGTACTGGCCGTACTGGCTGTGCTGGCCGTGCTGGTTGTGCTGGCCGTACTGGCTGTGCTGGCCGTGCTGGTTGTGCTGGCTGCGATTGCGAGGAGCGTCGTAGCTGGGGGCCAGGCGCTGCGGTGGTGGTTGCTGCTGGGGACTCGAGGCCTCAGACGGCTGAAATTGCAGGCCCGCGTGGTGAGTGCCCCCTACCGGTCGCCGCTGCGGCATCTGGTACATGCGATAGTCCGCCATGGTATTGTTCTGCATCTGCACCCTGGCCGCCATTCCTTTTTTCTCTCTCTTGTTTCTCCCTCCTGTTCCTTCCACTCTTAGAAACTGTACAGTGTATAAGGAGGACGAGCGATTAGGTTTTCAGCGGGTCGCAGCAAAAGCAAGGCACGCCCGGTGGTTCCGGCCGACGCAGTGGGGAAGTATCAGAAGTATCAGTAAGTATGTACCGGTACTATGAGTATGTCGTATGTCGAGACTGTAGATATACCAGATAAATGGCAAATGATATATCGAGTTGGAGCGGCCTACGACAGGACCTCAGACTGTCAGGTCGTCAACAGTCCCCGATGTATGTGTGATTCAACAGTTCTCGCCTCAGAGATGACGAATTAGTCAGGGGCGGCTAGCAGCGTTCGTATCAGCACTTGCGCGGCGGTGGGGTGGGATTATGTTTTATCGATATGTATGTATGTATGTACATACTGACAAGTTGCAACAGGAGTATTTTATTATTTATTTATTTATTATTATTGTGTCCAGTGTCCAGTGTCCTGATGCTGCCCAGCGAGCCATGGTACCGTAAGCCGCCGTATTGATACGAGTCAGACTGCGACAAAGACGGACCGCGGCCCAATGGGACGCTGCCATCCGCTCGCACGTGCCAATACTAACTGTACTACGAGTACGACTGCGTAATTTATTAGTACTGCTCGTGCCTGACTATCACCCCGGCGAATCAGATAAGATCTCCGCGAGGGACCAATGGCCAGCACAGAATAACCGCCTGTGATGTCGAAGTAAGACATGATTGAGATTCTCTGAATAAACAGTAATATGATATAGATGACATGATGATAATACGCGTATGGAACATCTGTAACAACCCCCGTATCGAATGAAACCCTGTGACGTCGCGCTCCACCTTGTTTTTGATCGATGAATCATCATCAACGAATTCAATTCAACACACACGTACTGTTTTCTTTTCTTATGCATGTTATTATTTTTAAATTACCAGCTGGTTCGTTACTGCGCCACATCTACCGTTGCAGTGAGCTGAAACGTCGATGCTACCGGAGCATGTCGATAGTCCCAAGGTTCCGATCGACATATAGGGACATCGAGCCCATGTATCGCGTCTATACGGTATACCTGCTATATACTATTTATAAAATGACAGGCAGATCCTCACAGTTTGCTGGGTTTAGATCCTGTCACCAACACTCCGCCTTGCTCCTCGAATTCCTTCCCCCGGATCCATCCAAACCAGTCCTTCAATCTCCCTTCACCACTGTCAGCGTCCTCCGGCGCAAACGACTTGCCCGGCGTGCTGACCAGGCCAACCGGTAGTCTCTGCTCGAAGCCCAGCCGTTCCAGCTCAGCCTGTTCCAAGACAGGCGTGGCGCAGGCATCGCTGCCATCAAACACCGTTTCCCACTCCGAGCGTGTCTTCTCTTTGAATCTCTGCGTGAACAACTCCCTAATGGCAGGCCAATTTTCCTTCTCGTCTCGATCCGGGACATCCCCCTCCTCGAACCCTAACCCTTTCAAGAGCACCGCATAAAAGTGCGGCTCAAGCGCGCCAACAGCAAAGTACTTCCCCTCATCCTTCGTCTCATAGGTATCGTACCAGGGACACCCGCCATCCAGCAAATTCGTGCCCCTCGGCCCATCCCACGTCGGCGTGTCGAGTGCTACCCGCGGCATGGTAGCCAAATACGCCGATCCATCCACCATGTTGGCCTCGACGACCTGACCCTTACCCGTTGTCTGCCGCGAAATGAGCGCCAGAAGGATGCCCATGAAACACATGGCCCCGCCGCCAGCAAAGTCCCCCAATATATTACCGGGTGCGTAGGGAGTTTCACCGCTACGTCCCAGCATGGATAAAACACCCGACACGGCGATATAGTTGATGTCATGGCCTGCCATGTCCTTGTACTTGCCATCGCGGCGGAAACCGGTCATGCGAGCGACGACAAGCCGCGGGTTGAGTTTGAGTAGAACATCTGTAGGCGAGAGGCCGAGACGCTCGAGCACGCCTGGCCGGAACGGGTCAATCAGGACATCGGCTTGGAGTAGGATTGACAGTAGGAGATCCCGAGAGCGAGCATTCTTCAGGTCGATGTAGATGGAGGACTTGTGGCGTGTCATGCCGCCAGGTCCGACTGTGTTTGAGCTGCTGGGTGCGCGGTCGATGCGCAATACAGAGGCACCGTAGTCGGCAAGCAGGAGGCCGGCGAAGGGGCCTAGTAAGAAGTAAGTTTATGTCGTGATACTTTTGTAGACATAAGATGGTTTATCGCACCAGGTGCTAGACCAGCTAGCTCGACGACTTTGACGCCGTTCAATGGATGGGTTGTCCACATTTGGAATTGTTGGATATCAATTAATGATTATTGTATCAGTCACCAGTCTGCGATGCATATCAGCATTGATTTCAATGGTTTAAAGCATCGACATGAGGACTCACCTAGAGCATCCTGGCAACTGCATGCTCAATGCATTCTGATATTGAATAAAATTATAAACTGCTGTCTTGTTATAAACAGCAGACAGCACAGCATTTCAAAGAGGGGAATGCATCAAGTCGCATAGCTTGCAGCGACGTGGTTGGTTTGCGTATAATGTCTCTATTCAGACTAGCAACAACGCACCGAGCCGCGGCACACGGCAAGAACAGCCGACGCAAATACCACGCGGATTCCTTATGTCCACACCTTCCACAACCAAACAACTACCTCTGCTTGAACACTTTGATCTCGCTGCAGATGCAGTGGCTGTCGACACACTTGTCTGCGCATTAGCCACGACGAACGAGAACTACAGCTACTGTACTACCAAGTGCTACAAAGATTGGGAGCGGTGAAGATGTAGCCGGTGGCAGCATTCTTGCCAGCGAGGGCACGAGATGGATCAATATTGCAAAACTCTCTTGCAATCGGGGTCATTGCTCATATGCATGAACCGCTGTGTTACTTCCTAAGAAACATAGTGTTGTGATGCTAGCCATGTCAGCCAGACCAGCCAAAGAGGACGTCATTGTCCCCCAGCCATAGCGAGCCAATGAGCCCACCCCAGACAGGCCCGATGACAGATCCTCCGGCGAAGCACATGTATACAATCCAAAGCCGGTGCAAACATGCTGCCGCCCCTGGCATGGTCTTCTTATGCCACGGTTGCAGCATGCGCTATCTCCGACATTAGCGGTGCGATTGATATGGTCAGCGTGCACCCAAGGAGGAACAATAGGCGCAGAATATGGCTTTCTGCGAGAGGGAGTCGTGCTTTACGATGCGGAGAAGAGCAAGGAATGGAACTGCGGCAGGCCAACTGCGTCAGGCCAACGACGCCCAGATCTGTCAGACACAGCTCCTTTTTAGCTGTAGTTAGATGGGGCTACAGAATCTGTCCACAGGTAACTGTCACTCACCAGCTACCGGCCCGGCCAAGCTAGAGGCGAGAAGGACAAACACGGTGGCACCGCCTCCTAACGAGTCCCAATTGAACAGATCAGAAGCTTCAATGGGAAGTGTCTAAAGCAGAGGTCAGTAAGATATTCTGGCGCGTCTCGGGGTGAAGGAAGCATGAAGGTTGAGGCATACGCTGTCAAATGCAGTTATGATCACAGCCTGCACGCAGGAACCCCACAGGTCAGCTATGAAGCTAGACGAGGTTATAAAGATAATGAATGGGTGCGGACCAGTCCTTGTGCTTGATGTCGCATCTGCAGTGTCTGTAGGTGTTTCTCGACCATGACGACGAGTAAGACCAAGTCGAGGCCAATCACGCCAAACGCCATTGCAAACACCGCAGTATAATTTGTACACCAACCCTCCAAGCACCGGGGAGAACCATGGCCGCACTGGTCGAGATGTTGATATAGCCCATGGCCATGCCGATCTGACTTGGGCACAGTATCAACGATCAGCGCTGGCACGGCAGTCCTATGATTGTCAGAACATTGCACCAACTATAGAAAAGAAACAGGACTACCCCACGATTGCCGCCGAGCAGCTGCAGTGCGCGGCCGGCAATGAGCAGACCCAGAGACGTCCCTATGCACAACAGCACCGTTGACCCCGCGAGGGCTAACAGACCGACATAACGAATGGCCTTTCGAGGACGGATATGTTCGGAATAGTACCCGAAAACCACTGGAAACGCGGGTTTTCAGCGGTCCAACCTAATCGACATGGAGATCAGACGCACTCGCGTACAGCAACTGGCAGGTACCGAAAACTGCGAGGAGAATAGTCACCCAACGAGTCATATTTCTAGAATTCTATCTGAGCGGGTCTTTCTCTCATATATGCTTGCTACCTAGGTACAGGGTACGATCAGCGGATCTTGTTACCAATGGTTTAGTCGGTTCAATATATATCTACTAGGTGCCTAGGTATGTGTCAGTGTATATTGGTATTTAAATAACACCATTAGATGGCCTAGATTGACTTAATCATTGTACACAATCATTATACACTCTACCTAGGCACCCGGCGAAGATGCCGATTTACCTAGGAAGATTGGGTTTATTGAAGCTCTCCGTACTTCGACAAATATCATGCATCATCACCAACAAGACCACCAATAAAAATCTAAACCACTCTTACACACAGAGAGATAGAGAGATTACAGCAAAACCTGCCCATGCCGCACCTCCAAGCGTTCACGTCTCGCATCATAATCCTCGTCTCGACTAGCGCGTCGTCGTCGAGACCAAACCACCACAAGGACCAGAATTGTGAACGCCGTAATCACGCATACGACTGATATGACGGCTACGTTTCTTGAGTTGTTGGCGGTTGGGCACGGTGTAGCAGAAGCACTAGCAGGAGCAGTGGTAGGTGCAAAGATAGGAGTAGTAGGAGTGGTTGTTGTCGTTGTCTGGTTGGCAGCGGCCATGGAGTTCGGAATGGTCAACGGATTGAGAAGATACTATAGAATCTGGACGAGTTAGTAGCCTTTCAACCTGGTGGTTACAATATCAATGCCTATCTAGGTACCTACACAATTATCGAAGAGCAGCGCACCGAGAGGATGATTATATCGCACCGATACACGCACCAAACGAGTGTGTTTGTTTTAGACCATACTGAGGCAAAAGATCAAGAATGAATTCCTCAAGACTGTATTTATTCCTCGGCACAGTTCCGCATTTATATAAACAGTGTAGGACAACTTCCGAGGTTGCAATCAGATCTCATTCTGAGGCAACAACGTGTAACCCAATGTAATCACCGTGTAGCACGTAGAACAAACCTGACCTATAAAAAGACTCTTTGTATTAAGAGAAGAGAAGAGAATATCACCATCCATCCCTGCCCTCTGCTCTGCCTGCATCATAGGCGCCATCCATCTCGTCGCCAAACCGCTCGACGCCGCCCACTTTGTCGCCTACCCAACCAGCGATGTCCTCGGGGATATCTTCCACGTCATTCTTGACTTTGTCCGCCTCATATTCGACTTCACCGACCTGTTGATTTCATTGTTAGAGGGTGGTACACTGATGTCTGATTATTCATGGTTCATACCTTGTCGCCTGTCCATTCTGCGGCGTTCTCTGGGAAGTCGACAACGTCATCTTCCAAACGCTCTTTTTCGCCATCCCACTCGTTGTCTATGCCGTTAAGTTAGTATTTTTTTTGACAATGATAATCATAATGGTCAGCTGTGACATACGTATCTTCTCCCCCTCGTAGCCCAGAGCAAGTCCGGCAGCAACCCCGGCAGCACCATAAGCAAGACCGTGACCACCGCCCTGCTGAGGCTGGTCTTGCTGATAGGTTTCCTGTTGATAGGTTTCCTGCTGATAGTATTCTTGCTGCTGGTATCCACCGGGTGCACCTCCAAAAGGCGCCTCCCAGCTCCGTTCGCCGGTTTCTTCGTTGATATAAATCCACGTCCTCTCCTGCTCGGCCCACTGGGCTGTCCAGGGACGAGGCACAGGAGGAGGACCGCCTGGACCTCCTGGGCCGCCAGAATAGTAGACCTGCTGCTCTTCGACGACCTCTTGACGACCGCCGGCGCCGGTGAAGCTCTCGACGATGTTTTCGACAAAGTCCATTTTGCAAAACGAGGAAATATTAAATATGATACTGATGAAGAAGGAAATGTAAGCAACGCTGATGAATGCAATAAATAAATAGTTAAATATAAAATGAAACACGACGAAACGAATCGGCAAAAAAAGCAATCTACTAACTGACAGCTCAGAGGCTCAGCCACCCCTCCTCACCCCGCCGCCGCAAAGGATCAGGATCATGTCACCGAAACATGCCGAGTCCATCCACACCAATCGATTAGTTCGCGAGTACGGAAATAGCTCTTGAAACAGCAGAGGCTGATACATAGGTGCGGTACCTGGGCAGTAACTAGATCTGATTGGATTCATTGGAATAAATTACCCCTCCGTTGTCATGCATAATACAGTACTGCTGACCCGCTTGTCGAGCGGACGCGATGACATGCATGTCGGGAGCTTATTGGATGCATAAGTAGCGCATTGTAGTCAATATATATTGTGTTCGGCGTTTGGTGTCGCTTTGAAGGTAGATTATGGTTGAGGGCTTAACCCTAGGGCATGGAACCCAATCCCGTTCCTTCCTTCTTTGGACGAGTGTCAAAGATAGACTCACCATCTTTCCCTTTCCTCATACCCCAACCACTCATTCTGACAAGTGTATAAGCCAAGGTCTACATACTAGAGAACTCGAGGTACGTTTATACCCCTGGCTGCTTTGAAATGCACTAATATTATCCAAGGCATCAAAATATTTGGCCGCTACTAGGCTCCAATATCCCGTTGTTCCAAAAGCTTCAGCGAGAAATGTCTCCAAGTGCCGCATATATATCCCATCTCAACGTCAAAGCACCTTCATCCTCACTCCCAGCTGTGGATTCTCTTCCACTCTTTCTTCTCCGATGCAGATATACAGTCCTGGGAAAATGCGTTGTTCGGTGGTCCAAAGACCGAGAGATTGGAGAATTTACTAACCCTAAGTCTTACCGCTCATAAGGTATGGGATACATGCCAGTTTGCATTTTTGCCAATTGCAACCAATGCTAATAAGGCTCAGAGGAAAGCAAATTCTTCTGGCTAAAGATTCGGCCTCGTGGTAATGGACTTATCTCGTGACCATTCTGGACTGTCTGAATATTAAGTTTTGGGATTGCGATACATCAGAAGTCAACTCCGGAGATATTCTTACTCTAACCACACACAATCCAATCACACATCCACTTCCTAGTGAGGCTATATTGCGCATGCAATGGCATCTAAATAGGATTGCCGCTTTAGCTGGAAACGCTGAGGTTTTAACCTACCGTGATTTTGAGGAGCAAGGGTGTGTCATCGAGGATGAGCATGACTGTCGTGAATGATTAGGGGGCACCCGCTTCCATCTTGAGGCAAAGTAGCAATCCGTCTTTTTTGTATCACAAGTTATCATTATCATCTTTCTCGGAGGGCGCCGCTCTGATATGCAGTTGGTTGACTGATTGTTTTCAGCATGCAGGGGCCTCCAAAGATCCTGGTTATTACTGCTCCTGCAGTTTTGTAATAAAAATTGCAAGATGTAGCCATTAAATCCAACATTTTACCAATAAACTTGCACAAAAAGTGGTATCCACGTTGTCACTATCACTACCATACTAGTTACAGTACTTACGGCTGCAGGTTACAGCATATTTTCAAGAAAAAAGAAACGGGCATGCATCAAGCAACGATGCAAGGGAGAATGTCAGGCAGAATAGTTAGCACAGGCGCCCGACCTCGCCATATTCTAAGCATTGCCAACCGGTTCCTCGAAGCAAAACTCCATATTTTCAACGTGCTCTCTCTCCTCCTCGAGACAATCAAGTCTGTACTGGACATAATCATACAGGTCGTCCTTGGTTAATCTCCCCAGTCTCTTTGCATAGAGATGCTCCTCGAATCCAATCTTTCCAGTCAGGGGGGCCAAGAAGCGGAAATTCGACAGGCTGCAATCCTTCATGAGACCCAGCTTCACAGCCTCGACATACGCGGTGAATTGTCTACCAGTGCAGTTCACAAAGTCTTCTTCCCATTCTTTGTCTTCGTCGTCGTCTAGAAACGGTTCGTCTTCGTCGAGTTGCTGTTTGACATGCCAGTAATCTTCAACGTAGTCGATCTTACTTTCGAGAATACTGGCGCGCTCGTCTCTAAGAGCATTGAAGGCTTTTCGCTGCACGCTCTCCAACTCGGTGTGCGGGAAGTTAACCCATAGTACTCTGTCCGCATCTTTTGTGGAAGTACACCACAGCCACGACGAGGAGAAACATGCAGGTGCGGGCGAGGACGCAGATTCAGCCCTCTTTGCCAATTCCAAAAGAAGATGTCTGATGCTGAAGCCCTGAGCACCCTTTTCCAACAGGATCTTTCGACCAAAGTTCTGGCGGAAGGCTCTCAGGATTGGCTTGATATCTTCGACTTCGGCCAGGCGCACGGCCAGCCCCTTTTGTGCATAGGCTTGCTCGACAGTGAGCCCCTCAGCTGGGGTGAAGCATCTGGCGAGGGCCTCTTCACAGAACTCGAAGTACATGCAAATCATGTCGTCGGCCTTGAATTTCTCTTCGTGGCCTATGACGAGGGCGTCGATGTTGCGGAGATAAGGGATGATGACCTCGTTGATGAGTCTGTTGCCGCATCTGGCCTGCAGCTGAATGTCATCCACTTTGTGTGCTCCCCACCAGATATCGGATATGACCATCGATTTGTTCAGACAGTCTTTCATGAGCTTGTACTGCTGCTGCAGGAGTCGAAGACGGGATGCGCAGAGGTCTTTGAATTTCTGGGCATCTTGCTCCTCTTCCTCCACGTCGATGGTGGTTAGGGCCTCAGAGGGAGCAGGGGAGGAGACCGGGTCAAACATGACTTTCGCTTTGCTTTTGGCTGAGGAGATAAACGAAAACAACAGGGGTAGAGAGAGATGAGGTGGATAATCAGCAGGATGAGTCGGAGAAATGGTCTCGGGCTGGTTGCTCGAGGGGGCTCAACTGTTGACACAGAGGTAGAGAGGGAGGTCAAACAGAGGAGACAGAGGAGACAGATGAGAATTTTGAAGAGGAACTGGGAGAGAGTTTGTGTGCTCTCAGTGAATGTGTCTCGCATTATGAGGCTCACGATATCATCTACAGGGCGGCTGGTGTGAGAAGTCTCGGCGGTTTTAACCTGACTATGTTGTTTCATGGCTTTTTGTGTTTGTGTGTCTATAAAGACATAAAGGTAGTGTTACAACAAGATACAAAGCACAGAACAGTGTTTCCTACAATGGGTATTGTATTCACTTTCTTTATACTACAGCCAGGACAAGGAGACTATATACACAAGATTGTCTATCTATCATAAGACAGGTAGATATTTAGCCACAGATATTCTTTTAAATTCTTTCTCTGTGTTTATGATCCGTGGTTATGAAGTTACAGCAAGATAGGGCTTACAACAGAGAGAAACTTTATCATGATAGGCCCTGGATTCACTATCTAGGTAGAATAAAACACTATGGTACATCAGAAACAGACCAGCATTTGCATAAAGAAATAATAAAACCTGCATAAAACAGGGAGAGAATTTGTATGAAAGGAGAATAGCATCACAAAGGAAACAAATATAGCCTTCCTATTATCGAATCAGACCACAAGGAACAAGAAATTGACGAGGAATGATAGCAAGGAATTTCAGGGCATGAGAATCAAGATATAGAGCTCATATTACCGAGAGAGAGGTTGCTTTTACCCATCTTTAGAAGGATGGCATGGTCTTTGCCTTGTGCAGATAGAGGCCAGGGCTTGTCCAGGTCATTTAATGATTCACATACATGAGCCTGAACCCTGGATTGTATCAGTGACCACAAAAAGGAGCCAATTGACGCATGATATTGCTTCCCTCTACATGTTGTACTCCCCAACCCCGAGACTGAGCTCCGCGAGAGATTCAGTAGTCTGCAAAGCGCCGGGGTCTCCGTATCTCAAATAACTGTCCAAGGTTGAATGGTCTTCCGCATCCTGAGGAGCTTGCTGAAGAGTGCGATACTCTTGAGGGGGGCTGGTAACAATTTTCGTGTTGCTAAACTCGTTCCATTTGCGCTCGTATTCGTCGAGTTTTACCTGGATTCCCAGGTCAACGGTTTTCAGATCATAAGTCTCGTCGGACCTGTCGATATCCAAGATCACCGTCTCCCACTGACGAGATTGTTTGGGTTCGCAACCATCTGGAATTCCAGGGTACACTGCAACGGTGCAAACATCGAATTTGGCTGCCTCGTTGCTGCTCCTTTTCTTTTTCTTGTACTGGAATTTCAGGGCAAGTTTGCGCACAGTCCACTTTTCTTTGCATGTCATCTCGAGGTCGGATCTTGGTTCCATGTAACCCACCAGTGACTCGGCGACATGCTTCTTCACTGCCTCGATAATTGCTTGTGGTTGGAGCCTTTTGTATTCGCACTTGTTGCACAGCCCCCTGTATCTGACAACGTCAGCATTGGGCGAGTTTAGGGCGATAGCGAGTTCGGTGTGTTTTGGAGGACGAAGGCAGTCGTCTTTTTCAACTGAGTGTCCACAGCCAGTGAAGAGGTGACGTCTCTCTCGAGCAATGACTCTGGTGCCATTTATGACATCTTCTGATGACAATGGTTGTACAGGCATGCTGCTGACAGACTTGAGTCGAGCTTCGATAATTGATGCACAGAGTAGGAACTGGTGTCTTGTGATGTGCAGGTAGATTGACGATAAATTTCAGTTGCGGGGATGCGTGTTCGATAAAGGGGAGGTTAAAAGTAGCGTGCTAGGGACAAGACATAATCTCTTTGTGTGGAGATATGAACTGCCAGGACATGGCTCACAACTCTCATAAGATGACAAGGAGCTAGTGGATATTCCCAGTATCTAGACTTCTTTGTGTGGGAATGCCTAGTCATTGTCACAAGGCCTTGTGAATAAGCAGAAGTGACAATAGGAAAAGAGGTTTAAGCATCAAACAATATACATAGCCTTTGAAGCTTATTTATATTAATCAGTAAGACACACTGGCAGCCTCTGATATGCATTCAAACGCATATATAGCTATTGAAGACAAAAGTGTCCAAGAAAGAAGGAAGTTGATATTATAATAACAATTACCTAGGTACCTATTTATGCTGAATTAAGTTACACAGAATATATGAATTTGGCTCTAGTTAGTGGCTAAATTGAACAGAAGATGCAAGTTTTCTTTAGTTGTATTCAAGAATAGACTTGTGCAACCAGGAGCTGTATCCATTGCTTTGGCTTCTATCAAGATGAATGATGTAGGTTATAGAGCTATTGGTGTAAACCAGGGAGGGAAAATAAATGCTAGCTAGATAGAGTGGATTTTGAATAAAACAAGCTGAGTTCATGATGTTGATAATTGCACAGATATTGTTCACCAAAAGTTGGATCAGATCAGTCTAAGACCATCGGCACTGTCAACACTCCAGAAATAACTACCTTATGAATGAGAAGGTAGTTTGTCAAACCAAGTCCCCCATCCAATATATTTTATTAGACATCTGACAGTGTGAGCAAGAATTGGCGTCTCCCTGTCAAGGACACAATCGGGAAAGGTTAGATTTAGAGAGAGGATGTGTCTTTTATGAGAGCACGCCTGACTGATCACGTTGAGCTGACATCGTCGAATATGAGACTTCGTAGCCTAAGGTTCGGACTGAATTAGCTTTATTGTGTGCCTGGATATGGACTCTCCGGCCAATCTAGGCCTGGTTGAAGTGTTTTCTCTGGCGCGAAGCCTAAATGAGAGTGTGTGGAACTTTCCCTGAGTAGAAGAAGTGTTCAGAAGGCACCACCGCCTGCCAGTATCAACTTCAATTATGTTATGTTGTATACGTACACCGAACTTTCTTTATCTGTAGAGTCCCTTCGATAGTTCGTTTGATAACTTACAACAGGGAAAGAGGTCACAGGCTTTACAGTGGCCCAGCCCTTTCTTTAGATGAAACGGTCAGATGGACATTAGACAAGAGCTTGGGTATCATACCAATGTCTGCATTCAAATGTAACGACTCGATGAATATGTCTTTTCTGGCGTAGTAAGTATACCGCCTGACTTTTCCGGGTGTCCAAATCGAGCAGTCTAGGGCTTATGTCTGATCACGTGGGGCAGGACTGCTTGGCTACTTTTGACGTCCATGACTTCTTATTCTGCTATGCTTGACAGACTTGCAATACTTTCGAAGGTCCTAGATCTATTAAATTCTCGTAGCCAACCACAAGTATTGTGCTAGGTAGGCTACTGGGTAGCTTTTGGTGATAAGCAAGCTGATATATTAACAAGAACTTGTGCGAAACCGCTCGAAAGAATGGATGAGCACTTCAGAAGAAAAGCAATCATAAAAACGACTATATTTTCTGGGAAATGCTGATCGGAGTGTCATAATTAGTGATCTTCCATAAAAGATAGTGTTGTGTTACCATTGTAATCTACTGATTGAGCGCATTGGGTATAGATCTTCTGTTCTTTATCCAACTGCTATCTTTCTTTCAACAGAGGATGGATGAGAACGACCTTGGCAAGTTTTAAATTACTCTGAGCTGTACACTTCGAGATTAATATACAGATAGACATTTACATTCAAAATCACCTTGATCTTCGACATATCACCTGGGCACGTTGGGTAGCACACGAAAGAATCTGTGTATACATGCGCTGGACGTTTGTGCTACGGATCATGCAAGAGATATAACGAGTCCCTTTGTATACGGCCACACTACGACCCTCTGAGCAGCTATATATACCCCCGACGCCCTGCTGTAGACTCAAGAGAAGCTGCTACGTATATACTGTGTCTATAGTATATGTAATATACTATACCATAATAGCACTAGCGGTATTCGGCTTGTTCCTGCCGCTCCCCCACGGGCCGCTCGGGAGCCAGTCTATCAAATCAGAGCGCGAAAAGATGACCCGCGAGGTACAGCCCTGGAATACAGTCCATACGGTCAGTACGGTGACAGTACCAGCAGTGACACGGTACGGTAAGTATTGCTCAACTCCCTCAACACTGGCGTGCCCCACCAGCAAAGGAACATCGATCTGCATCCCTTCCTGCGTCAACGTCAAACTCTGAAACAAACTCTCATGCATCCATCGAATTCGAGCGAAAAAGTAAAGTGATCTTGACACTCTGTCTCTGCATGCCATACGCACGCGTTGTCGTCGCAGCAGATGGAGTCGCAAACTAATGGTGAGGCCAACGGCCGCGGTGTCCGGCCATCGAACGCCCCCATCCGAGGCCGGCCACAGCTCTCATGTACCCCATGCAAGCGCAGAAAGTACGTCTTCTCGGACTATCTATAGCACTTACAGGGCGCTAAATAACGTATTCATGGAACAGACTCAAATGTGACAGGGCCCGGCCCTGTGACAATTGTGTAAAGCGTCGAGAAGCAGATACATGTGTGTATCCCGCCAGTGGTTCTGCTCCCCGCGACCAGACGCGCGAATCCAAAAAGACCAAAAAGCGCATCGAAAGACTCGAATCGCTTGTTATGGAGCTTTTGGACAGGGGCGCCCCAAACCATGAATCCTACTCGGAGGGTCCCTCGACTAGCGAGAGCGAAAGCCAGGTCCATTTCCACATGCCTCACCATGCATCAGAGAATGGCCACGACAATGACAGTCCGCCTGTCCAACGAGAGGTCCCTGCGATGCGGCGGCCATCGGACCTGGCTGCTAGCAGCTCCTCTTCGTCTCTATGGGAGAGCGTTCTCCAGGATGTAAGTCAGCTCTTATTGATAACGAAGGAAACAAACTCTAATATTTTCCAAAAACAAAGATTGGAGAAATCAAACTATATTTTGAAGAGAATGAGGGTGAATTTAAGAAACAGCTTGGAAAGGTAGAAGACGCGAGAACCCCAGCTATAGAGCCCTACGCACTCCAAGGCAGCCCAACCCATTGGGACATTGATACATTCACCCCCTATTTACCACCACGGCAAGTCGTTGATCTTCTGGTTGCAAATTACTTTAGCCCAGGAAGTTTTGTCAGACGTGAGTAGGACTTCTTCCATTTGAATATCTATTACTGACACTATCGCAGCTGTCATCCACCCCAAGAAGTTTCTCCGTGAAGTATGCCTCTATACTCGTTGGCTGCATATGTTAAACAACTGACAATCTTGTAGTATGAAA
Organism: Penicillium sp. OUCMDZ-019; assembly: GCA_011750695.1. Lineage (NCBI taxonomy): Eukaryota > Fungi > Ascomycota > Eurotiomycetes > Eurotiales > Aspergillaceae > Penicillium > Penicillium sp. OUCMDZ-019. The sequence goes on along the minus strand of WTTZ01000058.1, from coordinate 80,888 downwards.
AATTCTGGGAGGACCAATACAGCGTTTCGAAAGTATGGCTAGGTATATTATTTACCATAATGAGAATGGCAGTACACACAGCTGCAGAACATGGTACCGATCTCACGCCGACTCTAGGGGACATGGACGAAGCTATTACACTGTTCCGAATGCGTACCAAACAAATCTTGATGACCGAAATGCATACAAAACCTTCTATGGAGAAACTTGAGCTGTTCTCACTGCATCTTGACGCCGAGTTTATTCAATGCCAGGATGCCAGCACAAATATCTGGATCAGTGGAGCCACTGCAGTTCGCATGGCAATGAAACTTGGTCTACACCGAGAACCGAGCCTCTATGGGAACCTTACACCCTTTGAGTGCGAGATGCGGCGGCGTTTATGGTTGGCAATCGTACAGACTGATGTGCTTATGTCATGGCAATTGGGACTGCCCGGCATGATTCCCCAGGGCCAGTGCGACACAATGCTTCCCAAGAATCTTCACGAGGAGGATTTTGATGAAGACTCGGTTGTCATACCGCTGTCACGGCCATGGAACGAAATGACCAAGATTTCACCTTTCCTTGCGAAAGCCCCGCTTCTCGCAGTCTTCACAAAAGTAGCGTCGCATATACAGGATATCCACCCCAAAGATTCCGATATCCCAATCCTAGAGCAGGAACTGTATGCTGCACGAGAGTCGTTGCCCCCTATATTCAAAGTCCGTCCGATGCAGGAGTCCATTCTTGACCATCCATCCATGATTCTTCGACGCCTTGCAATCGACCAGACGTTGCATAGCGGCCTATGCATCCTGCATCGGCGCCATTTGTCTCTTGCCCGCTCCAACCCACAGTACAGCCACGCGAGGAAGACTGTTATTGACGCCTCTTTGACTCTGCTTAGCTATCAAGCTCTGATATACCATGAAACCGATCCAACACGGCGCTTGGCAGGCCACCGGTGGCTAGCAACATCCATTATACGACACGATTATTTGCTCGCAGCCATGCTACTCTGCCTAGACTTGCGCCAGGGCATAGAGGGCAAAACACACCCCGCATCCAGCGACATCAGTCTGTGGGGCAGGGATAGACGGGAAGAACTGATGGCTGCACTGGAGACCTCGTATAACGTGTGGTATGCCTGCAAGGACATCTCGATCGACGCATTCCGTGCAAGTGAAGCTGTTGCCGTTCTTCTCAAACGGGTCCGAAGCGCAGAAGAGGAGAAACAGAAATCAGAAACCACCGTTTGTAAGTATCCCCGTCCTCTTTTCGTTTTATATGTCACTCACATCTGCGGACAGCCTCAATACCATCTGTGGAATCACTCGAAATTTCTCCAGAGCAGTTTGTCCCCGCCGGTGCGGATCCGTACAATCTCAGCTTGCCATTCTCCGAAATGGTGGCATCTCCTGGAGCTATTGACTGGGTAAGTTTGTCACAAAACGAATGTTGTTATATCACTGCTAAACACTTCTATCTACAGGTCGAATTTGATCGTTACGTTATGGGCGGGAATATCCCCAGTCAACCTAATATGTAGTATTCTATTCATGTATGGTATGGTATTTGATCGGTGCTCTTTCAGGGAGGAGTTAGGGTTATTGTTTTAGGTCTGGGATTCCTAATGGAGGATACATGTGGTCATAGCATAGGATGATTGAAATTGATTTGTTTTCTTGAATGGTGATTTATTTTTCTTTTCCATTGGTCTTTTTTGGAACGGTGAATTCAGTCAGATTGTTAATACATCCTTGGCGACAAAAGTGAACAGAAGGCTATACATATTTTACATTGCTCCGAACAAGGGAAAAGGAAGAAATATTTGACAGGATATAGAATCGGCACGACCCAAAAGGAGAAAAAAAAATAGTAAAACAATCCCGAATGACCAGATACATGCAAATTGAAAACATTCAATCCATGTATATGCATTGATTTGCAAGGTGAAAATATTTCCTTCTATTTCTTCTTCCCCTTAGAGTTCGTCTTCGATTTTGACGCATTCGCTGCCGCCTTCACTTTGCCTCTTAAATCCTGCCATGAATTCATGCTGCGCCCCCTGGTCTCGTAACGCACCATACGTCTATTGTTTTCCTTGGCCCTGATACGCGCATCGTCGATTTCTCGCACCGCCTTGTAGATCTCTGCATCCGCTTGCTCAGCCTCAGTCAAACGGGGTTTGGCGCGTGGAGTTCCGTCGGGATTGGTGGTGTTGTTGCCTGTGAATTCTTCGACTTTGCTGTTCATCTCCTTTCTCATGGTGGAGAATTCCTTCTTGGCGTTGTTAACCATCTTGTCGAGCATGCTGATGTTTTCTTCCCTGGTGGCCGATGCTGAGACTTCGGACGATTGTGATGCTTTATGTTGGCTTTGGAGCTTGGAGATAAGCTCCTCTTGGCTAATCATTCGGATGCCTCCTGGAGCCTGAGCATCTTCTGTTGCCACTAGCTTCTTGAGCGGAGAAACACCTAGCAATGCGCGTGTGCTAGGTGTATTAATCAGATATGCCTGGAGTAGCGCGAAGAAACCGCTGGTAGCAAAATACAACTGCAAAGCAGCTGGTTGCCACATTATAAACAATAACGATATAACCGGCAGACCCATAATGACTGATCTACCAAGAGAAGTTGAGGTTAAATCGTTTGATCCGGCAGATGATCCTTTCTGCAGAAGGAAAGAGTTCCATGTCAGCCTGATAATTCAAAATACGTCGGGGAGGGAAAATACCTTGAGAGCCAGATACATGAAAGCCGTTGTTGCCACAGGCATCACGTATAATGGATCGTAGCTCGTGAGATCATGAATCCAAGCAAATTCCTCAGTTGCAAGCGCCGGCACTGGAAGTGTACTCATTCCTCGCACAACACGGAAAGTTCCAAATCCAATAGGTATTTGCAGCAACGGCAAGAAACTCTTCCACATGGCAATGTCGTGGCTCTTGTAAAGATCATCCATCTCCACTTTAGCTTTGGCCGCTTCCAACTGTTTCCCTTGTTGCATGTACTGCATCCTTTGCCTCCTCAAGATCAACATTTGGTCCTTGACAGGCCCAGTTTTGGCCGCATTGTCGGCTGCGAGGAGCGAAGGCTTGAATAAAGCCACACGCGTTAATACACCAGCCACGACGATACTAGCCCACCAGGGCATGCCGGTTAGAATGTGAAGGTGTTCAATTGTCCATTCCATAAAAGCCGAGGAACCCCAGCCAAAATCAAGACCGAGTTCCTTCAAGTACCCAATGCGTTCGGGGATGTCTTCAATCTGAGGGACCAGGTCTTCGAATTCCGGAATGGCATTTTTGGTAGCGTCTAATGACTCGTTGCCGACGGAGGACGTGGAATTGAATCGAGCGAACGAAAGACCCGAAACAGAGCCCGGGGGTAGATATGAGCTGGCCTGCAAGCGTAGTCGGGCTCCAGGGCCGGAAGTGAGAACAGGGCGAGAGGCAATGGACGATATCTACCAGCAGTATAAACGTTAATGTGCATGCTCCAACATGCGATTCCCCTGGCATAACGTACCGATCGAGCCGGGGAGATGTGTTTCACTGAGGAAACACTCCTTATCCCGCCCTTGACTGCAGCCCTCGATAGGCCGCGACTGCCAAACATTCTGGCGGTTGTAATTGCAAAAGAGCGAGAGGAATAGAGGTCTGTCTGTGATCCGCGCTGTTGCGGCCGACAAATATTTTGTTCCGCAGCGAAGCGCCAAGCCCGATTCTGCCGGGCGGCGTCTGCTCTAACACGATACTTATTACTGCGTATTTATTGATTATATTTTATTATTTATGATCCTCAATATTATATAATATTATTGTATGGTATGATAGTATACACAACATTGTGCATGTCAGATGAATTCGACAGAACAGTCCAACGCATGGATCCCTTGTTCTAAATGGAAATGCAAGAACGCCAGCCAGAAGGTGCCCCATTATATATACAGAATCCGAGGCTCCTTGAACCCGTAGCTATGATAATAATACTAATAGATAGATGTGTCTCCGTTTTCTTCTTGACATTCTGAACTTCGATGCAAGTTTTCAATTTTTCCGTCTATTCAAGGGATGCGGCATCCCCAATATCGGCATGAGGACCTCTCCGTCGGTCTCGCACCTCTCGCATTTCGATTCCGGGGCCAACAGGCGCGGTGCGTCGGTAAGTAGGGAAAATCTGCATGTAAAAGTCAACAGACCGAAAAAGAAAGACAAGGGGAAAGGAACAAAACCAACCTTTGTTCCGGACCAGCCCAGACGGAAGGCGGCTTCGTGTGCGAGTAGTTCGCCCAGACCAAGCATCAGGCCGTTGACAAAGGGGAGGAAGACATTGATGGCTGTTCCGCGCAGTAAGCTCCAGAATGTAGGCGGCTTGTAGAGAATCACTGGCGAGCTGGATGTGGACGGAGGTGAGGACGACGAGAGCTCGTTGTTCGCCGAGTAGTTTTCCGAGTCCGAGGGCACGGTCAGAGCAGAATCGAACAGCTCGATCGGTCGACTGTCAGCCATGGCGTGGGTGTGCGTTTGTATGTGTGTATGCGTTGACGATGATATGCGATGGAGACCGACGTCAAACAAGCTCAGCCAGTTGGATGTTTGGTGGGGAACACCGGCTTATGTAATGCAGGCCGTGTTTCTCTTGGTTTCAGCAGGAATCAGCAGGCGCAGTGCAGCTGGAAAGGACACGAGGGGCGTTTAATGGGGGTATTCTCTGCAAACAATACTCTTCTGCTGCTAGCTGGTTGTTTAAGTGGTGGTGAACTCCGTAGCGCAGTTGGTAGTCCAGCACGGCGGGACCAATCAGGCAACCGTGACGTACGGGAGCTTGACAATAAATACATTTGTAACCTTCTCTCACCTTCCATTCTTCACCACAAAACACGAGAGGACCAGGCTGCCTCAGAACTGCTGCTTTTCCTTCCTCTCACATCCCTACACCTCAAGAATATCAACAACTCCCGTGCAACAGTCCCCAACGCCGCCATGGCCTCCCGTTTCAACGAAGATGAGGCCCTTTCTCAGTTCTGCGCCATGACCGGTGTCTCTCCATCGGAAGTGAGTGCCTGCACTCTTGTTTTTTGAGCTCTTACTCCCCATACTAACTGTCTTCATAGGCGCGTCCCTTTCTAGAAACTAACCAGTGGGACCTCGACGCTGCTGTCACCGAGTTTTTCGCAGACCAAGAGGAAGAGGAGCTCTTACAAGAGGGCACGAGGGGCGGTCGTCGATTAGGAAGCGATGGCCCGAGCGAACACTCCTCTAGAAACACATCATCAGCCAGACAATCCAGCGCCCGACGTGGCCCGACCAAGAAGTTTGCAACCCTGGGTGATTTGACCGCGGGCAGTGGACGTGACTCGGGCAACGAGGATGATGAGAACCAAGACCTTTTCGCAGGTGGTGAAAAGTCCGGTCTTGCAGTGCAGAATCCGGATGATATTAAGCAGAAGATTTTAGAAAAGGCTATGCGGTATGACTTCCCGCCATTTGTCATGCTTCTTTTACTGACATTCGTCTCAGAGCCCAGCCACCTCGGTCTGATGAATCGGATACGCGAAAATCCCATTTTACTGGATCTGCCCGCACTCTTGGAGGTGACGATACACCAAGCCAGGTGATTCAAGATCCCAACGAGAACCGCCCTCAGCCAGCACCCAGAGTAAACCGCACATTACACTTCTGGGCCGACGGCTTCTCGGTGGACGATGGCGACCTTTATAGATCCGATGATCCTAGGAACGCCGGCATCCTTGAGGGCATTCGACGAGGGCGCGCCCCTCTTTCAATCATGAACGTCGCGCCGGGTCAGGAAGTTGACGTGGAAATAAAACAGCACGACGAAAAGTACACCAGGCCGAAGCCAAAATACAAACCCTTTGGCAGCTCAGGCCAGAGGTTGGGAAGCCCTACCCCGGCTATCCGCACATCCCAGCCCGAAGCTGCAGCTGCTGCAGCGGCACCTGGACCGTCAGAGGCAGCGAAACCAAGCATAGACGAGTCACAGCCGATAGTGACGCTGCAGATTAGACTCGGAGACGGAACAAGGCTGTCCTCGCGCTTCAACACGAGCCACACCATTGGAGATGTCTATTCGTTCGTAGCAGCAGCCAGCCCATCCAGCCAGTCTCGCGCATGGGTCCTGATGACTACGTTCCCCAGCAAGGAATTGACAGATAAAGCGGCAGTCCTGGGCGAGTTGCCCGACTTCAAACGCGGCGGGGTTGTTGTGCAGAAGTGGCAATAGTCCAGTCATTTCTCACTGATAGATTTCGGAGCTTGCATACTTGACTTCTATGTCTAGACTCAAAAATTATGTATGTTGTACCTAGATGAATGCAAGAAGCTACAGACTGCTCAATCTTAATCTTACCATAAAATCTATTGTAAATGAAGCATCAAGTATTGGTCCGCGTACTTAACGATTGCGGAGATGCTTATCAATCATCGGTCCGATGACGCAGAGGAACTTTTTTCTTCTTGCATCTACCCCGAGAGAAAAGGAAACCAAACACTTCCATCTTCTACGTCAAGCCTGAATATTTATTCAATAGCCATTTCTCCTGCATTCCAGAGAACATAACGATAATCTGCATGCAATGCCCCTCGACGGCGTCAAGAATATCGTGCTGGTAAGTCCCCCGCTCGCTTATCGATAACAGTCGCAACCTGCCCTCTTCTTTTTTGTATGGCATACTCATCGATATCCTGCACAGGTCCTCTCCGGCAAAGGAGGAGTCGGCAAGTCGTCAGTGACGCTGCAGCTCGCTCTCGCGCTCACGCTCCAGGGCAAATCGGTCGGCATCCTCGACATCGATCTCACAGGCCCCTCGATTCCGCGCCTGGTGGGCAAGGAGGATGCGAAAATAACGCAGTCGCCGCGCGGCTGGATACCGGTGGAGGTTTATCCTTCCGATAATAGTAACGAGAATACAAATGCGGCGTCTCGCGGGTCGTTGCGGTGCATGTCTGTGGGCTTTCTGTTGCGGGACCGCGGAGATGCGGTGATCTGGCGGGGTCCGAAGAAAACGGCCATGGTGCGCCAGTTCATGACGGATGTGTACTGGGGGGAGACGGATTATTTGCTTATTGATACGCCTCCGGTAGGGTCATGACAAATTTTATGTATAGGGCCAGTTACTAATACCATGGGTATAACAGGGCACGAGCGACGAGCACATCGCCATCGGCGAGAGCCTCCTCACCATGTCGACACCTACACGCACGATAGCCACAGCCCAAAACGTCCCCTACCTCGCCGGCGCAGTGCTCGTCACCACGCCCCAGGCCGTCGCAACGTCTGACGTGCGCAAGGAAATAAACTTCTGCGTCAAGACGCGCATCCCCATGCTGGGCGTTATAGAGAACATGTCCGGATATACTTGCCCGTGCTGCGGAGAAGTGAGCAATTTGTTCTCGCGCGGTGGTGGGGAGGTCATGGCCGCTGAGATGTCGGTTGCATTCTTGGGACGTGTGCCGATTGATGTCAAGTTTGGGCAGCTTGTTGAAAGTCAGGAGATTGGCGGGGATACTGAGAGTGATTATGAAGATGAGGATAATCGGGACAATATCGGCGAACAACCTCAAGAGCAGGGACTTCAGCAACAACCAGTCGAAGAGGATAATCGACTCTTGGTGGACAGGTATATGGATTGCTGGTCGTATCCCGTTTTCGAAGGCTTCACCAAAACTCTTTTGGAGAAAATCGAGACCTGATCGATCCGAGACTCATAAAAACAGTATAATTTTACGCATGAAAGGCGCTCGAATGGATTTGTATTTATTACTACATCTGATATATGTATGATACCAGGCTTTGTTAAGGATGTGCTCCGCATCGTTATATAACTGCTTATTAAATCATAGACTCATTATACCCCAGTCTGAACCGATTCCAGGCAGGTGCACTGGGATTTTCACCCAGAATTTCCAAAACATGGTTGTATGTTATCCCTTCAAGCCGTGGGAATAGCGATAGCCTGGTCGTGATCCCTGACAAGCAGTGCGCGCAAACAGTGCTCTGCAGAATGCGACTGAGTGTGAAGCGTTTGCTGACTGGTCTTCTCACGCTGTACGATCATCTTCAACCAGCCCAACCAATCTTGCACATCGGCCATGAGAGACATCCTGTCAACCCTGCTTTTAGCACGGCCAGCTCTATCTGCAGCAAAAGAAGAAGCCGGGAGCATGGGGGATCCCCGGGGTGTATCGGGAGGCTCCGACGGCCATGAAGACCTATTGCCTTGAGCAGCAAGACGCGTCTCTGAAAGTAGTGCTGGCGAAGCCATTGTTGTTGCTGACTTGGAAGTCTTCGCTTTCGTAGAGACATTTCCCAATAAAGCCTTGCTCCCCGGCTTCGATGATGTAGCAGTGAATTCCTCCATTCTTGTCACTGACGTTACTGGAGGACGTGTCGCTGGGGCTTTCCCATTCGAAAATGTTCCTCGCCTCGTTTGATTATTTGAATTTGTTTCCTGTGTCTCGACTCGTGTAGTCCGCTGATATCCAGTTGCAAAAGCCGTGTGCCGGAGATCGTCTAGCAAACCCAGCGGTGAGCCATAAAGATCGTTATCATCATCGGCAATTACGATATGACCATCTACATCTGCCGGGCCATCCATGTCGCCGGTGGTATTCTCTTGAATAGCCAGTAATTCACCGGGAGGAGGGTGAACCTCGCCAAATGGAGCAATGTGGCTGCCATGCTCGTTGGCGAGACTTAGTTTACTTCTGCCACAAATCTCGGCGATAGAGTCTAAGGTACTGCGGATATCTGGTTCAATTGCACGTAGAATGGCCTCGATGCCGAAGTCTTCAACAGAAGGCAAGTCTACTTGCTGCGCTGCCGAGTTCGACATGTTTGTAGACCGTCGAGCGTCCTCGCTCTCGCCGGGAGTGTATGACCTCACCAGCACTGGCTGTGAAGCTAGCGTGGACAAACGTCCGTTTATGTGCTTATTGTCCCTGGGTTCTTGGAAACGTCGGAGCAAAGACCTCTGGTTTCCACGCAGCTGCCGCTGGGCGGTGGTCCTTCGTGCTAATACCGATTCGTCAAGTGTGAACTCGCCGCGACGAGATGTGAAGGGAGAAGGAGAAGGAGGAGCAAGATTTGGCAGCACTGACGGCCCAGAAGCCCCTTGAGACAGGACCGGCTGGGGCAGAGACGACGAGAGTCGAGATCCATCGTCTCGGTGGGTCGAGATCATTGTAGATCTGGCTTTCATCTTGTCCACGTTCTGCTGCAGAAGACGCAACTCAAAGCGGGCTATTTCCCAACGCTAGGCTACCTACGCAGCCCAGAAGATGACACGCAGCACAGCACAGCACAGCTGCTAACGGCAGGAGTACAGGAGTGATGGCTCACCCCGACATACATAAGACGACAACCCACCGGTGGCCCGGATTAGGACGGCAGCGCAGGTCTCAGCGCGGCTCACAGCGCAGGTTGCATGTCCAGCTGCAGAAAAGCGGAACTGGATATGATAGAAGAGAATGTAAGACACATCGGAGGATGGGAAGGGATGGGATCTTGCAGGGGACTGAATGAGTTGGCAGCGTTGTAACTTGTTGACTTGTTGGAGGCTTGCCGAGGCGGGGTTAGGAAGGAGATCGCACGGGCTGGCCAAGGCAGGAGCAGCCAACCACTGCACAACATACACCACCAGCTAACACACCCGACTCCATCTCGCGCTCTTGCTTTCTGCAGTGCTGTGTGTCCCGGTTTCTGCAAGGGCGCCGTCAAGATGAGCAGGAAATTCGTATGTCTGCCCTGTTTTCATGCTGAATCATGAATCAAGCTGACCGCGCACTCCCAGTTTCCTGATTCCGATGATTCAGGGTCCGACTTTGACGAAAACACCACCGATCTTCCCTTTCCCAAGCCATTGTTGAGAAGCTCGTTCCTTGCCCCTGATTTCGATCCGGCCACGTTTCTCTCGTCCCTTACCAACCGACACCAAACACTAGAAGACTTGCGGCTAGAACTGCGAGAGCTGAGCCAGGGACTGAACAAAGAGCTGCTTGATGTCGTCAATGAGAACTACCAGGACTTCCTGTCGCTTGGAGGCGCCCTTCATGGGGGCGAAGAGAAGGTGGAGGAGATCAGGGTTGGGCTCTTAGGTTTCCAGCGAGATGTTACAGCTATACACGCCAAAGTCGAGGCCCGGAAAACGGAAATGCAGAGTCTGTTGCAAGAGAAGAAGAGCTTCCGACAGAAAGCGAACGTTGGAAGGGCTCTGCTAGATATCGCAGAGCGGATCGAGGAACTGGAACAGCGACTGATGATTGGCAACATAAAAAAGTCCAATGGCACTGCGAGTCGCTCAGAAGACGCAGCTTCTGACGCCGGAGACTTCGATTCCGACGACACGGACAGCGATGATGGTTTGGAAGAGGATGGGGACGAATCAGCAATAATACCAGTGAAGAAGCTCGAGAACCACGTCCAGAAATACATCTACATAAACTCAGAGTCGGAACGAATAGGCAACACCCATCCGTTTGTAGTTGGCCAGCAACCTCGTCTACAAAAGATCAGGTCCACCTTGCTTCTTGATTTGGACACGGCCCTCAAGCAGTCTAGGAAGGCCGGAACTAAAGACGAAGCTCGTACAGTCAAGATCCTGCGGTTTTATGACCTACTCAAGGCAGAGTCCAGCGCGGTTTCTGCTCTCAAACAGCTTTCGATATAGCCGCTGCAAATCATTTCATGATTTTTTTTGTTAAAAGTACATTGCATAGCGTGGAGTTGGTTATTGAATCCAGATAGCTAGCTGCTTTGATAGATACCATGGAACGCCATATATGAAAAATATTTCTAATTAAGAATACAGTATCAAGAAACAAGATAATTTACAGGCCCGTCAGGTAGGCAGCATCAGGGGAAGCGTCGGATTTGAAGTCTCCGTTGAGACTGAAGCCGGGGCCGTTGGTCGAGCTCAGCACCTACACAAGTTAGTCATCACTTGTATATAGAGGGTGTTGTTTTCCATACCACTTCATATATTTCCTTGGGAACACGGTCACTCAGCTGAACAGTATCCTTCTTGACCTGGTCGAGGGTAGCCCGCAAGTTGTCGCGGAGCTGATCGGGCGAAAAGGCCAATTGTCCGATTGGCATTCGAATCACCGCATCTCTTTCACGATACACGGTACCGCCTCGGAGCATCTGCACTCTGATTGCGACATCGTCAACAACAGTGCCGGTTTTGACACTCGGCATCAGTCCTCGGGGACCAAGGAATCGACCCAAGCCAGCTTTGTTCATAGCATCAAGACTGTCTGTGTGGCATATACACCGTTCAAATTCGATAATCCCCTTTTTGATGTCGTCAAAGATTTCTTGCTCTCCGACTAGTGAAGCGCCGGCTGCCAAGGCATCCTTTGCGTGTTTTGACCCGGGCGGCGCAATAACGCAGATTCTAGATTCGGTTTGGACGGCATGCGGAAATCGGACCATGTTGCGAATGACCGGGCCATCCTTTCTGGACTTTAGTCGAATGTGAACCTCGTACTTTGCCGATTCACGGTCACGTCCGACTTCGAAAGCACGAATATATCTGTCGGAACATACATGTCAGTAGGCCGTAAGAAACACATGTGTTGTTTTTTTTTTTTCTTTTTGGTAGGAAATCGCACCTCATCGCATCGCACAATGCATACTGGTCGATCAATTTCAGATCTTTCTGTACGTAGTCACGGGCACCTTTGTTGTTCTTCTTCTTCGTGCTCTTCTGATCCTTCTTGCCTTTGGCTTGGGGGTTGTTCGTCACACCGCGCACTTGTTGCTGGCTGAGTGGATAGAGGAAAGGGGCAATGGCGCCGTTTTGTCGCAGAGTTGACCGGCATGATGCTGATATATTCCGTGCCGTGACCGGCAACGCTCGAAGTGGTGTCGCCATTGCTAGAAGGCCCAACGCTGGCTGAGCTCTCGTGAAGGCCGTTGTTGCCGAATGTTTTCTCGGAGCCTTTGAGGAGCGGAAAAAGGTTACGCCGGGCCTTCTTCGCAGAGTGGGTCTCCGTCGGCGATTCGCTGTGGGGCACTGCTTTTTCTGCCTGAGGGAAAGAGTCACCCCGCCATGACTTCGCTTTTTTAATTCCATCTTTTGTTGATAACTCACAAACCAGAAGCAATGGCAACCTACAAGTTGGTCTGCGCGTCCGGCTCCAACCCGGCGGGTTTGCTGCCTGCCACGCTGATCGCTACCTCCATCAACGAGGCCCGTCCCAGCCCGGCGATTGAGATCATCTACGAGAACGCTACTGCCCTTACTGGCGGCGATGTGATTCAATTCACCACCGCTGATGGAAAGATAGTGCATGGCCTTGACCCTGTCATTGCAGAGATTCGTGCCCAGTTTCCTTTCCTGAAAAGCAAATACGAGGCCCAAGTATGTCTCTTACTTGATCGCTTTACAGATTCTAGTCTCTAACAATCACTACAGGAGGATCAATGGCTGTCTCGGTTGAAGGAATATGTTCCTCTTGACTTCAAAGCTCTCGAGGCTCCCCTTCAGGCTCTGAACTCTTACCTGACTCTACGCTCTTTCCTCGTTGGCTACTCTCTGTCCGCTCCCGATATCGCCATCTGGGGCGCCCTCCGTGGAAACCGTGTAGCAGCAACAGCAGTGAAGAAAGGAACACTCAAAAACTTGACCCGTTGGTTCCGTTTCTTGGAGGAGCTTTGCCCCTGGACCACCGGTGCTGTCAACGATGTCAATGCCGCAGCAAAAGCGAAGAATGCCGCATTGTCCAAGGCAGGTGCCAGTTATGACATTGACCTCCGCAACACTGATCAAGGAGTCTTGACTCGCTTCCCACCAGAGCCGTCTGGATATCTTCACATCGGACACGCAAAGGCAGCGTTCTTGAACGACTATTTCGCCCATGAAAAATACAAGGGTACTCTTCTGTTGCGGTTTGACGAGTAAGATTTATTTCCCCTTCGTCTCGACCTTTGCATATTGCACAGCTAACAGCTACAAAAGCACCAACCCTAGCAAAGAACGAGCAGATTATCACGACGCTATTTTGGAGGATTTGGCTTTGATGGGCATCAAACCTGACAAGGTCTCATACTCTTCGAACCATTTTCAACTGCTGCACGATTACTGCATCCGGTTTATCAAGGAAGGAAATGCATACGCCGACGATACGGAAAAAGAAACCATGGCCCACGAGCGCATGAACGGAATTCCTAGCAAGCGTCGTGATGCCTCCGTTGAGGATAACCTGGCTCATTTCGAGGAGATGAAATCAGGTTCGGAAGAGGGTCAGAAATGGTGCATTCGCGCCAAGATATCCCCGGACGACAAGAACAAAGCTCTGAGAGACCCTGTCATCTACAGATGTAACCAGACTCCTCACCGTCGGACTGGCTCTACTTGGAAGGTTTACCCGACTTATGATTTCACCTGCCCTATCCTGGACTCAGTGGAAGGCGTGACTCATGCGCTGAGAACAATTGAGTACCGAGACAGAAACCCCCAGTACGATTGGATGCTTAACGCAGTAAAATTGCGAGGAGTCCAGATTTGGGATTTTGCTCGCATGAACTTTGTGCGAACACTGCTTTCAAAGCGAAAGCTCACCAAATTGGTTGATAGCGGTGCCGTCCGGGGCTGGGATGAGTAAGTCCAATAACTCAAACCATTTAAAAAGGTTTCCAGCAGTATACTAACCATGCCATATAGTCCCCGTTTCCCTACAATCAGGGGTATCCGCCGACGAGGCATGACCATTGCTGCTCTTAGAGAATTCATCCTGAGGCAAGGACCAAGTCGCAACGTCGTCAACTTGGACTGGACCATCTTTTGGGTATGTTTTCACCGCCATCTTTTATTTTCTTTCTAATCTAAACCATTTTTCTAGGCCACAAACAAGAAGCACATCGACCCTGTTGCCCCGCGCCACGTTTCAATCTTGAAAGAAAACGTGGTCAAGGCTACCATCCTGGGATCTCCTGAGACAGTTGTTGAAGAGAGGCCCAAACACGACAAGAACCTTGAAATTGGCACAAAGAAAGTAGCCTTCAGCAGCTCGATTATCCTGGAGCAGGAGGATGCCAAGTCTTTCAAACAGGACGAGGAGATCACTCTTATGAAGTGGGGCAATGCAATCGTTCGTAAGATTGAAAAGTCTGGCGATGTTGTCACTCATCTTGATATTGAGTTGCATCTGGAAGGTGATTTCAAGAAAACCGAGAAGAAGGTGACATGGCTTTCTTCCGAAGGACAGCAGCTTATTCCAGTCGAGCTTGTCGGCTTTGACCATCTCCTGACCAAGGATTCTCTTCAGGAAGAAGACAACTTTGAGGACTTCCTGAACCCCAAGACCGAGTGGACTGACCAGGCATTTGCCGATGGAAACGTTGCAGACCTGAAGGAGGGCGATATCATCCAATTCGAGCGCAAGGGCTACTACCGTCTTGACCGTCCTTTCGTTGCTGATGGAAAGCCCGCAGTGTTCTTCGAGATCCCAACAGGAAAGTCAAAATAGATCATTTGTCAAAATTAGGTTGTTCCTTTTATCCACTAGGAATATACGAGATGATTTGAGTAGCTTTTCCCATATCATAATTAGTCAAGATGTCGCTAGTATACGATATATAGTAACTTGTTCTAAGCGCGGCCTTACCCCCTGCAATAATTGTACAAAGACGTGACAATGCATCATGCATTGGCCGCCCCACCTGTGGTCGACTGAATCAGGCTGTCACTCTTCTTCTGGCGTCTGTTTGCCTGATTTTCCCCTCAAAACAATCGAGAATCACCTTCGACAATCCAGGATTATCATCCTAGAAATCAAAATTTGAAGACATCATGGCTATCGCCCTGTCCGCAATAAACACCGGCGTGATCATCACATTGCTCTTTCTGGTAAGTACTTCCCTGTACGGCTATCGACTTCGACGCGACTTATCAGCAAACCATCTGCTTCCAATAGTGCAGTGCAATTTCCATCGTCTTAGGAGGGTAAATTTGGTCCTTTCCAGCTCTATATTTACATATTTGCTAACTATAGCTAGAATCGCCTGGTCACGCATAGTGTCGCTCTACCTCCCCTTCCCAACGTCCTGGGGAGCAATATCCACGCTCTACCCAATCCTGCCCTTCCTGTCTGCATTCATCACAAGCGCCATCGCATCTCGGTATCAGCGGAGTATTGACTCACACAAAACTGGCATTGTGTCGTCGTCATCATCCTCTGGCGAGACTGCCATTGACGGAAATAACAATGACACCACAGACATAGTCGCCAGTAACGGCAACCGGCCCTCGTCGAGAGGATCGCTGTTCCCCATTCTCTATCCGTTCATTACCTCTGCCGTCGACCACTTGCTTACCCTCCTGCCTACCGTGATCGCCACTCTGGCCGCTACATATGTCGCTCCGAGTGATAACAGCTGCCATCTCGAGCAAACCTGGCAAGGATTCTACCATAACAAGGACGTGACGGCCATCCGCACGATACAAGACCAACTACAATGTTGTGGGCTGCGGAGCACTCGGGACAGGGCCTGGCCGTTCAAGGATGCTACGCACGGGGACAATTCGTGCGAGAATACAACGGGCTATAAGCAGAGTTGCTTGCAGCCGTGGAGTGAGCAGGAGAGACGCGTTGCGGTTTTGGTTTTGGCGGCTGCTGTTCTTGGTTGGGGCATTAAGGTATGTTTATATTCGTCTATTCCCTCTCCCTTTACACATAACTTTATTTACTTCCTGGGTATAATGCTGGTAGCTAATGAATGTTAGCTCGGAATCAACTCATTAAACTCTAGATATTTCAACCCCGGCAGTCGACGCAATGCCTGGATTAACAGAATTAATGCTGGGAACATTACTCGCGGCGAACCTGCAGGCCCGCGACTGCTTCCATACAGCGATCATGTGTACGAGAACACGGACTCGGTACCTGAAGAAACATCAGAAGATGAACTTCCAATTGGTACGAGCCCGCTGGTAAACCCCGATTCGCGAGATCTCAGTTCCCCCGAAGGTAGGGATCTAACGGGGGCTGGCCCCTGGAGAGAGAACGTGTGATTATTACACATATATACAGATATACACACGGACACAGATAGATGGAATGAGAGAGTTTTATGAGACCACTCCGCCGGCTTCAGTGAGGGAGAATGTTTTCGGTTAGGGAAAAATGATGTCGCTTCTATTCACAAGTTTGTCTACTAAACAAAGTACTTGGGCATACAATGAGAACTCTCTTTCGGATCCCACGTAATATCCAGAAGCCCGTCTGCGTAAAGTCCACTAACGACAAGTCGGCCTCTTTTGGAGTCCATGTTACCCGATGTACTGCTTGGATAGTGTGTTCCATCATCTAGAGTGCGAGTCAATATCTGATGATGCAGAGGGAAAGGATAGACTACGTACCGGCGTATAGTGTCCGGGCATAGTATTTGCTATACAGATGGAAGAGGCTTCCAGGGAACGGACTGAGATCTAGGCCGTGTCCTCGACGGATCTCTGCTACCACAGACGGTGCAACACATCCATGAGGTCCTTTGGCCATGCAAAACAACCTGCCGGCATCAGGAGACCCGGTTGCAATTACTCCGCGAAGAAACTTGCCATTTCGGTCAAACACGGTAGGGTCATTGACGTCTAAAGATCTGTCAAAGCTGATATGTTCGGGATGAAAGGTCAGAAAAACGCTTTTATATCTGCCAGACAGCGTGTTGTTTTCAGGGTCACGCTCATAGACTCGTACAATGTCCGTGCTACTAGAAGCGACGAGAAGCTCTTTTCCAGTCGGCGTAACAAGAACTCCATTTGCGAAAGGTATACCACCTGCAACAATGGAACATATGGGTTTCGCCTGAGTGCCAAAGTCGACAAATGTAACCCACCCTAAGGGCAGACCGAGAACCCTTTCAGTAAAAGACAAGACCGGATGTCTGCGTCGAATGAGGCATTGATCGTTTGTAATGTAGAATGATGTGTAAGACACAGGTGACACAGAGTTTGGAGATCGTATCGTGTGACCGTCATCCATAATAGTGCCTACATATTCTGCCCGTGCCTCCTCATAGTCTATATCCATAATTTCTACGCTGTTCCTGTCGTGACCTTGGTTGACGACAAACAACCTTGTGCGATTGTTTCCATTTTCACGATACAAGCCCAAGCCAAGGGGATGAATATTGGACGGAGCCGGAAAGTTTGTCAGTTCCAACTCGCGAAGAGCTCCCGTGCCGGCGTAATCGTAGAGCATTAACCGGCCTTGTTGATGTGAGTTAACTGCACGGCCCTGTTATAATAATTAGATTTGTAGTAAAAGGAAGGCTGTAGAGACATGGTATCTTACCCATAGTGAACTCCAAAACACCCGTCCGGGATCTGAGCTGATAATCGCGAAGCCGCGCTCATGGTCCAAGGCCATATCCTCTGAGAACCGAACGCGGTCTTTGAATAGGGTCCAGGCTAGACCGTTCCGAAACGAGAACCATTGTTCAGGGAGCCGAGGAAGCTCTACCCAAGGTGAAAGGATCTTGTGCAAGAATGCTAGCAGGATAGAGACAACGGCGATGATCGCAAAGGCCTAGAGAGGTTTCAGTGACAGCCGGAGATTTTGCATAGGGAATGCTTAGCATGTACCTGGGCAGAAGATAGGCCCATTCTGATAGTGAAAGAGGTCGCATATGTAAGAATATCATTAAGTATGTACGTTTGAGGATGGAAAGTGTTGGTAGTGAGTCGATGAGAAGTCGGCGTCTATCTCTTGCCCCTAGAGCGTCCGTTCCTTCCTTCCTTCCTCCCAGTCCTTCCTTCCCTTCGACCATTCCCATGCAGGAACGCGTCTTCCCATCTTAAGCAGTTTCTCTCTCAACTTCCTCACGAGACTGTCTCTCTTCAATCAATCACGTCTTTCTGATCCTCTAGGTCATGCTGGACCGTGTATTTGGTTGGTGGGTTTCTGTTGACTTTCGAGTCGGGCTCGCCGGGAAGTTTATCTCTACTTGTTCACCATATTTCCAGGGCACTGATTTATATTTTGAGTTGCGTCGCTTCTCCGGACCAGTGATATTGAGTCTTTCAATTCAATCGACTTTCAGGTCCAATTCAGGATTCCTCGTTTAGTCAGCTTTGAAGTCTAGCATTCTCTGAACCACACTTCTGTATGGGTAATTGGCCTTAGAAAAGACGAGAAGGTTCACGGCTATCGGCGAAGTCCAATTCTTTTACATACTTAAAAAAGGTATAGAGTTCAATACGTCAATTTCAAATCACCAACGATGAGGTTTTATGTTTGGGTTTGAGAAAACTTTCTAAAATGTCTCCGGACTCGAGGATCGCAAAGGAGAAGAGGCTGCAGTCACGACGTCACTGTGAGCAGGGAAAGCGTGGTGTTGACTTGATTGTTTCGTTTGAACATGAAACTCCAGAGTATCCGTTCACTTCTTCCTAGGCTTAGTGGTGTTCATGCTTTTTTTCCTTTGAAAAATTTCTCAAGAACTATCTCTCTTGCTACAGAGTCTGAAGAAGTTGAGAACCATCAAGTGCGGCACAGCTGGCTGCTACGGAGAGAATGTCTGATAATCCAAGGGGATCTAGCGATCAACAGTCCCGTACATCAAGACGAATGTCTCGTGCCGAGCGAAGAATTTCGCGAGCTGTCAGCGTTGCCAATGACCAGAGTCTTGATGAGTACGAGAGGTTGGTTAGATATGTGTCAGTCTACAGAGAGCCAGGGGTTGATGAGGTCGAAGAAGAAAGTGGAGAGATGAAGCGTGTATGGTATGCGCCATGGAAAACGAAATGGACACCTTCAAAAGAGGCAATGGAAGCAAGACAGCGGTTACCAGATGACTGGCTTATTACAGATATAAAGCAAGGTCTATCTGAGGAAGAAGTTGCCAACCGACGCCATCGAACTGGGTGGAATGAATTGATATCACAAAAGGAAAACCCGATAGCAAAATTCATGTCTTATTTTCAAGGCCCTATTTTATATGGTATGTTTGCTGACATTACGATACTCCTGCTTGGGGTGTAAAGTCTTTGGCTAACAAAAAGGGATGGGAAAGTCATGGAAATTGCTGTCCTTCTCGCAGCAGGTCTTAAAGATTGGGTCGACTTTGGAGTTATCATTGGTATACTGTTCCTCAATGCCTCGGTAGGGTGGTATCAAGAAAAGCAAGCTGCGGATGTCGTGGCAAGCCTCAAGGGTGACATCGCATTAAGATGCACCGTAGTTCGCAATGGTCGGGAATGTGAAACATTGGCTCGTGAACTAGTTCCAGGCGATGTGGTAAGTAGAACCTTTAATTTCCTGGGGGTGTTGGCTAAGGAAGCTAGGTGATTGTTTCGGAAGGGACGGTTGTTCCTGCAGACTCCAAGGTTATATGTGCATACGATGACCCAAATGGTTTCGAATCTTTTAAGAAAATGCAGGCAGAAGGAGCTCTTGATGAGTCGTCGGGAGAGGAAGACGATCAACAGGGAGGCCAGGAACGAGAAGAAGATGAGAACTTGGCCGATGGAGACCAAACCAAGGAGAAAAAGGGAGAAGAATCAGGGAAAGAATCCGGGAAAGAAGAGGACGAAAAAGAAAGTCGGAAAGGATATCCAATTCTCGCTTGTGATCACTCAGCTATTACCGGCGAATCCATGGCTGTCGACCGGCATATGGGAGAGCCCGTCTACTATACGACACACTGTAAACGAGGAAAAGCTTACACGGTTGTACAAACACCAGCAAAAACTTCCTTTGTTGGAAGAACTGCTACCATGGTAGCTGGTGCAGGTGATAAAGGTCATTTTGAAATAGTTATGGATAATATTGGTTCTTCGCTTCTAGTCCTGGTGATGGCATGGATTCTTGCTGCTTGGATCGGCGGTTTCTTCCGGCATATTCCAATTGCAAGCCCTGGAAAACAGACACTATTGGAATATACTCTTGTACTACTGATTATCGGGGTCCCAGTTGGGTTGCCTGTTGTCACTACTACGACCATGGCTGTGGGAGCGGCTTATCTTGCCCGTAAGAAGGCAATTGTGCAAAAACTGACAGCCATCGAGTCTCTCGCGGTAAGTTTTCACGTAATCTCCCAATCTTAATGCAAGAAAAATATGGTTAACGGTATGTTCAGGGAGTTGATATCTTGTGCTCTGATAAAACTGGAACTTTAACGGCAAACAAATTGAGCATACGAAATCCATATGTAGCGGAAGGCGTGGATGTCAACTGGATGATGGCTGTGGCTGTCTTAGCATCCTCTCACAATATACAGGCTCTGGATCCTATTGACAGAGTGACGCTTCTGACGATCAAACAGTACCCAAAGGCAAAGGAAATCCTTCGGTCTGGGTGGAAGACAGAAAAATTCACGCCATTTGACCCTGTATCAAAACGAATTGTTACAGTCTGCACATGTGATGGTGTCCGATATACATGCACTAAAGGGGCCCCCAAAGCAGTTCTCGGCTTGACCAAGTGTTCCCAAAGGACTGCAGATTTATACAGGAAAAAAGCACAAGAGTTTGCCCATCGGGGTTTCCGTTCACTGGGAGTGGCAGTACAGAAAGAAGGAGAAGATTGGAAATTACTTGGAATGATGCCAATGTTCGATCCACCTCGCGAGGATACCGCCCAAACAATTTCAGAGGCCCAAGCCCTTGGTATTAGCGTAAAGATGCTTACTGGAGACGCCATTGCCATTGCAAAGGAGACATGCAAAATGCTTGCATTGGGCACGAAGGTCTACAATTCGGAACGATTGATTCACGGCGGCCTAAGTGGCGCAATGGCTCATGACTTAGTCGAAAAAGCGGATGGATTTGCAGAGGTGTTTCCTGAGCATAAATACCAAGTTGTTCAGATGCTTCAAGAGCGTGGACATCTGACCGCAATGACAGGAGATGGAGTCAATGATGCACCTTCTCTAAAGAAGGCAGATTGTGGCATAGCTGTCGAGGGAGCTTCAGAAGCAGCACAGTCAGCTTCCGACATTGTCTTTTTGGCACCGGGCCTATCAACGATTATCGACTCAGTCAAAGTAGCTCGACAGATTTTCCACCGGATGAAAGCATACATTCAATACCGAATTGCGTTATGCTTGCATTTGGAAATATACTTGGTGACATCAATGATTATTCTCAATGAAACGATTCGAGTGGAGTTGATTGTTTTTCTGGCCTTGTTCGCCGATTTAGCGACAGTGGCAGTAGCCTACGACAATGCGTCATTTGAATTGAGACCTGTGGAATGGCAGCTACCAAAAATCTGGTTTATATCGGTCATATTGGGTATTCTATTGGCCCTGGGAACCTGGGTAGTTCGAGGTACAATGTTTCTTCCCAACGGCGGTATTATCCAGAATTGGGGTTCAATCCAGGAGGTTCTTTTCCTTGAAGTGGCACTCACCGAGAACTGGTTGATTTTTGTTACTAGAGGAGCAGACACATTACCGTCGATCCCGTTGGTAGGAGCAATCGTGGGCGTTGACATTCTAGCTACGATCTTTTGTCTTTTTGGATGGTTTACCAATCAAAACATGAAAACGGATCCTAGTGATTCGTTCCGCGAGACGCATAACGGATGGACGGATATTGTCACCGTGGTACGAATTTGGGGCTACTCTCTGGGTGTCACGATTGTGATTGCATTGGTTTATTTTACACTCAACAAACTGGAATGGTTGAACAACCTAGGGCGCAAGTCAAGGAGTAAGGGCGACATCCAGATGGAGAATATGCTCGGTCACCTTTCTCGAGTTACTATTGAACACGAACAACACGGTGAACTCAAGGGACGGTACTTCTTGAGCGCGGCTCGAGAGGAAGAAGAGGCCGAGTGAATATCGTTCACATATCTTTGCTGGAGTATAGACTTTCAGCTATCAATATGCTCGCAGGTACTGTCTGCGATGAGACAAGGTACCATAATAGTTTGACTGAGGAAGTGGATATTGAGTCTATTGAGTTCACATTGATACTCACCTATCGAAAGGCGAAGTAAAAATTGTCGTGGAAAATACTTCTCACATACTACCTAGTACTTAGGCATTAGATGATGTTGCTATTCTTGATTCGTGTGCTTTTTTTTGTCATGTTACTTGATAATCACTTTATATAGTTTAATATTAATCGTGACCTATTTTCCAACCAATCAATATAGGCAAGAAGCCAGAAAATTCATTAAAATCGTAACATCAAAGGTGATGCTCGTGCCTAGGTGCGTAGTGTGATGTGCAGTAAATAAAATACCTCGAGATAAAACACCTCAAGATCTGCAGCGTACGCGCGTAGTCATGCACATACATAAATATTGTCGATCTGCCGCTAAGGCCCCCTTGAAGATGATCGTGATTTCAATTTCCAGGAGGTCAAATTAAACGTTGCCAAGGATAGATGAATGTCATTTTTGCTCAGCTGCTATTTTTGGGTTTACACATTCCAGTCGCATGATTGCCTAGCAACGTGATCGATCAAATCTCACAAGGCTTTTTTTGCTTCTTTCAGGAAAATCAATAACAATGGCAAATCAACTACGTAGTGTGATAATTTTTCTTCTTGTTGATTTGCTGTACGAATAGAACGTAACAACAAGCGAGCCCTACGGAACCTAAGTGCTTTCGAAATATTTCCTAAAGGGGTAATTTCGGAGCACGAAGCATGAGTATTTTCAAAGCGCATTTCATTTCAACTTCACAAGTTCCTAACTAATAGTATGTACAGAGAAGCTCTGAATTTTAGAAACATGTAAGGTATTAGGAGGTATTAATGGAAAGCATTCCTTTCACCAAAATAATAGTTGGGAAGGCTCGCCAGCAAATTTGTGCAAGAGAGATGCGAAATATCAGTGTGCAGGGTCCCGAAACAACTAAGCGTCCGGCACATGTCATATTTCACCAAGTTGTAAGTGTCATGTAATTCAACTCTACCAGAGAGCCTATTTCATGACGTTGTTTGAACGCTTTGGATTTACCAGTAAGAACGGTCACCAAAGCTGCGCTTTACGCGAGAAACAGTGCGACTGCTGCTGCTGCCACCCAAGTCAGAAGCAATACCCGAAATGAAGCCGTTGTTGGCATAGGCCTGGCTGGCGTCCCACATCATAACACCACCGAAGCTTGAGAATGTCTTGGAGTATTCAATGACGGGCTGGAGACTGGAGGCAGACATGTATCCAGTAGAAGCTGCGCCGGTGTTCGCTGGGACGCCAACAAAGATCTTGACATTAGGGTTCTTGGATGTGTTCTTGGCCCAGTCGTCCCAGGTGTTGAAGTTGTAGTTGGTTTGGGAGGAAGATCCAGAAACATAGTTGTTAACACCACAGTAGTTGTTGTAGAATTGGACCCAAACAGCGTCAAAGGAGACAGCTCCGTCCAGCATTTGATTGTCTGCAGCATCTGGGAAGACGCATTGAGGGGCGGCAGTCAGGAAGTATTTCTTGCTGGTGTCGGCATCCATGAGGGTGCGTAGCTCGTTACCGAAGGCGGCCATGTTGTTGACGGTGGCTTCGAAATCGAAATCAAAGCCGTCAACAACGGCGTCACCGAAGGGGCGATGGGCTGAGCTATTCGAGTCCGGACCGAATGTCTCCCAGATCAGCTGGGCTCCAGCGCTTGCGGCAGATTCCGAGCTGAATCCTCCTTCGGAGTATGTAGCTCCACCGATGGAGAGAAGTATGGTCTTGCCAGCCGCTTGACAGGTCTTTATATCATCGCTGGTAGGGTTTGACAGGTGTTAGCTTTTTTTTAACGCTATTTGTTCGAAATTGAAGCATGACTGTATACATACCCAACCTGGGGACAGTTCAGCAGGGAGGTGCCATCGAACGTAGTGCAGTTGTCACCGATATTGGCAAAGTTGATCTCTGGAGCACCACCCGGACCGTTGATAACAGTCACAAAAGAGAGTTGCAAGACGTCAATGTCTTCATTCTGGCAGTAGTATCCCAAGTTGTGCTGCTCAAGATCGCCGCTTGCAGCATTATACGAGTTCTGACCCCAGTAGACAGCCACGTTGGTCGAAGAACTCACGTCAAGTGCAGCTTGTGCTCCCAGAATGCCAGCCATGACGGCGGCGCCGGACAAAATGTACTTCGCAGAAGACATTTTAAGCTCAGGGAGTGTGATATGGAGATGTAAGGACTGATATGCTTAGCTGAAGGAAGGAAGGAATGAAGAGCTGAGCAAGAGCAAACTCGACTTCTCTGGGTGATGACTGAGGTCCGAGGAGTTAGAATAGTTGAATGAAGAGGAAATGAATACCCATTCTTTTATACTCTGCTGTCTATTTGCTGACTGCCGGTTAGGGTTACGCTCTATGTAGTACGTATGGAGCTCCAGCCATCGCGTGCCAACGACCGTGACAGACCCCACAGCATGTAGATTTTCAAGGCAAAATCACGCTGTATCATTCATTATTTTGACTTTAAAGTGGGCTGCTAGACGGCCAAATGCCAATGGGAGGCACAGAAACGCCTCGTTGCCCTGTTCCTATTGCATTCCGACGGCCGCTTCTCCCCACAACCAAGCAAGTCTTGGAATGTGACAGTGGGCTTCCTGACCTGACCTCCGGGATTTTGAAAGCCCTTAATTAAAATTTGCGTGCGTCCTTTGTTGCGTCAATCAATATTCGCTTTTGTCGGGTCACGAAGATATCAAACAGAGGTAGTAGTACGTCCATTTCCCTCAAACAAAGTAGCTGTCTTTGGCCTAGTCAGGGTGACACGTAAGGCTACCTTAGTCTGCACAAGGATCTAGATGTAGCTGACTGTGACCCAGAGTCATGTTTGTCTGTAAATTAGAAGATCCGTCGATGAATTCCCGTAGTATGTGTACGGCTAGAGCTGAGCTGGGCAACGGATTGAAGCCACACGTTCCTCACGAGACACCAAAAGTGGTCGATCAATTTGGCAGTTGCTTAAAAATGAAAGAAATTGCCTGGAGTGCGGTGGTAATTACAGAAATACGAAAGAAAGTAAAAGAAACGGTGGTGTTGACACAGTGCAGCATATGGATAATGATGTAGATAGACGGCGGGATCGCCCAAGCACGCGACAAAGTCAGTATGGTCGCTTGTGAGACTTGACTTACGAAATAAAAACCTTCGTGAATCTAGGTAGTACATGGTAGACCATGAGCGCGAAGAGCCTCAAAAATTCCTTTCAAGCGAACGACGGTAGAAGGGTGGCCTATCCAGGTGCAAATCAAGAATCGAGATCCCGGCGATACACACGCGGATGATGGAATAAAAGTAGTACAAGGTATTACCTCTGTACATTATCTTCTCAGATAGCTCGGTTTCTGGGGGTACACAGTCATATAAGCCAAGTATTTGAAGGCACATGGCGGCGGTGGTATGACTCGTGGACATTTACCCAAAGAAAAAGAAAAGAGAAGCAACTCAAGTACGCCACAAAAGTTAAACAAAGCTATTGGGAAAATTCGGTTCTGTTTTATGACTGGTTCTTGGCTTGGTTTCATGAATGTCGTACAGACAGGCCGCCTGGGCATTGATCGTAGAATCTCCGAATTTACTTCCACTATATTGGCTTCCAAGGCAACATCCCTGTAACCTGCTGCCGCCCGGATCATTTTCGCCTATTAGATTCGAGACTATAGGCCTAGTAAGATAAGCGAGCATCCGTTTATTGGTGCGAGCAATGCGGCCGTTGCACGATGTGGTTTGCGACGTGCGACTTCATCGACCATGTGGCTTCTACAGAAGTGCCTTGTGAATATAAACATAACAGGATATTATCAAAGATGGAATCGACCCCTCTTCTACCTCGGCAGCCTCCTTCCCGTCCAAACGGAGATGTCTTCCTGCTGATAGCCTTGATCGTTTTCACCTTCATCGAAACTGGCACTTACATGCTGCTGGTTCCTCAAACGTGGATTTACGAGTCTATTCTCTGTAAAAACTATTACAATGACGGCCGCATTCAGATTCCGGAACATGAATGCAAAATTTCTCCAATCCAAGGGGAAGTTGCCAAAATCCGTGCTGTATCCTCCAGCATCCTCGCCGTCCCAGGAATCCTGTTCAGCGTCCCGTACGGCCAATTGGCAGATAACCCAAAGATTGGACGGAAGATTGTTTTGGCTATAAGCTATATGGGAGTACTACTTCAGGTATATACGGAATTAATTGTTTGCTGGTTGTCGTCCAACGACTCGGGGATATCTTTGAGGCTGGTGTGGCTGGCTCCTCTGTGGACTGTCTTAGGGGGCGGTTCAGGTGTACTTGGTGCTGTGATTTTTACTATGATCACAGATGCCGTAGATATAAGCCAGCGGTATGCCTTTACCTTCTCTGCTATGCTCGCTGAGACTAATGCTATGTATAGCTCCACGGCGTTCGCCTACGTCAGCTTATCACTCCAGATATCTCAACTCGTTGCCCCAGTAGTCACATCATGGATCATGGCTACTAGCCCCTGGTTGGCTTATATCATTCCTGTAATCTTAGTCACCGTCGGTCTTCCAGTTCTCTTGCTCAGCCTTCCAGAAACAATTGATATACGGTATTCCAAAACAGATGTCTCGTCTGACATAGGAGATGAAAATAATCACCGGGACACCGCCCCTTTGGACGAACCTCCTGATTCAGAGTTGGAGTCAAACTCAAGCTCAGAGCACAGCCCACAATCAACGAAACTAGAGGCAATGCTCAAGGATTACCGATTCTTGAAGAACCCGAGTATTTTGATGCTTCTCTCGTCTTTTTGTTTGTATTGGGTCGGCCGATCTCAGATGGACCTATTAGTACAATATATATCCACAAGATACGACCGGAGCTTATCATCTGCCGGCTTCATAATATCCATGAATGCCGCAATTTCGCTCATTCTACTTTTAGCGATCCTTCCTTTTATAGGAAAATATCTTCAGAGTGCATGGCGACTCAGCAGTGCAGTGGTAGATCTGTGGGTGTTAAAGGGAAGCATCATCATTCTCACTATCGGCTGCATTAGTATCGGCGTGGCACCTATACTTCCTGCTATGCTGGCTGGAGATGCTCTATATGTCCTTGGCACGGGCTTCAGCCCTGTAGCTCGCGGTTTGTTGACTCTATATGTGGATAAATTGCATATTGCGCGACTTCATGCCCTCATCTCCATTGCCCAGCTACTCGGGCTTTTGCTTGGGAGTCCATTGCTGGCTGTATTGTTTGATTGGGGATTTTCGATCGGCAAAGAATGGACTGGCCTGCCATTTCTAGGCAGTGGCATTTTACATCTCATTTTGTGCTTTGCGGTCTGGATGATCCGAGTTCCTGATGATGCTACCAACACCACCTAAGTCGCCAATGTAATCTGTCTACGGAATAGTACTAGAGTCTACAGATAGTAGTCAGGATTTTGGTTTGAGCGGGCTATATCCGGTGAATATTTTCTATCATTCTGAATACTCAAACAACTTAAAATAGTATCTGGACAAGCAAAAGAGTCAGTTGCCTCCGTCAATGCTTGAACCATCTCTTCTTTTATTTTCCATATTTGCACGTCTCTTCCAAATTTTAGCAAATGGAGCCTTTCAGGGAACATTTAAACATGGATGGCGTTAGCATGTGAATGGTGGTGGCCATGGTGCGTGTGTCCACTGCTCAAATGATGGCTGATTTTTCGTTTCTGTTGAGTTTTACTGTCTTTTTCGCTTTCGACTTCCATCTTGTCTCCGTCGTCCTCCTCGTCCACATCAATCATATCCACACTGGGCCACTCCTCCCATCCATCCTCCCATAAATCATCCAAGGCATCAGCCTTCTGTGCAGGAGACATTTTAGGATTCCGCATGATTCTTTCCCATTGCCACATTTCCTTGTCGTTCAACAGACATTCATCCAAAACGTACGATATCTTTTCGGCATCGATTCCTTCTCCTATAAAGACAATCTCCTGTCTCCTATCGCCCCATTCGCCCGCAAAATCACGCTCAATTGACTCAATAATATCCTTATCATCAGGCCAAGCCTCTCGCGGAAGCTCAGCAAACCACACGCCGCCACAACTCACGGTCAAAATGCCACCGGCCTGGCTCCATTCGCCGAATTGGAAAGCCCGAGTAGCAAGCCAGAAGAATCCCTTGGAGCGGAGGACAGGTCCAAAAGCAGGATTTGATTGCTTGTTGCCCAGAATTACCGAGGGTTCAAGCTGGTTGAAGTCTGCAATGTCAGACATTTCGTCATCTTCTTCTTCTGTTTCATCTCCCTGGTCGTCCTCTCCTGCGTCTTCGTTCTCGTTGCTTTGTAGGAGAATAAATTTGTCCTGCAAGAGAGCGAATAGGCGTCGAGGGTGAAATGGCCTTCGCGCCGAGTATACGAAGTTATTTATACCGTATCTAGAATAACATCAGCTATAGATCTTGGCTGTTAAAATTCCCAGGAACAAAAGAAACATGGTATAAGTCTTACTCAAGTGTCTCTGGCTTTGGTGCCAACCTCTTTTTACCATCCGCTGTATTCAGCATCGTCATCTCATGCAGACTTCTCAACCAGCCAGCCCCAGACGCGGCCTTGACAAAATCGAACTTCCCCGTCTGCACAATATCTCCAACATCGACCTTGGAGAAATTTGTCTCAATGACTTTGGCGTCCGGGTTAAGCAACTTGACGAGATCTCTGACCTTCTGTCGAACTTTCACATCGACAGTATCAATTTTGTTGATAATGAGTACGTCGGCGAATTCGATTTGATCCACCATTAAGTCCGAAATCGTCCGCTCATCTTCTGGGGCGATCTCCTCGGAGCCGTATCGATCAGACAGAAACTCAGCCGTATGGAAATTAGAGAACACATTGAAGGCATCGATAACAGTGACTGTAGTGTCCAGTTTGGCGAGCTTTTGCAGCCCACCGAGTTCCGCCCTAGAGCCATTTTCAGTCAATATGCATTGAATAAAATGAATGATAAAAGACATACACTTCCATCAAAATCTTTCTCTCCTCTTTCGCAGTATGATCCATATCCTCAGGATCAATCTCCATCATAGCAGCTGTAAACTCCGATGTAAACGTCTCGGCAACTTGCATCGGTTCACTGATCCCGGTACTCTCGATAACGACATAGTCCACCATGCCTGGAGAGCGAGCTAGACGGGCAAGCTCGGATAGCAGATCACCTCGGAGCGTGCAGCAGATGCAGCCGTTTTGAAGCTGAATCAACTTTTCCTGTGTCTGTGAGACTTTGTGGTGGGTGATTAGAGCGGCGTCGATGTTCAGTCTGATTGATTGTCAGTATAAGAAGAGAGAGCAATCGGTATACAGGCTACTTACGACGCCATGTCGTTGACTATCACGGCAATCTTCAACCCATGGTCGCTCGATTTTAGGATGTGTTCAAGGAGCGTGGTCTTGCCGCTTCCCTATCAACGCCATCGTGTTAGCAATAAGCCTCAGCTTTGGTAATATCACAAAGGATTAGAAGAGAGAGAGAAGACATAAACTTACCAAGAAACCTGAAAGAAGGGTAACTGGGAGAGGCTTTACGATGTTGTCCTGTTCCATTTTCTGCGACTGTCGTATGGACCTCTGCCGTAGGCAATGTAATGACAGAATATGAATCTACTTCCAAGGTTTACAAATGAAATTTCAAGAGAGAAAAATATAAAAAAAAAGCCAAGCCGAATACTATATATATGTTCTACAACCGCACAAATCCTGCCTCCTTGCTCTAGGACTAAAGCCCCAGGCGAGCCACCAAGGTCCTATCCACGAGCATATCAGCTACGTCGAAAAAAGGCAACAAGAGGTAAATTGTATACGGATCTGGGCGAGGCTTGACAAATATGCGAATTATTACTGGTTTATTTCCAAATACTTAAACTTCGACCCACAGGGCCGCATAGAATTGTGTCTTTCAAGGTACTTGACTTACGTTCCTAACTAGGAATCTCCATGTCAGAGAGTGAACCGTCGACGCCCTTCCTCTGTCGATGGCCTCTCTAACCCAAGGCTCTGGGTTGTTTTGAGAACTCGAGTGATATTCAATTTTGATGTTTTTAATAAAAAAAATACAATCAGTTGTGGCACTAACATGAAGGCGCGACTCTTTTCCGGAGGTCCATGGTGAATTAGGGCTTGGCCTGGCCACCAAGGTCCACGAAATTTCACTCGCGTTCTTTGTTATGAGATCTACGAATCAAACAAGATCCCCTGAGAGTTGAATTTTGTACCTTTCCTATATATACATAATAGAATAAAAAAGAATGCTGTTTCAAATTTCGAGATATGGCAATTTGCTAGCCCGAAAACAAAATGAAAATGCGAGGCGCTATCGCTATTATTGCGAGAAAGAAATCAAAATACCTGACTTTGACTTAGTCTTGGAGTGGGGAGTCTTATAAAAACGGAATGCAGAAACAAATGAATCATCATGATAGGAGATGCAGAAACACCTCGCCCAGTGCAGGAAGAGTAGAGATGCATCGGTTGATCACCGATCTGACCGAAGAACTAGGCGAGTATATTTCGTTAATTTTGCTTGATATGGAACAATATTCATGTTCACCGAGTCCAGAACCAGCCACTTCCTCTTCCAGAATATTCATCTTGCTTATCATCTTCAGAAGGGCGACTTTGATTGGTATTTACCTCGGCTGACGGAGGGGTGACTTCAACCGACTCATCACTTTCTTCGCGGCCATCTGCAAAACGCTTGGTCTTGACAGTCTTGGTTGAAATGGACCCATCGGCCAAGGTGCGTCTGACGCTGCGTGTCATGGTCGAAATAACCCTCGAGCTAGCAGTAGAATCGTCGTCAGTTATTGACTGAGAAGCAAGTAAGTTCTTGTTTCCGTCAGATGTGTATTCCAGCCAGTCTTTGCTTTGCGCATTCTCTTCAATCGAAGCTTGTGAACTCTCTTCCTGCTGCATGTGCCGCTTCCGTTCTTCTTCTAGGAGGCGCATTAAAGGACTGTCCGCAAAAGCATGGGAGTATCTTTCGTGTGATTTAGCTATGTCGTCGAGGAAGCGATCGTATAAATCCAGCTCTGTCTCTGAATCGCCGCTTTCAGTTATATTTTCACGTGCGTCCGGCAAAGATGGAGATTTTTGGTCATATCCGTTTTGATTATGCTGCTCGAACTTCTCAAAAGCGAGCCTTTGCGGGGAGCCTTCTGGGCCCAATAGCTTCCAGTTGTTCCCAAGGCTACCCCTTTGTACCAATCCTCGTAGCCACTTATCAGCCGATTGAGTGGTACGCTCAGATTCTGTGCTTTGATCCAACAGTTCCTGTCCGTTTGTGACTCTCAAGAGATCCTCAAATGCATCACGCCACCGCGGCTCGTTCGGGTCCAAAGCAGCAGGTTTGCGGGACGAAAATAATGAGAACATTCCTCTATGATGGCGGCTGCGGTCCTGCGACCTTTCTAAGTATAGAGGGGAATAGGAGCTGAATAAAATATAAGCAAGTGGCCAAGTCTGGTCGTTGCCGTCGGTGAGCATGCTTTCCGGCAATGGCAAGGGAAGGCCAAAGCCGAATGGAAATCCGTCAAAGAACGAGTTGAAACCAGAGTCGGACCAGCGTCTATGAGCATCCCAGTGATTAGAAAATTCTCTGTCTGTGTGATGATGTCCCCATCGACAAGGTCGCCGGTGATTATCTGATTGAGCATCGGAGTCGCGTTCGGCTTCATGCTCGGCCTTGCGCATTGCGCGGCCGTTGTTCTTGTCCTCGAAATCCAGCCATTTATCCGAGAATGGGGGCACTGCCATCGAAGGTAAACCCATAACCGATTGCATCATGGAAGATATTTGTTCGTCCGCATATCGTCGAAACGCGATAAATGGATTCTCAGAATCAGTCCATGACCGTGCTGCGTTATCTGGTGGCGGCGCGGTCCTGTTCGGGGTTTCCGTGCCAGCTTCGCTTGAGCGATCTCTGCCAGAGCTGGCCATCATGAAATATTGTATTTAACTGGAGTAATCGAACCAGGCCTTCGTTTTCGAAGTACAACGTATATTCATCTATTAGATAGCTAATAGATGATGATGTTGAGGCAAAACGTAGCGCGGCAACCTTGGAAGACAACGGCCATAATCGTTGCCCGTTATCACCACGTGACTTTTGCAAAACAAACAAACATTAATGTTATTTTTATCCAATCATTATCGCCCACTTAGGGCTAGGGTTAGGGCTAATCGTACATCTCACAATATTTTCCTGAATATTTTACACGTGGAAGATCAGTTCAACAAAAATACTAAAGCTGGGCACGCTTATTAACCCCTGTCCATGGTTCGTCAAAGCCGCTTCCAAAAATCCATCTAGGTGTGGATGTCATGGCATCGATGGCTAGTTTCGAGATTTAGTACGTCGTCATTGTTAAGGAAAAGCCATCAAAAGAAAGATTGACATACCCATATTTCCAGCTTTTAGCCATGCATCCCCCTTCATCATCAAATTATCCGTCTTGCTGATTCGTTCACCATGTGCTATGGCCCTAATGAGCTTGACAAGGTGTCCATCGTCAGAGTTGCTGCTGTTACCGGCACGAAAAACCTCATCCCAATTTTTACTGGCTGGGTAGCTGGTTGTTTCATTTAAATCAAGGCGAGGACTGTGACGGGAGGCATATACGATCAGATCCATGCGCCCCTTCCACTCAAGCAGGCGTACTTTTGCACGCGTGCTTATCCAAGGACGAGTCAGGATCGCCGAGAAAAAAATGGAGCAATTCACCGCATGTATGGTGACAAAATCGTACTTGACTGAATTTGGTGGATGCTGAGCGGCAGCAGCACAATAAACTGCAGAAAAAAAAAATTAGAGCCGTATATAATTTGTTGTCCGGCCTTCAAGGTT
The DNA here is from genome assembly GCA_011750695.1 of Penicillium sp. OUCMDZ-019. Lineage (NCBI taxonomy): Eukaryota > Fungi > Ascomycota > Eurotiomycetes > Eurotiales > Aspergillaceae > Penicillium > Penicillium sp. OUCMDZ-019. Next base: position 48,133 of record WTTZ01000058.1, on the reverse strand, counting down.
GATTTAACATACCTAGTGCATTGAGCATTTCACTCAATTGTTCATCCATAGTCTCGGCTGATACTGTATACTGCTGGCAATAATGCGTCATTCTGTCCGGAGCACGTTTCAAGATTCCGTCTCTTATGTAGCCATTGTCACTCGAATGGACACTGGAAAGGATTTCCTTGTCCTGGCCAATTTCATGTATTAGCTCAGTTAGGGGTTTCCCAGGCTTGGACCCAACGCCACCGGCGGAGTCCTCTATACTTTGTAGAAAGGGGCCTATCCATGCTTCGTGCACTGCAGCTTGGGCAAGGCTTTCTGCAATAATTGCTGGTTGATTGAACTCGATGCCGAAACCAAGATGAATAAGAGGGTGAATCAATCCTGTGCAAGTTTTCCTCATGTTAGACATCTTATTTCGCAAGGCAGCTAGGGAAGAATGACATCACCTGAAAACAATCGCCCGCGTAAATCATCTGCGTGTTCATCTTCCGCAAATATGTGTTCGTCAAGTGTTGCGGCCACACCTTTGGTGCTGAGTTCGAGCTGGAAAAAGGCCAGAAAATTCGCATATTGTTCTTCTTTTCCTAGGTAGTCCTGAAAATTGGCTTTTTCAACTATGGTATGCACAACATCATTGTCAATCGGTGGCTGTGATCTTTGATAGCTATTCGCTCGGTCATAAGCGGCCTGTATTTCTCCAGGCGATGCTCCCAGGGAGAACAGAGTGAGTAGGTGATGGGCTGTATGATCTGTAGAGGGTCATTCTTGTTTAGACACAAAAGATTGTTTATCCACACAGTGTAAAACTGGAAATTAAAAAGGGGCTTACTATGGAATCGTTTTTCATTAAAAAAGATGTGGTGCTCAAGCATGTCTTTCTGCAAGAGCTCACTGGCGAGTTTGGCCGAATCTTCTCTCGCACCGTTAGAGAAAACCCCGGGGTATGCCGTGGACAGCTTGACGGTGGTTGCAGTAGCCATACTATAGAGGCGATGGCGACAAGATATACTAGATTGGAGCTTGTTGGTCGAAATTAGTTGTGGACGGCCAATTCCTAGTGAGCGGAGGCCTGTTAGTGCCTTGCTCATTGATGGTGGTGATGATGATGATGATGATGATGCAGGCACTTTTACACAATACAATAACTGCAGCTGCTTTTCCGCACGAATCTAGGCTCGTCCCAATTAATAATATGCTTGGAACATGACAAATGCACGCTCTACGTGAGGCCGACGTCAGTCAGCCTTACCCGCCTTCCCCGCATTTTACTTCCAGCGCCACCGCGCACTAACACGATAAGGAGGGTTAGTGATCGATCTGGGTCCAGATTTATTCTGGTCTCGAAGTGTGTTTGGGAGCTGTGCTGTCAGATGGAAGGAAATGATTTGTCGACTAGCTTCAAGCCAGGGTCACCATCTTCTCACCCACCTCATCTAATAGCGCCTTCAAAGGTTAAATATTTCTCAGCAAGCCCAACAAGCTTGTGAGTATTTGTGATGAAACTGTAATCTATATGTGACATGCATCTAATTGAAATTCAGATAACGTCAATCGGTCAGCTGCCGCCCTATGAGCAACTATGGCAAGCTCTTCAGATTCAACGGTCTTGAATACTAATGCATATCTCTATACATATGCATTTCAGCGAGCATATAATAACTGTCTTAAGCCTCCTGGTGAAATCACCATGAACCCAGAAAAACTCCTCCGTTTGATTTTAATATATATCGGTCATATTCCAAAGCTCCTCTGATTCCAACCTTGGAAGGTTGTCTTAATTTGGTAATGCATATCCCATTTCGTCGTTACGAGAATCCCATCGCGGTTGTCAGATCGTGTTACTTAGTTCAAGTTGTTTATGGAAAATCCTGGCATCGGTTTCATGGCAAATGCGGGATTCACCTCCACATCTGGCAAGCTCCCAAGCTCGAGTAGACCTCTCCTAGAAGCCGGAATTGTTATATATACAGACACTCTCCGGCTTCTATTATTGATGTTGTTGTAAGGACCATTGGGGGAGCTTTTGCCTGTTGTGCGCTGGACAAACCCCCGTAAATTGAACACTATCTTCTGGGAAAGTGGACGCATGAGAGGCATACAAGCACTGGCGATGGCTGCCAGGAGCTCAATGCTTGTCCATTCAGTCAACGAGACCAAATTCCCTGGATTAACGATTGTCAACATATTGCTTCTGAGTCGTAAGGTAGTTTTCTTCGAATGAGGAGGCTTACACGTGGGGTCATCCAAGTCGAGTCTTAAAAGGATCGTGAAACGATAGATACTCGTAATCATAACCCTGATGGAGATGAAAGCTGTCAGAATTCCATGATCGTACATTATTGATGATAGAAGTGAAATAATATCATGACGCACAAGCTTCCAAGAAGAAACAATCCCGCCACTGCGATCTTTGACCGCAGCGTGACCTGCAGTTTCCACACTCGCGACTGTGGTAACCATAATATTATCGCATCTGTTATTATATTCGGCACCCATGTGCCAATATAAAATTTCTGTGTGTTAATACAATTTGCAGTGGGTAGAAGGGAGAAAGTCCAAAAGGCACGAACAGGATTGCAGGTGAAAATGCTCACCCAAAAGCAGGCAGTGGCCCAAAAAACAACAACAATAAATAAGACATGAATGATGATCTGAATATAGGTGTCTGGGAAAAGCTTCTTATACAGCAGCAGGAAGGATATTTTAATGCTGGCTAAGGAAACAAGGTATAAACATTCAACCGCAACCAAGGCCTGTAATTCCATCTTTAGAACGAACTTCGTTTTAGATATTTGGAGGATTGATATTCACTTACCTGCATACAAATCGAAGGCCCTCTAAGGGACGGGTCTGTTTCGGCCAACTTCTCCATGTGTTGCCCGAGTCCTTGTGTGCAACCTACGGGCAGTTCAATGACAGGGGTTCTTAGACGAATGAAAAGCGAAAAGGAAGGCTCGATAGACTAACTGATTATTTGCATTACATTTAGTCCCCAGGAACAGATCATTCCGAACAGAAGGACATAATCTGACACATCAAGAGGCTGCTTCGTTATGCGGCGAGAAGCTGCACGACCCGCATAGAACACTGTCGAGAAAGCAAGACTTGCAATTGCTGCAGCAAGTACACGATATGAGTTATTGTCGTTTAAGTCAGAGGGCGGTACATTGGAAGTCATGATCCCAGATCTCTTTAAAAGCCTTCAGAAACAGATGAGCCATATAAAGTTTGTTCTCCTGGCCTGGTTCCTGAGCCAATATATCCCTACCTAGGCTAGATATTAAAGGGAAATAAAAGAGCTGAAATCTGACCGGCAATTGATCAAATGTGGCTAATCGCATTTGATAGGTACGTGTGACAGCGTCGTTCAAATTCCAAAACCATTGGTCATTATGGTTCACCCGGGCGAAATCTAACACGAGCTGCATGATCTTGTGCTACATTGTCTAGCCAAATTTGAGATTCTGTCCAGTTGAAAATTAAATTTCAGCCGCGCTAATCAAAGTCCGAAGAAACCCGCTATTTTTAATTGCATAGCTATGTATTTCACCCTTACTACTATCGAGTAGCAATGCAGTGCCCCTGCCTCTAGTTGTGTCAGCATGGTCCATGAATACCTAGTATACGTTTACCACCAAAACAAGAATGGATTTTCATGGGTTTTATGTATAGAGCCTCCCCGCTGGATAGTTATTCAGACTAAATATCGCAACACAAATTAGTAGAGTCATGATCAAGACCTTCAACGTAAATCATCAGGATACTCTCTTTTCACTGCCCCAAGTCGATATCAATGTGGCTGACGTCGAGTCGGGACTGAAACACGCATGGACAGCTTGGATACGAATACCCCCCATATTGCAATGACAGCCGAAGGCACAAAACTTGTATATGAGATGACAAATGGAGCTGCATTGCAGAAGTGGCTTGATTCAACATTAGTCGTATTCTGGGCGTTGGACACCGACGAGCTCTACAAGATTGTCGAGCTTATCAAGCAGGCTGCATTGTCTGATCTGCCAACATCATCCGAGCGCGTCTTCTGCTCTTTGCTTTTTATCATCGACAGCACCAGCATGCTTCTCCGGCAAAGCTGTTCAACGCTACAGTGTCGCCTAAGAAGGACATTTAGTTTGATGACGAGCGTTCCAGATTACCACCCACGATGGAGGTCCTTAGACGAGACCCCTCGGTGCAGAAACCGGCAGACAGCGCAAACATATGGCCTGTATAGGGCTATCTCTAGTCACGTGTTGTGGCGTGAAAGACGTTCACCGGAGTGGAATCGCAGCCACATGGAAAAGTCGAGATTTTAGCTTGTCTTTGGTACTTCTTTGATCATTAGACCCTGCTGGTTCTGTAGTGAGTAACCGGCCAAGCCTGAGTTACACTACTCGATGCAGCATTGGTACTGTTGGTCTTCGTGCTATCACCAAGCACCCATCTCAGGTGTCAAGAGAAGCCCTGATCTTCTAAAGATTCGTTTCACTCATAATTGGAGAATGATAGCAAATATCATGCCAAAGTGCATAGTCTGTAATATCGGCCATACATCTCGGTCCTGTCAGTCAAAGAGATGAAATCCAAGAATGCAGAAGAGGGAGGCTGTAGGATATATAGCCGATGTTTGGAGTGTTTGCATCTGTACCAGACGCGGTTAGTCCCGGGCGGGACAAGCAATGTTACTGGCGGATAAACGGCGAGGTGGATCTTCCACCAATCACGATACAGTTGGCATAGAAACAGAATAATTAGCCTATTAGGCTATTTACTGACTCTCTTGTTCGCTACTCCGTACAACACATTGAACGAAGTACTCAATGATATGCGAAGATAGCATTGAACAGGGCAGCAGGCATTCTCGTCACCGAGCTGCTGTGTGGAAAGGCGTGCCCACAGATCGCCGCAATGTCCGTAGCAAACGCAATGGCGTCATGGCTCGGAGGATGTCCGACCGCATAATACGCCGTAGCGCAGTCGATATAACAGCGGGGCATCGTGGAGGGGCAGCCTGGCATGGAAATGCTGTCTCAGTGAATCAGGTTCCCTTAGCTAATAAGTTATGTAGTACTATTAACTAATATGCCGTGCAAATTTAGCAATCCAGTCCAAGGGTGGTGTGGGTATGTAGTAGGTAGCAAATAAATAAATGCTGGCATGCCCCCCCGTTCGCGTCCTACCTTCCTAGTAGTACACCATCTCCAAGTAAAACACGCTTCAATCTCTAGACAATCAATTGCCTCAAAATGTCTCTCGGAACTACCGCTACACTGAGCACTGGCGCCAAAATCCCGTGAGTGTATATACTTGCAAAGCAAAGAAAATGACCACCTGTTGACTCCTTCTAGTCTTCGTGGATACGGCACATGGCAGGCTGAGCCTGGTCAAGTGGGCGAGGGTGTCTACCTGGCGTTGAAAGCCGGTTACCGTCACCTGGTAAGTGGTTTGCAACATGCTTGCGTGTGTATGTGTCTGTGCTGACTTGCTTCATCAATAGGATCTTGCCAAAATGTAGGCGAAAAACGACTCACTTCCCCTGAGCCTGATCAAAATCAATACCTAGGCTAACACACGATTGCACCATAGCTACCAGAACCAGAAAGAAGTCGGTGAGGGTATCCGCAAGGCCTTCACTGAATTTGGCATTAAGAGAGAGGATGTTTTCATTGTAAGATTCGAAATGCTGCTTATCCTTTAACAGCATCAACTAACCACAACTAACACGGACAGACTTCCAAGTTGTGGAACAGGTTAGTATCATATTCTTCGATGGATGTCGTCGACATTGTTGTTAACGGAGAAATCCAGCCAATTCCACCCCGATGTTGTCGAAGCTGCTCTAGATGACACTCTCGAAGAACTCGGCCTTGAGTATCTGGATGTATGCCACGCTCATAGTTTTCACCAACACTTCAGTCACCTGCTGACAAAACCCGTGCTAGCTCTACCTCATCCACTGGCCAGTCGCTTTCAAATCAAACAAGCAGATCAACAACCTTTTCCCCTTGCAAGCCGGAAATGAAAAGTTTGTCGACATTGATGACAGCGTCTCCATTGTTGACACATGGACAGGTATGTGACCACAAACCAGGAAAAGATGATCAATAAGCCATTAAGCTAACACTTTATAGCCGTGACCAAGCTTCCCAAGACCAAGGCCCGCGCTGTGGGAGTTTCCAACTACTCGATTGAACATGTGAGTGTAATGTTATAGCTTTAAGCATTTCCGGGCTAATAAACGACACAACGATTCAGCTCGATGCTATTATCAACGCAACTGGTGTTGTCCCTGCAGCCCTTCAGATTGAGCGCCACCCTTACCTTCCAAACCCACCTCTGATCGAATACGCTCACAAGAAGGGCATTCACGTCACTGCTTACTCGGTATGAATTTCCCGTTCTGACAAACCCCAAGGGAAGTGGAGAAATGCTCATTCGTGTCTTAGGGCTTTGGAAACAACTCCATCGGTTGGCCACTCATCATCACTCGCCCTGAGGTCAAGGAGGTTGCTGAGAGTGCTTCCAAGCGCACCGGCACAACCGTTACTCCTGCACAAGTCCTGTAAGTTTGATCCCATAGAACAAGCAGACAGTCTACCCCTAGATTACTTACATTTCCTTCCCATGCAGCCTCGCCTGGGCCCAAGTTGGCGGCATCAGTGTCATCCCCAAGTCAGTCACCGCCTCGCGCATCGTCGAGAACTTCACCGAGGTCGAGCTCTCGCCCGAGGAAATTTCCAAGATCGACGCCCTCGGAAAGGAGAATAAGCGCTTCAACATCCCCGGTTCTATCAACGACCCTCTGTGGCCTATTAACATCTTCGGAACGCCCGAGGAGAACGAGCACCCCGAGTTCCACAAGGTTATTGTTTCTAAATAAATGCTCCATCGGCTTTTCATTTCTGAGCGCATAGATGGATACGGAACGGTACTTGTAAATTTCATATAGGTTACGCGTACATTCTTTATAAATACCAATGGATTGATTGAACAAACATTCTGTGCGAATTAAGATTTCTTTCTGTTGGGTATTCAAATCCTAGATATGATAAACTACACCTAAACACCAAGCTTGTATAAAAATGGATGTTTTTAATCATAAAATAAATCCAAAGATGCATTCTATATTGCATTATAGTGTGAGAGAGGGAAACGGGAATAAGGCTATCACCGCCTACTCATTCCCATATCCTTCATCGCATCCTTACGCTTCTGCTGGTCGCGAGCAATCTTCTTGAACAAGGGATGATGCTGCGTTTTCTCCTTGAGTTGCTTATTGCGGGACTTGTTGTATTCTACATAAGCCATGTCTTCGCCACCGGCAAGACCGCTCAGGGTGGCAGCGCTGCGTTTGACGCCGGCCTTCTTCTTGGCTTTACCGCCGCGCTGAGCGCCTGAGCGGTCGCTGAAGAGATCATCGATCACGTTCTCGACTTCGGCGGATGTCTCGTTCTGGAGCATGACTTCCTGTAGGAGTTCGCGCCGTTCGGATGGGGTGGCATAGGCTAGACCCTCGAGGTTTTCGATGCCTTGTAGATGTGTGATGACTTTGAAGGCGTAGCCCTGGTCAACTAAGAATGCTTGGCGCTTGGAGGAATAGTACATCTCGTCCGTGTCCTTTGATACGAGTGAATAGAAGAAAGCATTAAAGCCTTCGTCGTTACGACGTTTGGCTCGTAGGATACGGCCTAGTCGTTGGGCTTCCTGTCGACGAGAACCGTAGTGAGATGAAATCTGGATCAGGCAGGTGGCTTCTGGAAGGTCGAGGGAGGTATCTCCAATTTTAGATAGGAAGATGGTGTTGACTTGCTCATTGTGCTGAAAGTTTTCCAAGATGCGCATACGCTCATTCTGCGGGGTTCCACCGTAGATATAAGCCTTGCCCAGTTTCAGGGCGTAGCGTTCCAGAGCGTAAACGTTGTCGGAGAAGACAATGATTTTATCCCCACGTTTCTCGTGGTAGTCGATCAGGAACTGGCATGCTTGGAATTTTCGCGGATTCATGATGTACAAAAGCGCTGCTTTACGCGACTTCTCCCGCATGTATTCTGAATAGAACTCAGTTGTCATCGGGCACCACACTTCGGCACACTGAACTTTGGCGATATGCCCTTGCTCAGCCAATTCCATCCAGTTTGCTTCGTAGAGCTTGGGTCCGATCAAGAAGTTCAAATCTTTGATCTTGTCATCTTCTCGAAGAAGTGTTGCTGTCAGTCCTAGTTTGGCCTGACAGGCAATGCTGGATGTGACTTTTCGAAACATCGACGCTGGCACGACGTGCACTTCGTCTAGAATCATCAAACCCCACTCTCGCTGTGTCAACCAGTCCATCATCTTTTGTGCGTCGTACGATCGTGCCCTTGTTTGGGAGACCATGGAGTATGTTGAGACAATAATACCGGTAGATCGTTTAAATTTCTCTTTGTTATCGGAGGTGAAAATGGCAATATCGCTGGGATCAATATTTGACCACCGGATGAATTCGTTGCGCCATTGCACGACCGACATGGAGCTGGTGCAGAGAACAATCACACCTTTTTTGATAGTACAGGCAGCCGTAATGCCGACAAGCGTTTTACCGGCACCACAAGGTAGAACTATAATACCACTCTTAGCTCGGCCATTACCGAACATCTTACTAAGACTCTTCTCCTGGTAGCTTCGAATCTGAGCATTCGGCTTTAAATCAATGTCGAGCGTAGGATTGTCTCTGTCATTTCGAAAATCATATTCTTCAAGGGCTGGGCAACCCATCGCTTGACATCGAGCTTTGACAGACTCAACGTCATCGTTGGGGATCTGAAAACTATGGACCTGCGCATCGTCCTCATCATCATCCTCATCGCGAATGGTAGCTAAGAAGTCGTCTTCCTTCTTGGAAGCATTGCTTGCCCCATTGGCCCCTTCCTGTTCTCCAGAAGTCTGGTTTGCTTGCTTCACGCCGGCCGCGTCTTTGGTACCAGGGATAACAAGACCCGCCATTTTAGGTGCGGCCTGCTGGATAATTCCTTCGGAGCCTTGAACTCGCTTCGTCCCAATCACGTCATCCTGAAGAAGCATCTGCAGCATAGCCGGATCCGTACTCTCCACATAATATTTGTTATTATTGAGAACCAATTTTATCTTTCCGTATGACTTGGTAAAATCGACGATAAACGATCGGATTGCTTCTGGAACGGGCGTTTTGGACAGTCGGTCCAGAAAATGAATAATATCCTTAGGTTCTAATCCAACAGACACTGCAGCATACAGACTGTTTCCGGTGAGTCGGTACTCGTGTAAATGCACTGGTCGAGACAGAGGCTCGGCAATGGTCGTCAGGAAATCCGCAGCTTGAGAGGCGAGAGGAGAGAAGCTCTCCAAAGTGATGGTGCCCTTGAGCGGCTCGATCCAGAGGGGGCGATTAGCATGATCCGCTTTCAACGGCAGGGATGAGAAGTCTTTGTAGCCATAATGAGGGTCGCTCCTTTCTATAGTACTCTTCTTATCCCGGCTGAAGGACTCGAGAGAGAACTTTTCCACCAACTGCTGCGTCTTCTCTGCACCTTCATCATATTCTGAGTATTCGTCGCTACTGTCGATGCTTTGTGGCGTGTCAGGCACAGGTGTCGCTCTTTTCGAGGCCCTCGATGAGCCACTGTCGGCTGCTTTGCGCTTCGGGGCCATGATGGCGAAGGTTGGCTGATTAGTGGCGAATAGAAGTCAGACGCCTGTGAAGCCCTGTGCATGCGAATTTTAACGACAGCTGTCGGATCCCAGCATGTCCCAGCAGGAATAGTGAGCAGCCAGGGACGATAGCGATGCGAGATGAAGGGATGGAGAAGAAAGGGAACATGGACGTTTGCTTTCGAGGTGACAAGCGCTTGGCATGTAGCCACACAGCCAATCAAATGCACTGAAGATTCCGCTCTAGCCGTATTTGTGCTTAGTGCGCCGTTTCGCCGCCGGGCCCGGGAAGCCTGGAGCTATCAATTTGTTTCTCACTCTTGCTTAACTGCAGTTTCAAGACTACGAGTTGCACACTCACACTCACAATGAATACGGTAAGTAGATCAGCCATTTTTAAAATGACGGCAAACTGATGAGACTCCAATGCTAGATCAGATCTACCTGGTGAGTCGAGAATGACAAGCTTTGCCTGTAGCCGATTACGTTAACGTGCATTGACAGGATCGGATGGGGGACTCTTTGCGTAGGTCAGTACGAGTTGCCATGTACTTCTGAAATAACATGAATAAAGTCTAACTGAATACTTTCCAGCCGGTGGAGGGGCTTACTACTTCGCCAAGAAGTCCGTCAATGCCGACCGCGCTGCCAGATTTGAAGCGGACGTTAAACGCAAAGCTCAATTAGCTGCGATGGAAGCAGAAGACCGTCGGAAAGCCGCCGTGTCTGTACCCCAAGAAGTGCGAAAACCTACGGATGACCCCTCATTACAACGTGCCACTGCTCTTCCCGCCAGAGACGATGTAGCCTCACCGAGCAGCGAAGCCAGCCAGGATCCGGCACCAACCCGACATGAGCCGGAAACGGAGGAGGAGAAAATTCTGGAGAAATCAAAATACGAAGCTGCGCAGACATTCCGACCTCCACGCGGGAATCGATTTAGTTGAGCTGGAATCAACACGTTTTCGTTGATGGTGGATGTAATTGTATATAAACACTATGCTACACGCAAAGGCGGTGCCGGGAGTCATTATGAATGCCTGACATACAAATTTCAAACTTTTGAATATTCCAACGATTTTACCATTTAGTGGTTCATTGCCTAGCCATTAAAGATGTAAAAGAAATTTGATTCAATCTTCTGATACCAACGAATAATATGCAACAAAAGTTAAAACCAGCGCCGTAAGAATGCCCAAACCGTAGTAGCACCGAATATGATCCCCTAGAAAATGCAAATTGAGTGATTGGTTTATCACGATGTTTCGAAAATGATGACTGTTGAAAAAGAAAGGTCTATTGGAACCGCATCCGCCCTGTTATTCCGTGACGCCGTCGATTCTGTGGCTCGACGTTGCGTGGCACAAGTAAAAGTGGGTATTTAGTCGTATGTATGGTGTTGAAGGATAAAGATGTGGGTATTGTGTCGCAGTAATAATATGACTCGGAAAGGAATGTATGCACACTATCGTGCATGGAAGCAAAGAGGAGGCAGAGAGCGTGTCCTGAAAAGTCTAGTTAGCGACTGTTTACAAAACAAAAAAAAGACGAACCAGAGCTTACTTGTGGGAATGGGCATCATCCGTATTCCTCTCCCGCGAACTCTCTAATGCGGGAGGGACGAAGGGCAGCACGACCATGGAGACCAAACATGAAGAAGCGACGAAACGAGAAGTGCGAGTGTCTGGTCGTGGACGATGGGCTGAGAAATGCCGCACCCAACTGCGAGCTCCAGAGGCAGCGATTGTGGCCATGATGTTGGTTTGATGTGTATATCAAGGTATACAACGAGTTGGATTGCGGGGGCTTAGATGGCAGTATAGAAAGAAGAAAACGAGCACGTATCGTTCGGCAGCACAGGAGAGCGTCAGTGGTAAAGGAGAGAGAAGTACGCAGACATGCTCCTGGCAGATCGCTCCATAATAAAGAGAGAGTTGAGTCAGTCAGTCGACACTCCGCCTCGTCAGGTGGAACAATCGGCATCTTGAGCGAGGGGGCCGGGGGCCACTCAGCGGGGCCGCCTTCCCGACGGAGTGAGAGGCTGCGCTCAGGGCACAGCCAATCAGCACGCGCGCATTATTAATGCCTGGTCACGCCATCCGCAGCCATATTCGGAAATAAAAATAAGAAACCCTGCAGAACATGCTTTGTGTCAGAGTCAGACTCTAGAGCCAGAGACTGATTGGATGCTGGATCCTGAAATCCCATATTCCTTGCCCTGTGGGGGCGAGCTAGGTTTATATTCGGCGCCGAGTTCGCTTGGGCAAGCATGATCGGATAAGATCACAGCCTGGGGCACTTGGGTAGCATGCATGCATAGATCGCCCTAGTCCACGCAGCCATGTTCTCATGTCCATAGATAGCCTAGCTACGCGCCTAGGAAAGTGCTAAGCGGGCCAGTCAGATGCATCCGTTCTAGAATGTATGTAGGTCACGTGACGCCGTTGGAGAGCCCCATCTCACATGATCTCACATCACATGATCCCAGATCGTCTCAGATCGGCCGCCAGCAACTTCCGTTTCAAGCCACACCCTGCCTGTCGCCTCACCATGGCCGCTCACCAACTCGCCATTGCAAAGGCCTCCTTATCGGCTGCGCTTCTGCGCCCTGATCCCACGTCCGTGTCGCGCGATGGCATTGCATCCTTCCACACCTTGCTAGACAGCGCGTTATCGCATTGCTCGCGTACCAACGTCCAGGTCTGATCCGTTGTGTCCTTTGGTAGCTGTGGTCGAGACGTGAATACTAAATGTTACCCATGCTGGTAAAATAGAATTGCAAGGAATGGTTGCTTCAGCATGTTGTCTCCTCGCCCAACAGAGCCGTCGTGCTGGGGAAATACCTGTCCGCTCTGTCGGCTTCTTTCGACCCGGCATCGGCAAAGGACCAGCATGCACCGACAAAGCCTGCTAGTCTGAGGGTATCAGGGAAACGAAAGAGACTCCATATTCTATACTTGATCAGCGATGTCTTGCATCATACAAAGTATCATACAAATCAAGGGGTTGGCGCGTTCGTCAACTTCAGCAGCTCCCTGCAGTCCCACGCTATCGAACTGGTAGGCTTTGCTGCATCGTTCGATCGCAAAAAGAATCCTAAACACCATCGGAGATTGGATCAACTATTAGATGCATGGCACGATCATGGATACTACGGCGCCGAATATCTTAACAAGCTACGAGAATTGGTCCAAAATGCGGACTCGGTCGATATGATCAAAGCCTCTGTCGGTCTGTCGGAGGGTGCTGGCCAGATTCAACCGAAAGGCTCTCGCAGAGACGCGCCGTATGTCATGCCTGCCACTCACGGCGATCCGTCAACACCGTATTATGATTTACCTGCCGGAAACTTTGTCCCTCACATTATCCCGGATTCGATTGCTCCGATTCGACCAGATGCCGTCAAACCACTGCAGTTCCTAGCTGGTCCAGCTGACCAGAAACTCGTTGGTATATTGAAGGAATTTTTCCAGGACGTGGATCGAATCTACAAATCAACGGAGTCGGATATTTCCGAAAATGCCTATGTTGACATTGACGAGCTAGGACAGGCCGTTGTTCGCGATGAGAAAAGCGGCGAAATCATTGAGGGAGACACTTATTACGGATGGTCACGAGATTTCTGTCTGCAGATGAAAAAGAGAAAGGCGAGGAGGTTGTCTTCACGGAGTCGCAGCCGTAGCCCTGGCGTAGACGAGCGCGGCCGCAGACGTCGATATAGTGACAGCAATAGCCGAGAATATGGTTCTCGCTCCCCGGGCCGGAGACGATATTCTAGATCGCCGTCCAGTAATGCTTCAGGAGAAGACTACCGGCCGCGATCCAGTGCACGAACCAGATCACGGTCACGGTCCAATTCATACTCACCAAGACCGGCGTCGCCGCCACGATCGTTCCCAAATTCGCAGCAAAACTTTCAACCTGCTCCTCCACCCACCCTCCCTCCGAACCCCTCATATCCATTCAACGGTCCTGCATCCTTTCCACCCCAATTTGCAGCCAATATTCCGCCACCACCTCCCTTGAATTACAACGCTCCCTGGCCGACACCGCATGTACCTCCGCCTATGTTTCCCGCAGGCGGCCAACATATGGTACTGCCGGGGATTGCCAACTTCCCTCAGCAGTATCAACCTCCAGCAAACCAGGCAAGCCAGTACGGTCGGCCGGGACAAAATCAACATCCCACGAGTGCGTTTCCACCGCCATGGCAAGGTGGTGGCCACCAGGGTGGTTATAATCAAGGTGGACATAGGTGAGAAGGATGAAACTTGTGTACAATAATGCTACTACTATACACGAATATTCAGATTTGATTTATTCTAGACAAGACCAAGTCACGAGATTACTACCCAGCTCTTTCAAGTCCCAGCTATACTATTATATAAAGTATTAAAATTTACACGTTATGCAATACAGGAAAATCGCCAACGATACACGAACAAACTCCAAGCAATGCAAGACCCAAACTTTTATTTCCCGTTCTTAAATAATCAGTGGCACACAGCCTAAGAACGCCGAACCTAGGATATTCTATCCCAAAAGTTAGTATATTGTCCGAAAGAAACGCGAGAGAAAAGAAAAGAAAAGAAAAACTTACTATTTCCTGATTCTCGCAACAACTAACAACATCCCAGCACACGTCCCCATCAGGGTTAGTATCATCCTCGTCAACATCGACGCAATTAATCCCGATGCTGGTATCCAATTGCTGAAGGAAATTCAAGCCGAAGCCCGGGATTAAGTCATCGACAACATCGAGGAGTCCGATATTGTTCTTGGTGCTCGATACGTCGTTAACGGCCGAGCAGCATTTGCGGGTTGTGCCGCTAGTGCAGGTTGCAGATGTCGCGGTGCTTGTTGCTGCTGTGCTTGTTGCAGTGGTAGTTTGGGCTGCGTCAGAATCAGAGTCAGAGTCTGATGTAGATGTTGTTGCTGTCGCTGTTGCTGTTGCGGTGGCTGATGCTAGCTGGGATGAAAGGAGAGAGAGAGCTTCGGAAACAGCGCTGCTGGAAAGGGCGGCAACGGATGATGGCACGCTGATGCTTGGAATGGTGATGGACGATGGAATAGCGATTGACGTCGGTATACTGACAGTGATGGATACTGTCGTCGATGGGAGAGCAGCGACAATAACAGACGATGAAAATGCTACCGATGATGATGAGGCTGCAGCATTTGATTTAGCGGAAGATGAAGTTTTTGTTGTTGTCGTTTTTGACGTCGTCGCCTTTGAGGATGCAGTGGATTTGGTAGAGGTAGTTGGAGATGGAGATAAAGTGATTGGCCGTTTAGTCCCCCCTGGTAACGGTACACCGATGGGCGGTGGAAATGTCGCACTCGGCGCCTTGACTGGCGATGGAAACACTGTGACGGTTTTGACAGCAGCCACTGTGACTGATGGTGTTGATGATGATGGTGGGAAGACTTGGAGCAGCGGCGTGGGGGCCGTATGCATTGGTCCATGGGCA
Organism: Penicillium sp. OUCMDZ-019; assembly: GCA_011750695.1. Lineage (NCBI taxonomy): Eukaryota > Fungi > Ascomycota > Eurotiomycetes > Eurotiales > Aspergillaceae > Penicillium > Penicillium sp. OUCMDZ-019. The sequence continues at coordinate 33,008 of WTTZ01000058.1, read as the reverse complement.
TATCGCTCGTCAACTTGTTCGTTTTGATTATCATTTAATAGGTCACCGGTGTATCTGTCGGAAGATGGTTGGTGCCGTCTGTGTGGAGCTGCAATGACATGAGAAGATGTGGAGAGAATAATTGCCAGGGCAATGGCGAGTGGAGTTGGATTGAGATGCATTTTTCTTCTCTTTTGCTGTATAGCTAGAACGATAAGGTCTGTGAGCATATCAGTATGTGCAATCTAACTTTGTTTCGAGTCAAATCATACCTCAGTTGTATTGGGATTGGCCTGTTGGTCGTACGCGGTTTTGCTAGAGTAAGTCGCGTTGAGTGGAATGAAGAAAAACTTGTGATTCTCTGGAGTTTTTTTTCTGACGTTCTTGCCAGGGACCATCGCCCCATAAATACTGGAATTGATCATCAAGTATTTTCTCTGACAGAAGCTTAAAGTCGAAAAGAAAGAGAAGTCTCCAGCCACCTGCAGGACTGGTGGAGGGAAAATTGCCTTTTTGGGTAATAGAATTCCACATCTGGAAGGTTTTGTGTATACCAGCCCCGTTCGCCATTGGACTAGAACGATCAAGAAGCATTCTCGAAAGAGGCAGAAACTCAGTACGCAGTGCATAGCTATCCACCTAGGTGTGTACTATAGTGACCAACCTCGTCAAGCACTGCATGGCTTTTTTCTGGAACGCAAAAGCTTCTACGAGGAATGTCTGAGCTAGTACCTAACAACCAGCCTCCTCTACCTTTTGGCTCGTTGAATACAATAAGGCCAATAAAATTCTTCGCAAAGGCTTGACTTATCGTTATCTACATACTTAAGGCTTCATGCCCCTACATCATTGGCCCGGCCATCACATGGCTTACATTCCTCACTTTGGCTCGCATTCCGCAGCATGACATCCACCTTCCGGAATGTTCTAGTAATCATTTCCAAATCAAAGAACTTCATAAATTTTGAAAAGTATCTATTCAAGTACGTACACTAAATTCACTAGAGAATGGACTCTACAGGCCAAGCCAATACCGACTCTTCTCAACGGCGAATTGGGCAGAAAGAGCTGCCTCCCCAGTTCCTGTTATCGAAACCGTGTAATCACCTCTCTCTGATGCCCAAGACTTCCGAATCTCATCCCAAAAGCTAGTTGCTAACTTCTTCTCTACCGATATGGAAACCTTCTTGTTCTCTCCAGGCTGTAGGAATACTTTTGTGAAGCCCTTGAGCTCACGGATGGGTCGCTGTATGTTTGCAATCTTGGGAGGCTGGATCCAGAGCTGCACTGTCTCTGCACCGGCAACTGATCCCGTGTTAGTGACAGACAGAGAAGCGGTAACCTTCTCGCCATCTGCGAGAACTGCCTTCTCTGAGTCTACTTGCAGTGAGAGATCTGATCGGTCAAAGGTCGTATATGACAAGCCGTACCCAAATGGAAAGAGGGGACGGAGTGCAGTCTTCTCAAAGTACCGGTAACCCACGTACACATCCTCACCATATAGAACTCGGCCCCTCTCAGAACCAAAGTTGATATATGACGGACTGTCCTGGAGACGTACGGGGAAGGTCAAAGATAACTTTCCAGATGGGTTGACATCGCCGTATAGAACATCCGCAAGGCCGTTTCCAAGCTCATTTCCTCCAAACCAGGCCTGGGCTAAGGCATTGGTCTTTTCTATCCAAGGCATAGTCACGGGAGTGCCGCTTTGAATAATGACAGCCGCATTGGGGTTGACATCGAGCACACGAGAAATCAACTCGTCGCTGCCCGGTGGCAGATCCATATGCTCTCGGTCATGGCCCTCGGTTTCCCACTCGCCATTCAACCCTGCAACAATAACGACTTGGTCGACCTTTGAGGCCAGGTCTACCGCCTCCTCGATGGATTCCTTCAAGTCACGACGCTTGCTTGCACCAAAGGCAAACCCACCAAGGCCAAAGTTGATAACACCTCTATTTTCCAATTTTGAGGTGGGACGGCTACCGAATTTGAATACGACTCTGTATGAAGTGCCAGCCTTGAGCTCCTTTGACCCGTGTTCCTCCACCGTTGCGCTACCAAAAAACGCAGATCCTTGTCGTTGTTTGGTGAAATTGTCCACGACGAGCTCGCCGTCGATATAGAGTCCTCCAGTGCCGATGACTGTAACGCCAAAGTCATACAAGCCGCTCTCTTCTGGGGTGAATATACCCTCCATCTCGGCATAGAAGAGGTCAGATTTGAGATGTGGGTTTTTGTAGTCAGCAAGAAATCCCGTCGAGCTAACAAGATGTAGTTCATCGACAGGCTTGGTGTCCTTCTTCCTCTCTTCGGGTGGTTCAAGGTACACTTTGAAGTTGAAGCCCGGCTTGTTCCCATCAACAGTCTTCAGTAATGGCCCCAAAGCAGGCAAGGTTTGATGAGCATAAGCGCCCTGTGCAAATGAGACATCAGCTTTGCTTGCCTTTTTCAGACCTTCGAATGGAGTCACGGCATAGTAGGGTGGGAGAGATGCTGAACCACCACCGCAGTAGGAGGCAACTTTCGAGTTCGGTCCAATAATTGCAATGGACTTGTTCTTGTCGAATGGAAGGATGTTTCCATTGTTTTTCAGAAGAACTATAGACTCGGCAGCAGCTCTACGGAGGAGTTTCTGATCTTCGGGTCTATTGAGGCCTTTTTCCTCGCCGCCGAAGGGGATCTTAGACTCTTCCGCGTAGTTGACTAGGTTGAGAACGTTTCGCACTCTTTCGTCGAGGACATGCTCGGCCACTTTTCTCGAGTTTACAGCATGGGACAAGACGTTTCCTCGCCAGCGGGTTGGTCCTGGCATTTCGAGGTCCAGCCCAGCATTTATTGCTTCAGAGGTGCTGTATGTTCCGAACCTGTAGTAAATCTCGTTAGTAAAGAGAATCTTGTTATATTCAGAAGGGAGTGGAAGTTGCTTGCCAGTCACTCATGATGAGACCGTTCCATTTCCATTCCTTGCGCAAGATATCGTCAATAATGCTACCGTTCTCACTCACGTGAGAACCATTCACTTTATTATAAGCGGTCATAAAGCACTTCGTCTGACAAATGCGGAGGGCTTGTTGAAATGGCTGCAAATAAATCTCGCGCAAAGCTCGGGGTGTAACGATAGTATCTACAGCCATTCTCTCGTGTTCCTGGTCATTGCAGACAAAGTGCTTCAGGGTCGCGCCCACGCCTTTGGACTGCACACCTTTACAGTAATGGCCTGCCAAGACACCGGACAGGAGTCCATCCTCGGAAAAGGATTCAAACCCTCTACCTCCCAAGGGAGATCGCTGGGTGTTGATCGTAGGACCTAGCAAGACATGGGCACCTTTAGCTCGGGCTTCCTCGCCCAGAAGTCCTCCGATTTGCTCTAGGAGATCGACATCCCATGTTGAGCCCAGAGCAGTCGAGCATGGTAAACACGCTGCAGGGACCCCATTGAAGAAGCGAGTTCCGCGAACACCATTTGGTCCATCAGAAGTGCGCACAGAGGGGATGTTGAGGCGCTCTATAGGCACTGTATGCCAGAAGTCGGTACCTGTTTGGTGGGGTTAGCGTTTACGAATTCTTTACAATTGACTCTTTTTGGTGCAAGCTTTGCTTTATCATGCTTGTGGTATGGAGGAATCGGGTTTTGTTACCGGCTGTGAGAGCGATCTTTTCTTCCAAGTTCAGCTCAGAGAGTGTCTTTTCGATGTCCAGCTGCACCATGGTTGTGTGTTGGTCGCCAGCAATGGCAAGCTTACTTGAAGAAATGGTGAAAGACAAGCGATTGAAAGGTAGACTTTTGCATCAATCTATCCAGCGTGTGCGTCTATTAAGAAAGAATGTAGAAAAGAAAAAAGAAAGGGGAAGAACGAAGACCTTAAAATGTTGTGATGAGAACAACCTGAATAAAGAGCCGAAGTTTAGCCGGCGCCAGTTATGGCATCCGTCCCACGTCCGCCAGCAAGACCCCGCAGTGGACACTCCATCCTCTTACAAGCATGCAAGGCAGTGGAACTCGGCCACTACAAGCAATTTATTCGCGGAGTCTCGGCAGTGTGTTAGCCTCACCGATGTTTGCTTATACAAAATCTCTCCATGTTCATGCCGAGAAATATAAACACCAGAGTTGACCTTTTAGTATTGGAATCTTGAAAGTATCTAGATCTGTCCCTAGGTACTCAAGAGATTTGTCCCATCATTAGCATGAACTCGAACAGTCTAGCTAGACGATGTCACTAAAAATTGGCTCGAAATCAATCTCTGCTCCTTATCAACTGATTCTTCGCCAAGCCCTATTTCGGAGGGCCACTGATCCCGAATAAGTAATAATATCAAGGCTTCTTTATCATGCTTATATGGTTTATTTTGGCTCATCTTATGGAAGCAGGTCTTGTCACAGGCTTCTATTTTCAGCTGGATGTAGTCTGCGACAGTCTTGACGGAATGGTGCAATAACCGGCTTTTCCGCGTAATCCAAAACCGACCATGCCTTGGAAATTGGATATAGCACCTCGGCGCATCTTGTGGTGGGAAGATAAGGCTCTCTATATTATTGGTTAGACCTCTACTAGTTATACAGCGTTGTTGAGGTCGACGTTCCGACTGACACCGACAGCTTCAATTCACTTGAAGTCGATGACCAAAAGATGGCACAGGAAGATCTCATTATATGTACTGGGAGAAATATCTAAAAGTATTCCGTAAGTACAGGAAACTCTAGTATCTATTGATTGAAGCTCATATGCTTATAGACATAAGAAGAAGTCAACGTCAAAGATTATCAATATCGAGACATTCAACATGTCTTCTCCCCGTGCGCATCCATTCAATGCCAAAATCAAATGCCGTTAAATTACGGATACTATTCGTCAAATTATGATATCTTTCAGTGACTCGCAACAAGCTGAAACATGGGCGTATCGGGCCGCGTGGTTCGAATAGGTAGGGTTCGGGGAAGTATCAAGACAGTAAAGGGGTGAATGATATACTATTACCAACCAACTAAAAGCAGTTTTACTTTGCTTTCAATTCAGAATAACCTGACCCAATTAACATTGAGTGTATTTCATTTTAGTCGATTGATTGATCAACTCCATCTCTGACGGATAAACCTCCACGTCAGTGCCGAGGAAACCGAGAGAAGGTATGACGAGGAATTGACGGACTTGTTCCGTCTACTTCCTATAAACTATCATCATACCGAGGCAGCGTCTATGTATACGTTTTGGCATGTTAAATAAGGTGGCATACTTTCAGTCCTCTGACGAAACCCACATCACGTACCTTAGGTATGCCCTAGTTGGGTGATTAGGTACCCACAAAATGATGCATCCTATGATGAAATGTGACCGACCTAGGATGCTAAGCTTCTTTGTAGCCTGGAGCTACCAGAGTCGTTGCCCGAATGACCGTTACATGGACTCCGACTTTGACCCGCTTAAATCGATTACCTCGGAGGAGGCGATTAGTTGTGAGACACCGCGCCAGCAGTGCGAATTAGGTGTTCTGGTCGATGGGATTGTCGCCTTGACATCACTCACAGCTTCGAGACCGTTGAGTGCTCGCTAGGACTTCTCTTCTCCGCATTGTTCGCAATTAACGACATGTTATGCTCTCGCGGCTATTATTATGACAAGACGGTGGTGGTGTTGGGTCGATGAATACAGAACTATACTAGGATGATCGTATAGAATACGAGAGGATGTCACCTATAGTTATGAATCATCATCGCCACTGGCTCACTAGTGAATTCACTAACTTCTATCTAAAGTTCTATGACATACCTACCTGAGAGTAAGCTCTACACTCGATTTATTCGACTCAATATCAGACGTATTTGGGACAGGAATGAGTGGGTCAGTCTTGGTCGAGCCAGCCAGTATTTTGTTCGCATCGTATACTTACCTACTCTGTACATGGATCATGCTGACTGAAATGATACATGTAAAACGACGGCAGACTAATAAACTTATTAGAATGATAACCATACATCTGTCCATTGCTTAAATTTATGCATACCTTTTCGTGACGTATGCGTATTCCATTTGAATGATGATTGGTAAATGGCTGTTTTCGAGTTGAAAATATTGCATGTTGAAACCTAACTGAAACATGTCCGACTGACTCGACCTGAGCTTTTGTTTTTTGATCCCACTTTGGAATGATGTTGAAAATGATCCTGTCCCATATAATAAGACAGATAGCAAATACAAATAGTACACGGTAATCTTACATCTCGGACCAGCGAGGAATTGTTCATCAAACACCATCGTCAAAACAAACATCAACAAATCAAACAAGTCATAAAGCTTCGTAACGTCGTAAAGATAAAACAAGAAAATCCTCCCGCTGGCATGGAGACAAAAAAAGGCACGAAGAAGTGGAAAAAGGGTTGGTAATTTGATAAATTCTATTATCAAGAGTAAAGTCTGCCAGTTATCTCACGTTCCTAACAAGAAACTGAGATCTGTCGACTGTCCTGACTGCAATGGATTTGAAAATATTGGAAGGGGGAAGGAAAGGTGTAGGGGAAGTTCAAAAAATGCAGCACGTGGGATAATGGATACATTATCATCACTCGCTCAAGTTGGACTGAAAACGATTGTCAATAGAGATCACAAATCAGGTCGAATAAAAAGCCAGTCCCCAAGAGGCGACAGGATTCCAATCTAGCCATCGGAAGGAAGAATCAAAATGTTGCAATGCGAAGCACTTAACCTCCTAGCGGGCTAGTGCTGGATAAGTATGTACGAAACGAATATCAAAGGGGTTGGGGGTGTATGTGTAAATAAAACTCCAAATCCGGCGCCAAACGCTGGGATAAGTTTGGCAAGTCAGACAATGGCAAATGAAAGAGATCACTTATTAATAGCGTTGCCATCATAAATCTCTTCCAGCCTGTCTGATGCCACACTTTCGCGCCTCCTTCTCAACCTGTATATAATTGACCCATGATGCATCGAGACTTGTTGGCTGCTGGTCAACGGATGATATGAGGGATTTCTTAAGATAATATCTGCGAATTTCATTAGCCAGTGGAAGATGCCAAGTGCATGGTTGCTGACATACCCGCATTGCAACAAGAACTCTTAGGCGTGCAAACAGAGATGCCGACGAGGCTAAAGGCTATGCTCGATTATCAGGAGACCGGCTGCTAGATGATTCAGAACCCCGCTGAGGTGGAGGGCCGGCACCAGTGCGAGCCATGTTGCTAACAGACGAGGCATTGCTCTGGCCGCTGCTACGACTGTTGCCGCTGTTACCGCTGTTACGGCGTCCAGTCCCGTCCTCTCCCTCGGTAAATGCGGCGATTTGACGTTGGGTGTACTGCAGCATCACTCTGTTGTAGTCGTCAACTGAGGCATTCGGGTCGACGCCGCTTGTACCGGGGTCCAAGGGTCCCAGGCCCGAGTCACGGCCGGAAACATCCTCGGCGGCGAAGTTGAAGTCTGCTGGATCGTTTGGCATTGGGTGCGAATGCAAAGGCCAATGCATCTAAAGACACTTATCAGTAAGGTGGAATACTCATTGGCTTAGTTTCATCTTTGTAGAGGCAAATTTGCCCTCCAAAAAACAGTCATTTTGGTTCAACTTTTTTTTATTTTGTTTTTATTTTGTTTTCTCCTTTTTTGTAACTTCCAAGTCAGATATAAAGGCGAAGGAAATGTCTCACATATACTTATAGTAGTAATCCGCGAGTTAGTACGCGCGACGATGATCTGTAAGCAGTCCCGGGGGCCGATAAATCATAAAACTTGAACGTGCTTTCTCGATTTGTGTGCCGGATAGCGGTAAAACAGCACGAAACCAAGGCGAGCCGGTCGATAGTAGTGAAAATAGATGTATGTTATCGAAAGAAATTCAGATGAATGCGAATCTCGATGCCAATACCCAAGGGCAGGAGGAGAAAGCCTTTAATACCAAATAAGAAAAGGGCAGGCACGCACGGCACGGCCAATCAGCGGGCTGTCCGGAAGAGGCTGCGATCTCCTCTCAGCAGACGGCGCTCATAGGATGATATCACCTCAGGGAAGCCCTAACGTCGCCACACAATGAATTCATAGCCCGCATTTTGACAGTCGTGCAGAGACATTTAATCTGCAGCCGCGAAGTGGGGGCTGGGGATGTTCATCTCGCAGTCTAGCCAGCTAGCGTGCTCCATTGAGGTCATCTCGAAGTCTGGCGGAGCACAAAGGACAGCAGTTTGCTGGTGATCGCAATAGTGTGTCTCCATTCTTCTGAAGCTCCGCTATCATGCAGCCCACACAGCGCAATACACGGTCCCTCTCCACAATTATTGTTAGGAAAAGATGCATCTGATGGTGGGCAACTCCACACCTAGCCATACAAGGGATATATTTTTTCTACAGAATCGGCGTCACGGCCCCACCACGCTGAAAGGGCAGCTCCATCGACAGTTATCTCTCTCTCTGTCTGACAGACGTTGGGTGAGCTCCCAGCGCCGACTCATCGAAGCAAATCGATAGACATCTAGACTGTTGCGATTGAGTTTGCATGGGTTCGCAGCGTCATCGCAGTGCCTTTATGTTATCAGACTGACTGCTGCCAGCACAACAATATCGTGCCGTTGCTCAGATGACTCCTTTTCGGTGACATCGATAGAGCTGCCCTCCATGCGAGCCCGTTGAGAGACTACGGGAGCATGGAGTATGGCAATGGAGTACATATCGAGCTGGTGACGTCGCAGCTCTTCGCGTTGGCGCCGGCTAGCACCGAGTTTGACGTCACTGTGCATCCGCATGTTCTCTTTGCGTCCGGGCGCTAGTCCGGATGCGGCGCTCCCAGCCCATCTAGCCCCGTCCATCTCGGCATACGTATGTGTAGCCCTAACTAAACGCACTCTCACATATAGACGAAGAATACATCTACAAGCACTTTTGTGTGTCTATACGCCCTATATACTGCATACTGGCGACACGAGCCCTTCCAAGGCCGCAATACAGACGGCGAAGAGACGAGGGCGATTTCTTTCCATTTATTTTAGACTTCACAAAACTTAAAAATACTAACACAGTTTAGCTCCGGATACCGTCCACTCACATCCGCTGCTGACGCCCCACTAGATTGATTCAACCAATGGCCTTCTTAGCACCGCGCTTAGACCCACTATCATGCGGAGAAGCAATTCCGGCGCCAACCCATACAAATATCAAATCTCCATCCATTGAGAAGACGTCGAAGTTAACAAAAATATTTGTGATATCTACGTATTATCCACCCCTTCATATATTACTCCGCCGTGGGCGGCAGAGGACGCACACAACCTGACTCGCCATGAACCCTGAGCTTTGCTTTTGCATACCGCAGGTGGTCCGGACCCGCCAAACACGCATTCCAACCATCTATGTATGATGGTGTTGGGAGCCTATGGCGGTGGATATTATCCCAGCCGTCTTCAATAGTGCTGTCCGCTCTCAGCAACTCCCCTGCAGCCTCATCTTATCTAAATGAATGACAACAGATACGTATACAGATACTGATGGCACTTCTCCATTGCCCCTGACCTGATCCACCGCATGTAACCAACCGCACGTCACAACTATGCGCGACTTATCATCCCATGTCATGTCGTCCAATAGTTAACTAGCTAGCCATCTCGCTAAAGTAAAGCACGGAGCACTAATGGATCAATTCCGATTATACGCTGCTGCCGCATAGGGAAATCCGAAGGGAATCAGATGGCGAGCTTAATTAGACTAAAAGTGCCATGTATCTAGAAAGCAGCAAGCATCGAGCTCCACATGCGAGAAGCACGCTGCGCACTAGGGAGAAAATCGTTATGCCACTTTCCATTCTGAATCGCTGCTTTTGAAACACGTGATAGACAACAAGAAGAAAAGCGTTAAAACTCTCAAATCCATATAATGCACGCCAAAAAGTTCATTAAACATATGCCTATAACATCTCGGAGTTGCAGAACATAAAACACATATCATATGACCATCCCAGGATCATACGTATCCTAAAACAACGTCAACTTTTGCTTTCCATCGAAAATATCCATAAGTTGAGAACTCACCTTTCCTCGCTCCCTGGAAAAAGAAGCGCACAATAAACACCTGCAATCCAGCCATAGAAATCATCATCAAACCCTCAATAACACTAAAGTTGAAGATGCGTCGTTCGGTGCTGCGCACTGTGTGGAAATTGCGGTTCTCGCGCGTACGGAAGTACTTTTGGTTGCGCGAGATGGTCGAGAATAGATGGGACACCTTTGTGAGCGATTCTTCGACTGCGCCGGCCTGTTCGGGATTGGCACCTTGTCGGGATGGCAATTCGGTTTTCGTCTCGTTTTCGACCTGTAAAAGAATTGAATCGATTAGTTTTCGCCTTTCTTTCTCTCAATTCCACAGAGTAGGTTTAATCCAGGCAAAGGAGGAACTAACCGCAATCTCAAAATCAACCACCTTCTCCGCAAACGTCGACATTTCATTGCTGAAGCAGAAGCTATATTCGCCAGTACTCTGCGCAGTAAACACAAAGTCTCCCTGTCGCTCCTTGGTTCCATCCAGAATCACTTTATCAAGGGGGCCGGTGACCGCATAATCGACATCGAAGGAGCCGCCTGATTGAACCTAGGCATTTCATTTACCGGTCAGTCACGGCGCATTCCAAAACAAGCACCCTCCCTCTTGTCTCGAATTGATATCAATTCGCGATAAAGCACGTATAATACAAAGAGCGCAAAGAGAGGAGGAGGAATAAAATCTCACAGCAAAGTAAAAGGCCACTTTGACATCCGCCTGTGGCACGTCGGCATAAAAGCATGCTTTTTCGTGAGCTTCGAGTTTGTAGGTCAATGCCGTAGCCGACACGGATGGAATCAGCGTGGCCAAAAGGCCCGTCACGAGGCTGTTCATGCGCATCTTGAATAATATCCCCAAGGGCGATGGGTTTAAGTTGCGTGGGCTGGCAATATTTATTTATGTTTGTCTTTCTCCTGAAATGGCGCCGGCGATCTGGACAGCTAGCAGATTGGTGTTTGTTGTGTTTGTCTCAGTGCCTGAGGCACTAACTGATTGCGGTGCGGCATTCGGGGAAACGTTTATCTCTGGCCTTTGTATATCGCTGCCCTCGAACGAATAAACCGAATGTATTGTATGAAACAAGAAGGATGTTCAATCATGGAAAATAATAATTTTCTCTTGTTGGAGCCCTCTGTGGCAAAGTCCTGGAGACTTTCGCGAGCGTCCCACCTTGCCAAATCTTGAGCTCAATATTGTGACCGCTGGGAAGCCGATGAACGAATTTATTTTCGAGGCGTCTTGGAGCATCCGAATATATTGTCAACCTTATGTCCACGAGTACCTAGGTATTCTATACGATGAAGCTCATGATAAATTACACATCGTCTTTTGCACTGCAGTACCCCATTGGAACAACCTTTTTGAGGCTTGTGTTCTCGATGAAATACATAGACATTCTCGTGCCAGAGCTAAAGCCACATACATCTCTTCCTACCTAGGTAACCAAAGAGGAGCTACAGTTAGAAAGTACTTTTTAACCTAGTTACGTTCGAGAATGAATTATAGTTGCTCTAGAGTCTTCATTCGTCTATCAAAAACTCGCTACATGTTACGTGAACACGAATAGCTTCCAGCATGTGAATTAGGTATCCCTCGAAATATGAACTGTCTGGTTTAACAGGAATAACAATATTGAAACTTTTCAATGATGTCTATGTATCTGATAGTATCAGGTATATACTCCTGATATTCAACTTTGCTAAGTCTTTATGTACATTCTCTCATCTTTGACTAAAACATCAATAGCACAGAGCACAAAACTCACAGCAGAACCAAATCGACATTGAAGCAGAGATGTAGGACAGAAGACACCGCGTTCAGTTCTCTCTCCTCAAGCCGAGCCACTCTCAGTGTTGGAAATCGTCTCCGCGACCACCGTGCTGTCTTGTTCGTAGACAATATAGAAATCCACAGCATTAGTTGGGGGTCCGTATTCAAACCAAGTGCAGCTAATGTAATAATCTGAGTAATTGCCAAACCCTGCCGAGGGGTTAATAATCGCTTTTAGCCACTCTTCTTTCTCGTCCGTGCTGGCAGAATCCCCGTTGGAAAGCTGAGTACCGGTCTCACCGATGGCAAAAGGAATCCCGTATCCGGCAGCGTATGTGTCGTAGAAGGCTCCGTAGGCAGTTTCAAAATCGGGAAGTCCTTCGTCAGCGTTTGGATAGTAATCCATGCCTACAATGTCAACGTATTCTTCACCAGGCCACCAAGGGGCAACAGGTTCTGATGCAGTGTCGTCATTAGGAGACCAGAACATGAAGATCTTGTCATTGCCTGAAACCGCGTTGTACATGGTCTGCCAAGCAGTTTGGTATTCATCGTAATTGACTGGAGTTTGACTCGTTAGCTCTAGACCACTTTTGACTGCACGCGAAAGTTTCTTTTTAAAAGAAAGTAAGGCTCTCAAGGACTTAACGAGGAAGTGAAGAACTTACGACCACCAGGATATGTTCCGACAGCAGCATAGTAATTCACTTCATGAGCAAAACGAAGCCACACAGTCACTCCTTGGCTGGTGAATGTTTCCTCAAAATAGGATGCTACCGAGTCACAGAGGCCCGAGGTGATATCTGTCCAGTCCACAGATGTCATCAAAGATGCGATAAGAACAGCTCCCGAAGAAACAATATCATCAACGTTGTACTGATCGTTTCCGTCATAAGAGCCACTGTCAACGTTGGTCGATGTAATCTGAGAATAGACATTATACCTAGTACCCATGATAATTAGTTTTTTTCCTCTTCTAAGAGATACGTCCGAGCCCAACGGCCCTTTGCAAAATTCCGCCTAAGCACGAGAATTCACTTACGTGGCGCCCTTCTGGCCTGTTGCTTGATTCAACGCTGCAAGTGTTACCGATGGATCATAATTCGGTGCCCACCCAAAGTAAATGGAGTCATAGCTAATCATTGAAGTGGCATCGATTCCATATTGGACAGCGAGGGTATTTTCCAACTGCCGTCACTTATTAGCAAGTGCTGCATCTTCAAAATTTGGGGCGAACATACTCTTCTGTATGGAGAAGCTAGTGCTCCTGAGACGAGGGCTAAGAAGGAAACAGCTTCTCTGATGCGAACAGCCATTTTGATCGATAGGCTAAATGAGGCAAGACCTTTCTAGAATGAATTGATTCTTTGGGATTCTTTTTCAATATCATGTTTCGGCTGAGAAAGACCTCAGTATTTATATTTTTGTTTTCGCCTATTACCTCCCCAGCATTGTCTATACGAAGTTTCCAAGGCTGCGTTACAACGATTGGCATAGCTGATGCAAGCCTAATTGAGACGAGCCAATTATTCGGCATGGAATGTCAATGCTATAGTGTGGAAATATATTAGCGTACTACGTACATCTTTCCAAGTATCTAGGTACCTAGGTATACTGTGGGTCCTAGATGGATCGGTTTCTATTACTTGAGCCTATTCCTATTCCGTGTGAAATATCGCTCAAGTATGATGTCTCCTGCATAAAACTCCCCTTAATACTGCCCAGGTGCGTGCCTGGCGATTTATGCAACAGCGACTGGAGAATGGCGTCGGCGCTAACTATTATTCTTACTCAATAGGTCGATAGTTCGGTGGTATCGAGTAGATTTCTAAATCTCGCCCCAATATACTAATTCGGCTAGAAAAATAGAAAAGTGTCAGCTTGAACCAAGATCTTCAAGAAAATCCCCGGGGCCTTGAAGTAACCTGCCTCTTTAGGTCGCCGCTGTGGATTGATCGGGCTAAGGCTAAGACTAGTTTAAGACAAGACTTTCTGACATCCAAGATTGAATTCTTCGACTGCATAGCCTAAATGATAGTGTGCCTGGGAGATAGGATATGGCAACCCAATTGATGCTGTTCCCGGTTGCTTTACATAGGGCTACGGACATTTTACCCGCTGTCCCCACTGGGAACAGTAGCCCTAAGTGCCTATCCCAGTAGGTCAAGCATGCTGTGACGAGTTTTCACTTCTCTATTGTTATACTACTAAGAGGCCGGTATAACGAAATTCTGAAACTTTTAGAAAGACTCTCCAACGACTTGGGAATTAGTTCTGAGATGGTGAAGCTCTGTCAGACAAATATTTTAGTGGCTGCAACATACCTCCATGCATTAAATAGGAACAAGCCATTGAAAATACTGAGTAGTTGTGGGGATGGAGTGAGACATATTGAGCGGATTTTACTTAATCCTAGCTGAATAGCTGAGTGGCTTGCATGAAAACGTGGGATGTATAGAAATTTGGCCCCAATTTCGATCGTAAGAAAGAGGGTGTTTTAGTTTAGTGCAGGAATGAGAATGGTATATTAACATGGCTAAACAAACACTGGAAACTAGAACTATTCCTGCATAAATATGTGGTCCGAGGACAGAGCCGACAAGCTCTGAGGCTTATAGGGCAAAACGGCCTCAAGATTTTTTGAATGAAACGAGAGAAAAGAACTCCCACTTAATTTATAATTTTTAATGGGTTTCTCTAGTCAGGAAGTGAACTAAAGGTAGACAAATATACCACTTCTCTAACTCTATGACATGGATGCGCAGCTGTAAGTGGCACATGAAACATGCTAGTCCAAATCGAAAAACCTCTCAAGGATGAATAATACCAACCGCTGAGTTCTTACGAATCTCTTGAATTATTTCAAGCTCCAGCGACAGTGACGGCTTTGTCTCCTGCTGCTGGGAACAACTTCTCCTTTGGCATTAGCATGACAACAATCAACATGATCGCGCTTGATGCTATACTGAGAATGTAAACTTTGCTTATAGCATCTGTGATAGCCTGGATAGCTTGTGTTTGTAGAGACGGACTCAGTGAATCAAACAGGGTGCTCTGAGTTCCTGTAATGACGCTCCTAATATCTGCCTGAGAGTATCCCTGGCCGTTTAGGATCTGAGTAAGATATTTCATTGATAGACCCTGGAATATCTGACCCCCTATGAGCAAGCTCACGGTCTGGAAGCCAAGCTGGGAAAGGTTTTGCACAGAACTAACGCGTTGAACGTCTAGGCCGGAGCCTGTTTGTGCCATCATTGTGATACCCGCGACTGTGAAGCCGAGATTGAATACCAAGCCAGTACCAGCTCCGAGCATGATGGTGTACCCGTAGACATTTGCAATAGGGGTATTGGGGTTAACGGTGTACATGGTTGCACTACCGACTGTCATGAGGACGCCACCCACCATGTATAACACCCAACTAAAATAGTTAGTTTGTGAAGAAAAGACCACAAGAAAAAGCATGAGTACTTACTAGTAGTTAATTCGTGGAAGAAGGGAACCGGACGCCATAGTCATGGACGCAAGGAAGACAATGAAAGGAAGCAGGCGGACGGCAGCCATCAGGGTTGAATCTCCATGCGTAAAGGAGAAATAAATGGGGATGTAATAGAGCGGTACGTATATGTTGGTAGCAGCAACAGCAGTATTGATGTACAGCAGGATCTGCGTCTTGTTAAGAAGAACGTGTCGCGGGGGGAACATGCGTGCTTCACGAGTGGTGAATATGACAAAACTCTGCTGGAGAAAGGTCAAGATGAACAGCACCCCCGACACGACGAATGTTGCGATTGTACGGCCATCGTCCCAAGCCCAGGTAGAGCCTGCAAATGTTAAAACCATGGTGAAGGACACCATTGCTCCAGTGCCCAAAATAAACCCGACCCAGTCTAGAGCCACGAGTTTTCTGAAAATGGGGGTATCTGACGCGCGCCCTGGCTTGACCGAGGGAAGGTAGAAGATGTACACAGGCGCACATAGAGCTGCAACAACACTAGACTATCTTAGCACAAAATATAGTAGCAGTTTACTTGTTAGGAAAGCTCACAGGTTGATGTAAAAGGCCCAGCGCCACGTCGCCGAAGATGCAGCGAAGGCCCCTCCTACCACAGGGCCAAGGACAGCTCCTGTTCCCCAAGTTACGCCCATGCCCGAAATATAGCGACCGCGTTCTTGCTCAGATGTGCAGAGGGCGAAGTAGTTAAGAATACTGGTCCAAGAAAATGTGTTAGGAGAGCACAGGTGATGTGTTTGTGAAGTAAACTTACCCAAGGAAGATCCCATTCCCACCAACACCAGCAAATACCCTACCAACAATAAGAGCATTCATGGTAGGTGCTGCACCGCAGAGCGCCGAAGCGGCCTCAAAAAGAATTATGCTCCCGATAAACATGCTCTTGAGATCAAAGATAGCATACAGGGCGGCCCTTCAAGCAGGCAAATCAGCTTTCAATTCTCATGCAAAAAACATGCCAACTTACCCAGGCAATATAGAGCACACAGAACCAAGAGGAAAGCCGGTGCCAATCCACGTCAGACTTTCGACTTCACCGAACTGTTCGATGACAGCGGATTGGATGTCTGCAGCAACAGTGCCATCAAGACCGTAGATGAGTGCTCCAATGTAAAGAGACGTGGCAGCAGCAGCCCATTTCCAACCATGCACGGTCCTTGGGCTAATCTCGGGGCTAGAGCCAGAGCTGTCGTCTCTGCTCTGTTGCAGAGATGGCTCAGGCAGTACCTGAGAACTAGGATCGAGTTTGAGTTCTTGGGTAAAATCATTGGGCTGGTTCTGAGAGTGCTCCTGCACTTCATGTGCGTTAGATTCTGCAGCCATTATCCAGGATTAGGTAGATTCTGTAAAAGGGAGGAAAGAATATGATATTGTCGTGGACAATTTTCAAGACAGCTGTAGAAGGCCTGTAGAACAGGAGGAGTGCACATAGAAATGTACTGACTGCAGCTATCCCGGGCGTATGGGTAATAGATAATACCAAATTCCAAGTCTGGTACTATGCACATATATTATTTGTCAGCTATAACCGACCCCTAAGACCCGATCAGAGAAGAATGAAGAGAAGTTAGGGTTGCACATTCACACGTGACCCCGGCCAATTTGGTCGACCGTCGAGACACCAAATTGGCCGAACGCCCATCGGATCTTCGGGGCATGCCTAAACTAAGGACCCACCTTCCATCGTCTTGTAGCAAGCTCAAGCTCAAAATAACCCAACCGCATTTGTACTTCCACATTAAATCGCATTAGATCGCATTAGATCGCTTACACCCATGGATTCTGGAGTCGAGAAAGATTCATCGCTTGGGCCCATGCGGCTCTGCGGCTTTTGTCACAAACCATTCTTGAAAGGTTGGTCCCTTTCACGCCTCTATTCGCTGTTATTGATTGCATGCTAGAAATGTCATACAAACGGCATATTTCATACTGTCGACGTGCCCAGAGTCGCCCTCGCAATCGTTTCAGGTCATGTCGAGCTTGCACCGCGGCTAAAGTAAAGTGCAACTTCCAGCCTCGATGCCTGCGGTGCACCAATAAAGGTCTCGAATGTGTGTACGATAGGGCCACTGCCAATGCTTCTGTTGCTACTCATACTGCTGCTCCAACAAGTGAGGGTCAAGTTGCCAATGAGCAACTAGCAGAGAACGTGTCGCCGGTCTTCACTCTGGCCCCATTGGCAGATGATGAGATCAGTAGTACCTTCAATAATCTGTTTGCGTCCAGTGGGACAACCGATATGGACGAAGCGCAAGCTGACGTTGACTGGGATGGGTTTGACTTCATAGAGAGTGGGATGCTCTCGAAAAGCCCTAAGAGTAATCTGCCCCATCTCGGAAGTGCGCAGGCCGCCGTTGGGCCCGATGGTCAATTTCTCCACAAAGGTAATCCAGACGGTATATGAGTTACTTATTTATTTACTTTATACTAATTTTATCTAGAGAATATGCTCACCGAGCTCCCCTGGTCTACTCTGGGCCCTCCAGATGAATACGACCTTGCCATTTCGAGAACTACGTATCTGTCCGAGGTACCATATCCGGGCTTTCTGACTCCAATCCCAGTATCGGACCCCGTTTCGAAGTTTACTGCAAACATAATCATGCAAATGCTATATTCTTTTCCGCAGATGATGCTTCGTAGGGAGACTCTCCCTGCTTTTATACACGGACACTGGTATCATGCCTTAGGTGCTACGGAGCCTACTCTGCCTAAACCGCTAGTCAATTGCATGGGGCTAGCACAGATTTTTGCTTCTCATAATCTCGAGACTAGGTCATTCTTATGGCGCACAGTCAGGGAAGAACAGCGTTCTATGGCTGAAAAGGTACAATTCCCGTTTTTATTTGCTGCAGAGTCCTTAGCACTGAACACTCAGAACGAGAGAAAGGCCAATGGCTAAAGCTATAAGCTTGGTTCTGGCCCATCAACGTAGCTCTGAAGTTCTTAGCATTGCGAAAGAATGGCACAGCTAACGTTGTACATAGGCAGGTCTACGTCAATTCTCGAGGGATGATCATCTCGCGGCGATACAAGCCCTACTCATATATATCATGATGCGAGTCATCGACAACTCGAAACTTGAGCCAGACTTGAATCTGGAATTGCTAGTTACTTATCAGGTACAAGATCTTGCTCCTAGTCCAAGACTTTGACTAACAAATGCAGGGCCTTTGTGACAGCTTCAAGGTTCTATGTAACGAGCCGTTTTACCAGCACGAGAGACTACACCCAAGTTCTAGCTGGGAAGGCTGGGTTTTTGCCGAGTCTAGAAGAAGGTAAAGTCCACGCCGCCTTTCCACACACACATTTTGATGACCACTAACAGTCGCAACGTAGGACAGCAATAGTGTGGCTTTTGATCACCCAGATGTTCCAGATCCAAATTGGTGTCCCATGCGATAAATTCGAGAGCTTCCGAGACATCCCCCTCCCTTCTCCCAAGTCACTTTGGGAAGCACGAACGCGTTCGGCATGGCAGACGGAATATGAGGTGTACACGACCATGCCGCGGATGGGCCTGGACGTCTTTGGAGATCTCCTTGATGCTTGCAAACAAAGCGATGTTGGACCAAATAAGCAGAAGCTGCATGCTTGGAATGCCACGGTTGATAATCTCGGGATTTTGCTTACCTTGTGCGCGGAGATGATGACATAGAAGCGAAGGAGCTTTCGTTTTAAAGGTTTCTACACTTCGTGATGAATTATTAACCAAGTTAAATGTAACTAAAACAGAGGATACTGAGACGTCGAATCTAAACTCGTACCCACTCGCAAGATCTAATTTCGCTAGCAATCGGTACGGCCCGAAGATGGGAACACTCCTTTAAGCATGTGTTGTGTTTGTTTTGGAACCAAAGTTGTTAGATTGAAGAGATATTGGCCTAACAATAGCCTCGAATAGGCAAGCCTAACTAAACAATTGAACTAATCGCACACTTTTCTTCGTATAATCCTCTTCGGAAGACTCGTTATCCCGAAGTACTAACTAATAGCTATACATCAGCTACCACAAGAGCATCATTATTAACATGTAATACGTAGTATAATGATGCCAACCACATAAATAAATAAAAAGAAAGAACGTCATGCCACACGCGACAAGGTGAAGTCCCCCCATTGCACAAAAACCTTTCGCACGTGAATTTCCGATAATAACCAACAGCCTTCTTCGTCCAAGCAGCATACACACATTCGTAATCCCACAACGCCGAATATACGTCTGGTCGTGTCTTTATTTGATAAAGAATGTCTCCCCTCTGCTCCAGAAGCTTCTATTCTTATTTACATGGTCAAGTCCCAAGGCATCGCCAGGCTCCGTGGCCACATCCGAGAGAATATCATCTGAGGAATTTTGGTTAGTTAAACTGTCTTGAGAGAATTTTTTTCTCGCACATACCATCTTCTAGATATTTCGGGCTTTGGTATATCCCTTGGGGAACAACGGCAAACTTGATTTTCTCAAATTGTTTGCCTTTGATGCCAGTTCGTTTCGTGAGTCGTTCTTTTGTCTCTTTGAATACCTCGCCCTGCAAATTGGTTTGTTAGATACATGGCATTGGGGTCTTCGAATTCGGTATCAACGGCACTTACAGGCTTAACAACGAATTTAAAGGGAATGCCATGCGATTTGCCAGGCTCCCGGTCGAAGTTGAATGCCGTAATCAAGTGCTCGTCACCTTGCATGTTGAGCTCTTCTTCCGGTATTTTCTCCGCATAGAGCGACACATATTCATTCAGCCCAGTAATGCTGAAGTCTGCCCGAAGTTCCTTGTGGATCTTGCCGCTTTGGGCTTCATAAACCCTCACGGCTTGCATTGACTCATCATCAATTTCGGCCTTTTTCTGAAGGGCAGCTAGGAGGTCGTTAACGGTACCAGTTCTAGGAACAAGGACTTCATAGTTGACCTATGTACTTCAAGTCAGATCAAATTCATACGCCCTGAGACACGACTGGGAATACAGACCTCTTTGTTGATACCTTCAGAAAGCCAGATCACTTTGAGTGTCTTCTTTGTTTCATATTCACTGAGACTAGTATCAAGCACTTCGTAGTAAAGTGCATCCGACAAGTGCATACTATACCCATAGCTTCCATATTGCCCATTCAAGATCTGGAACAGTGTTTGATTGATATTCCGCTTGATGGGCTGTTTGGGTTTGCCATTAGTTGCAAGCACTGGAGAAAAGCGCAGGTGACTGGGATCGACGTTCAGGTGCTCGCCAACTTTCTTCGAGAATTGATCGTAAGTCATTTTCCGGCTTAAAGTTAGGGTGAAATCGTCGCCTTGCTGTTTCAAGTGCGCAAATCTCACTTTCATTCGGTTTAAAAGGTAGTCATAATATTGTCGCGTTTCCGTATACAATGCGTTAGAAGGTAGGCTAGAATAAAACGCGAGTTAGTACATGTAGACTATATATCATATACAACGGTGAATACTGACTCGGTCTCTTTCCAGGACTTCTGGAAAGTAATGATATCTCCGTCCTGTATTTCAGATTGCTGGAATGTTTGTTTGGGTTTCATCGGATCTACCATAGTGTGTTTGATTTCCTGCAAAGCGCAAAATACCGGCGTTAGTAAAGCATGCCAAAAGAAAAATTGCCTTGGTGCAAATAAGCGCCTACCTCAAAAAGAAGGAACTCAGTCCCCGCAGCCCAGCCCATCTTTTCGAGAATGACAGGCGCAAGATCTGCCACTTTTTGAGTCTTACGAACATACACAGGGCTGACACCTGTCAAAGTCTGGCCAGGTACGTCGAAATGTTTCAAAAAGATAAGGACAGAGGAGCCCGGCTCCGGCCATAGTACATTGCCATCGGAATCCACATCACCAACTTCCATCCACACTTTGAGAGGGTTTCCTTTAGTAGCAAGCCGGGTCCAGGCATCTTCCAATGTCATGTCCGAGTTCGCGATTACTTGATCAGGACGAGTGGTTTTGTTTTGTCGGTTTACCATAACCCAAAGACGGACCCGTTTCGCATCCAGACCTTTCTCTTCAGCAAGTTCTTGTGCAAACTCACCAACCTTCGTGGTCCGAAGAATACGATGTGTCTTTGGCAAGGCTGGGTCCCCACTTGGCAAGTCGGAACTGGTCAGGTCAAAACCGTGATGGGATTGGAAAGTTGTCTCATCGAGCACTCCAACATTCATGTACAAGTGAGCTTCCTCTCTTTCCTTTCTCCTTCGGACCATCTCTGCACGTTCCTCGACGAGGCGTTTTTCTAGAATGATTGTTAGCGAGCCCGGAAGAGAACGAGGCACATATGCCCTAGATATACTTACCTATGTGTGATGGCACATCTTCTGTGGTAAGAGGAAGCAGCACGTCATCTACTCGTGATTTTCGAATGTAAACCAACATGTACGCATTCATTGAGCGCTTTGTGGATAGGCCTCTGGCATATTGTTGCTTCATGGCCGCTGTACCGTTTGATAGATCATATTCTCCTCCAAAATTCTCCTCCAGAACTTCCTTCTCTGTCGCGCGAATGACTTTATCGTCGTCAAAGCGGTAGAAATGACCGTCCTTGGTAGGCTTCAAAAATGCGTAATAGTGACCGGCATTGAAATCTCCACTGTGTACCAGGACTCCGTGCAGCTGATATTCCCAGGACTCCGACTTATCTGCATCCTCTGAAAGATAGGGGCTGAGATCGATGTCCATCGGAAAAGTGTGGCGGTCATTGATCTTCATCATGGCGTCGCGGTTGATGTCATATTCAAAACGCTTTAGGTGAAGATGTAGGACAGGCGGGAAGCTTTCAAATATCACCCCCTTCTTGGCATCCTGAAGCCCATATGGCGAACCGGCGTCATACTTATTCTCGCCTTCAAGAGTTTCGACCTGAACATAGTCTTTAAAGCTGTCATCTAGCGTCTTGTTGCCCCGGACGTTCAACTGAATGTCCCAAAAATCTTCCACGCGCGAGGACTCGTAATTAACGTTGATACATGAAAGATACGTTTTTGTCTTTCCGACAAAAAGATCTGGGAGGGCCTTTTCGGCGGGTGTGTTTTTCATTTTCTCCTCTAGTCTCTCCATCAATTTTCGGCATAGTTCTTGGACATCTTGTTGCTCAAATATCTGTCGAGATTCCCAGCCAAAAGATGCGGTGAGCTCCGTGGTTGATACGGCGCTCTCATTTGTTTGAAGATTGTAAAATAACCGTTGTAGAGTCCATGTACTATTCTCTCTCGTGGCCTCTTCGTCGGTTGGGATTTGATATACAGCCTGCAAAGTCAGCTCGGAGAAACGACCCAGGGATTGCCGGCTGAATCAGATTCAAACATACCTTTCTAAATGCGTTCGTAAAGTACAATGATTGGAGAAGAGAATTGAGATAACACGTCGCACCTTGGTTGCGCAGACCTACCATACCGGTTTCTTTCTTTGAGTCGTAACTGCATTGTGTTGTTAATGTCATGAGCTCGGATCAGTGGGGTAAGAGATAGATGTTAGCACATACTTCTGGAAGCTGTGCCATAAGACTCCGGTAGGATCTTTCACAATTCGCACATAGGCGGTTACCATGGCCTCGTCATTTTGAACTAACGGCGTCCCTCGGCCCTCCCACTGCATATTGAAGAGCTTTCTCAATTCGCAAAAGCGAGTAAAGCCCCAATCGGCTTCTTCCGCATTAAATCGGTGTGTGGCGACTTTTATCTCTGTCAGCATAAAATCGGAGAGGAAAGCAGGCAAACAGGGTATACTGTGGCTTACCGTGGGAAACATATATAGACGGATCATTTACGTTCCACAAAACTAAGGCGAACTGGACACAGGCGTACCAATTCTCTGGGGGTTCCTTTTCCCATGCTTGTTCAAGATAAAACGAAGCGTGGTCGACTTGGTTGCCGTAGGGAAAGAAAAGAATGCGCCTAGCACATATCAACATTGGGCTTCAGGTGACTGGGAGACAGCCAGGGAAGAGAATGGACGCACCATGGGGCTCCTCCACATTCAAAGACCGGCCCATGCTCCTTCTTCTTCAGCCGACGCCAATCTTTTATATGCCATGTGTTATGAGCTTCGGCTTCGGTCTCGAGTTCAGGATCCTGGGGAAGGACCCGGGCCATGATGGCGGGATCTGTCAAGCGAACGGCATGTCAGATCGAGTATATGTGATTACGAGCAGCGGGGGACTTCATTCTCGCAATCTTATGGCACACGGGTGAAGGGAGGTGTCGTACAGTCATTTGCAGCTGGTTCGGACTCAGGTTCATCCTCGGAACCTGAGCGGGACACGACGATCACATCGGTGCGGTCATTGTTGGTGTTGTTATATTGGTCATATCCGTCAAAGAGCATCTCGCTCTCACCAAGCTGTACTCGACAAAAAAGAGAAAAAAGAGAGCAGGTCAGCAATGGATCTGCAGTTGGGGTAGGAAAAGCGCATAGATATATGTATGTGGTTATCGGCGGAGGCGGGATCCATGAGACTTCCCGGAACGACGGACATCACAAGCAAGCAAGCATTAAACCATCATAACATAATAATAAATAATCAGCGCACTTACATTTTCCATGAGCGAGCGTTGCCTCCGCACAAATCAAGCCGCAATGCACAGAAGGAATCAGCGGTGTACTTTTCTTTTCTTCTCAGTTCCCAAGGCGAGGAGGGAGCTGGGCGAGCGATGGATGGGCAAGAAACGCTTTGATCGAAATCTTGCGAGGGTTTGATGGAGACTTGGAAAGGCGGCGTGACGATTACCACAAAGCAAGTGCCGCTAGTCCGCTTGGCGTTAGCCGAGTCCGCAGGCTGCGTACGGTACGGTATTATACCGTACCGTGCTTGCTAAGACGGCATTGTGCTGGGTATTTTACGCGTATCGTACACTTGCGGCCGCTCAATGCCTTGATTTGCTGGCAGCGAGCATAAATAATACAGTGCATGCCTAAGGCCAAGCTATGCTGCCCCATTAATAACGATTACATATTTATGTAGCAAGCTAAGCTGCTGTCCAAGCTCCAGGGAAGCTTACTACTGTATAATTTATATTTTTTTTATAAAAAAAAATCAAAACTCAATGTCATTCAGAGCTAAAGAAGAGGTATTCATCTAAAAGTCAATCATATTTTTGTATAAATTCCTGGACTGTCATGTGATTCACACATGTCAGGCGCTATTCCAAAAGTTGCGGGGGAGTCACTAAACATCCCCAGACCGCCTTGGCAGAGTCATCTTCACCAGCACACACCTACTCACCAGGCATATCCTCTATTGCTCCAGCTGTTGTATCTTTCTAAGCAGATGGCCGTGTGCAGACCCATCTCTAGCAGTGTGCAGCAATCAGGATCTGGCTAGATTGGGAACCTTGTGCTAGCAGCACGATCTAGCTAGCTAGTGCAAGACGGCTCAAGCACCATGATGGCAGGCCGATTGGCTTCCAATGTCTTTTCACCAGTGTCAAAGCCCCTCAATGCACTGCTGTCTTCCAAGCCTCACCAGCCACCTCCATGGCGATCTTCTGTTGTCCTTGACCAGTAAGCATTACCAGTTCCCTTGAATTGCGCAGAGTAAAGCTGATCCTAGTTACGTGACTTGCAGGTGGGTGGACAGAGATGTGCGTCCGATCAGTCTGCGCCAATTGACCTTTTTTGGTCGCACTCTGACTGAGTCTCGCTTGTTGAGCTCTGCCAATTATGTCCGAACTGAGCTTCCCACAAGGTATGATGCAATGAGTCGATCATATGTGTGTCTGCATTTGTTTATGTTCCTGAGTCCTGACAATTCTTTTTTTGCAGACTCGCTCATCGCCTGCGCGACATGCAGAAGCTTCCCTACGTCGTTGTATCGAACCCGCATATCTCGATCGTGTACGAGCTGTATTACAAAGCATTCGAGAAAAGTCGAAAGGTTCCTGAGATTATCACCTTGGATGACAATGAACACTTTTGTGATGTCTTGCGAGAAATGCTCAAAGAACATCTGGCTGTCATTCCGAATCTTGCCATGGGAGTCCTCGAATGCCAGGGACTTGTGGAACCAGATGAACTAGATAGGTTCATGAACACTATGCTTCGCGCGGTATGGATAGCTTCGTCTGCCTTTATTTCTTTTCTTTTCGCAAGAACGTGACTGACATTAGTCAATCAGAGAATATCGCGTCGTGTGATTGCAGAGCAACAGCTTGCTTTGACCGAAACTTTCAATTCGCCAACCCATTTCCCAGACTCGGTTCCCATAACTGATCTCAACGCTGATTTCGTCGGCGAAGTTTTCCTCAAGTGCAACGCAAAAGATGTCGTCGAGCGATGTGGAAAGTTCGCACAAGAATTGCTGCGCCAGAGTTCTGGATCAAACAAAATTCCCGCCATTAATGTCAAGGGACACCTCTCGGCCACTTTCCCGTACATTCTTGGCCACCTAGAATATATCGTTGGTGAGCTTCTACGAAACTCCATACAGGCTGTAATGGAAAAGTATCAAGACTCCCCCTTGGAACCTCCACCAATTGAGGTCCTCATCTGTGAAGCACCACAACATGTAATCTTGCGCATATCCGACCAAGGTGGTGGTGTTCCCAGAGAGATCTTTCCGCACTTGTGGTCATTCAGCAAAGGGCCACGGACTCAAGATCGCCTAGAGAATCTCGGTCAGGTGCCAACCCTCGCTGCCACGATGCAGGAGCTCGAGCTTCCTGGGGACAAAAAGGCTGCCAACAAAGATAGCTTACACGAAGGCTCCTTGGCCACTTTGAGTTCACGCTCACCGGATCTTCGTCTTGGTATGGGCCTGCCTATGAGCAGAGTTTACGCTGAATACTGGGCTGGGAGCTTGGAACTACACAGCTTGGAAGGTTATGGGGTGGATGCCTTCCTGCAGATTTCAAAGCTTGGCAACAAGAACGAGCAAGTTACCACCAGAGCTTCGGTAGATGCAGTCTGAGATACCGGTAAAACCAGGCATCACTGGTGAAACTATCATCTATTTTCGACAGCAGGGCAATTATCATGGCCGTACACGCACCGACTCACGCTGAAACATCACCTTCACATGGGATGAGACGTCATCTCCACGAGTTCCTCTCTCCAAGAATCGCCAAAGAACACAGTCGTGTGGGACCATGCCCAAGCATCTATTTTGGGCTCACTACAGTTTCAGCAGCTGAATGAGTTTCGTCGCGCATTGCACGGAAGCAATGAATTTTGATGTACATCAGAGAGTCAATGATACAAATGCAACCCGCCGCCTAGAAATGAAAGTATTCAAACAAAATCCAAAAGTAGCATCATTCAAAGCCAGCTCTGTATGGACTCTGCTGTATCTGTATGTTATGTACGGAGTAAATACGACGAAATAGACCGAGGGACAACTCCGCTTATCGATAACGGTCGATGCGGCCCGTGGGCCAATGATATCCGGCCACTGTGGCTTCACAAGTTCAGAGCCTCAACAAACAACGCCATGTGTCAGCGATTTCCTCCCATGCACCCTTCACAGTAATCGCAACTGCAGGATCAAGAACCGGCTGGTCAAGGATCTGCCGACTAGCGAACGATCAACAATCTCTCCTTAGCCTTCGCATTCCACCCGTGCTCAATCAGCTACGCGCCTGACGGCGTGTTACTTGCCCTTCATTCAATCCAGTGCAACAGATCGACTTCGGTAGTTCGGTCGCAATAAACATGCATTCGGCAGTGAACCGTGTGCAGGGGGTGTTTGGCTTCTTCACGACAGTTGCCTTTTTTGTTGCGGGTTTCGCTGCTTTATCTGTGCTCTTATATCCTGCGACGGATGTCTCGTCCAGCGTGGACTTGACCAGTGTCCAAGTGTATGCTATTCCCGAGCTACGTATTTATTCTGAAGTACTAACTTATTCTTCCTCCCAGAGTCAAAGGTCGGCCGCACTACTACTCCTCCAAACGGGAAGAATATGCTCGGATTGAATTCGATCTTGATGCCGGTGAGTGTTCGGAGCTTCAATAAAGCACGCAGGGAGGGATAGAAGCTAATGCCCGAGTTTTAAATAATCTAGATTTCTCGCCACTATTCAACTGGAACACGAAACAGCTGTTCGTCTACGTCCTGGCCTCCTACCCGGCTGCTTCTCCAGCAAGCGAAAACCCCCGCGACTCGGAAGCTATCATCTGGGATGCGATCATCGAGGCGCCTGTTTCACCATACTCATTTGCCAGCCTTAAGGAACGTTTTTTCCCCGCGAAACCCGCAAAGAGTTCTAAAAAGAGCAGCAGCAAGAAGAAAAAGCAGCAAAAAGAAAAATCAACAACCTCCCAACCCGGCGTGCTCCACCTGAAGAGCCAGAAATCGAAATACCAGATTACAGATATCTCGGGCAAAATTGCGGAGCGTGAAAATGTGACCCTTTCCGTAGGCTGGAATGTGCAGCCTTGGGTTGGAGCGTTGTGGTGGAGTGATGGCACCGGAGCGTGGCCCAGAACTGACGGTCAAGCCGGACGTAGTAAATCCTTTGATTTTCCAGCATTGAAGGTGAGGACAGAGCAGACTGCGAGCACTTAGGGGGATAAGTCTAGTTACGTGTAGGGATTGGAGTTTGAATGTTATACATATAGGATTCTTACATTGCATTTCGAATTGGAAAAAACACGGATGATACCATTAAGTCCACTCAATGAGTGACGAAAAGAAATTCATATTCATTAATACCTCTCCAACCCATTTTCACCCATAAGTTTAAGAAAAGAAACATAGCAAGTGGGTATCCAACTGCCAAATCCAACAACTCCCATTCAGATTCCTAACACATTCAGAAAACCAACCTCGCCCTCGCAAGACAGACCCATTGCCGAAATCAAGTTCGAATAGTTCCATACTGAGTTTGGGCTGGGGCTTGAGGCTGTCCTGGAACTGGAGCATACTGCGGCTGCACATATTGCTGCTGCTGCTGATGATGATGATGTCGTCCACCGCTCTGAATGCGTTCCGAATAAACTCCCGTTGCAGGTTTGGCATACGGCGCTCCGCCAGCAGCAGTGAGACCGCGGCGGTTGTAGTAGACGTATTCTAGATAGAAGGCATGTATGTGACCCGGGAAGTATCTGTGGCTCTCTGTTAGTACCTGTTTGCTATCTCAATGGCATGGAAGGGGCATACCCGAGAATGGTCAGGAGGATGTTGATGAGGAGATCGACACCGCAGCCAGCAATGAGGAATACACCGAGTGGTGGGACTGTTGATTGATTTTGTCAGTATGGCATTCTTCGAATTGACTCGTTTTCAGGAACGAAAGAGCGCAACATACTGAACAAGGTGATGATGATGAGACAGATCGCGGAGCAGCTAGGCATATTGGCGATTTTGATGAATGTGCTAGATCGAAACTTTTGGTATTTTCAAGAGTTCAAAGTGTGCTTCAGGTCCAAGCAAGTGTGACTGTGAGAAATTCTGGGATATATAAGACTTCTCATATTTCGCAAGGAGGTCGTACAGCAAGTCCGTCCTGAGGCATCCGATGATGTCATCGTTGATTTGCCTCTACAAAGCGCGTATGTAATAATGAAACAACTGTCAAAAAGTTAAATTTCAGTGCAATTCTGCGTCTGAAAATTCTAATTGGATATTATCCTTATAGTATGACCACATTGTCAGCTTAAGCCTCGTATTCCCATGATTTGCACTATGATGCTGTGGCATGATCATAAACAAGTATGGAGAACGTTCCTGCAGATCGCTAGCGTATGAAATGCTTGTTACCATACGGAAATGTTACGAACAGTGTATGAGAACCTAGAGGGGTTTAGCGTGGCGCTGATATATGTGGCTGTAGTGGCGGTGCACTGTGGCGTTATGTGATGCCACAGCCATGGAGCTATATTTGTAAAACAACTGGACGGATGGATGAATAAACGAATCAAGTATGTTCATATTGGTCATTAACGTCGTATAGTGTCCTCGTTGTCTATGAAAACAACTTTACCATCTTGCCACAAGCGCATAGATCCTGCCATGAGGACGCTTGTCTGTACAGGTTATAGTCATAATCTAACAAATAGAGTATCAGAAATAAGGAATAATGAAAAGAGAAATGTCGACAATTCAAAACGACATCTCGGAGCTGAATCGTAGCCCACTAACACGATTTCCCACCCCATTGTTGTTGACGCCAGGACTGGTCGGCCGGCTCCCGTTTCCCCAGGACTTTGGGCTTCGAGGTTGAGTACTGGTCGCGCGTGTGGCTGGTCGGTTGTTCCGGAAGTTGCGAATCTCTTCCTCCTTTTTTCGAAGAAGAGTATCACGTGCTTCCAATGTTTGCTCGAGTTCCTTGATTCGAGCCAGGTGCTTTTGTTGATCATTCTGCATCTTGAGTTCACTGAGTTTCGCTGCTTCAGCAGCAAGTCTTCTGCTGAGCTCCTCGTTTGCTGTCTTCAGCTCGTTCCTCTCAGTGGCCAAGTTTGCCCCCGCGTTGGATGCGTTTTGGTATTGTTCGCGTGCATATGTAGCCTGTTTGCTTTCGTATTCGACTCTTCGTTCGAGACTGGCATGTTTTTGGCTCAGTTGACGATTTTTCTCGCGCTCTTCTTCTAGTTCTTCCTTCGATCCACCTTGTGCTTTAATATCATCTCGGGCAGCTTCCAGGTCATGTTTCAGTTGAGTACGCTCATCCTTGAGCTTTGTTATTTCTTCTTGGTGCCTTGCAACTTTCTGTTCGGCCTTTGTTTTCTCTGAAACCAGGTCATCGCGCTCTTTTCGTATTTTATGGAATTCGTTGTTGAGAGATTCATATCGATGTTGCAAATCCTCCCATCCTTTCACACGTTCTACTGACCGAGCTTCGAGCTCAGATATCTTAGTCTGCAATCGGATGACTTCGGCTTCATGATTGACATTGAGTTCAAACAATGAATCCCCCAATGCCTTTACTTGCACTCTTAAATCCAATGTCTGACTAGGCCCGGCAGTGGATTCCGTAGTCTGAGTGAGGTCTTGCGACAAAAGGCGTTGTCTCTTGGAATCAGGCGAATCCGTATCAATAGCATCCTTTGTATAGTTAGCAATACGAAGATACATTTGCAGCTAGTTGCAATTCGGCAACTTACAAACATGCGTTTATTCATGGATGATGATACAGTAGGTGTTGGGTCTGTCGCCTGCAGACTAGGGCCCTCTCCAATTTGCGAATCATCAGAGACAAGTATGTGAAGTGGCTCAATCGCAGGCAAATTCCAACTAGCATTGAAATCTTCTGACCTAAGAAAGATTAAAAGGCTTTCTGCATTCCCGTCCACACCTTGAGCGTCGTTTTGCTGATCTCCGAGAAAACCTCGCAAGCTCTTCACAATATGTAAGAGTAATTTAAGCCTTTGAGGATCTGGAAGATCAGGCAAACATCGCTGGATGTGCTCACTAGAATTAGTTACCAGCAAATGGACAACAGGGAGCAAGTTCCCGTGGCGTGCGTATGTAGTTCGTAGGTGCTCAACGGATGGGCTCGACGCATTGAAAGACGAGTCAAGAGAAAGAATGATCGCTGGTGGTCGATTTGTTTTTACTATACCATCATGCTGCGCAGATAATATGCCAAAACTGATCAATCCGTTCTGTAAAGAGAGCTCGATATATCCACCCATTTCACTCCGTGGCTGGGTAGGAATGAATTCTTTCCCTCGAAGATATCGTTCAACCAATTCAACGCTCTTTCGATCTCTCACTATAATAATAATATGCAGATCCTGAAAGCCCGCGACGTCGATGAACCGATGAAGAAACATAAACTTGTCACTTGTGTATTCAACCCACTGTGCCTCGTTTGGAGGCTCGAATGCAGACCGTTCTACGTGTGTTGCCATATTCAGATCAGTGTGGACTGCAATGTTGTCAAGCTTCTGGACGAGAGTTTTAACATTTAATAAAGTCTGGGCCTGCTGTTTCGGACTTAGTTAATAGATTTTGATACATAACTAGTGTCTCTCACCTCGGTATCAGAAGCAACCACGCCGTCGGCGGACTTGAACCCGGATAGTAGTAGTTTGACAGATTGCGAGTGTTCAGCCAAGGTAATCTCGTATTCGTCCTTGCCTCTAGAGTCCATAGGCAATGTGATAGCAAATTCAGAGGGTCCAAGTCGAAGTGCTCCCGGTAAAACCTCCTTGGTGTTTTCAAAGATAGCACTAGGTTGAACGGTCTGCACCGCTGCTTCTTCTGAGGATATAAACTCTGATGGCACTTCAACGCTAACGACATCTGCATGGCCCTCGAACGGTACATGGATATCAGAGCGGTCATCATGTGCCCGGATACTTAAAGGTTGAATTGTTTCGGGAATAGAGACAGGCGGCGCGGGCTCAATATCTCCCGCGGACGACGGCGTCACGCTATCGCTGATAGCTGGGTTAGGTCCTGCACTCGCGGTTGCACGCTGTCGAGCATGTGCATATGCATACTGCAGTTTCTCTCGAGCAGTCGAACCGGGAACATTGTCATATTTCCCAGGCGACCCGGAACCTGGCGCATTCGATTGATTCGGTCTAGGCTCCATAGCTTATGAGATTCGATATATATGAATAAGAGACTCGAAACTTCGCTTATAATATATGCTGCTTGCTGGCTGTCAAAGTCAACGCTGTAAAATCTCGTGTGATATATCAAGAATCGCGAATCGTTCCTCCGTTTAGTTGCTAGTGTACGTGCTCGGTTGCAGAAGAGCAAAAACACACAAGTCAAGCTTCCAGCAGAATAAACAGTTCTATTTGGATTTTGTTTCGTTCGAATGGTACGATCCACACTTCTCTAGCTTCGGTGTATTAGTGTGGTGAATTGTGTGTATACTTAACTAGTAGGAATAGGTACCTGATTTGGCCAGACGCGCTTTGCTAAGCGCCGCGAACTGTCCAGAGGATATAAGGAACAGACATTTCACACCTTTGAGAGAACCCGATTACCGAGAAAGAAAAACAAAGCAAACAAGAATATTATGCGGCGATGCGGTCCGGCATAAGAAGAGCGGAATGGTCTAGGAGATGTAGAGCGGAGAAGAAACTCGAGAGCTTATCGACGGACTGGGAAGATCGCCGCTGCACGTGATAACCGATGACCTGATTTCTCAATATGGAAATAAAGGAAACACAAACAAGCCAACACAGATCTTAAATATTTAGGAAATATATTTCAGAGAAAGAATAAGCATTCGAAGCAACCTTGGAAGTCACATAAAGGTAAACGACTTATATTGTTGGGGGTGGATACTTTCGACTGGGGTGGCTGGGAATGTCGGATATATATACCACCTAGGTGTAGAAAATATGAACTTGTCTTAATAGATTGGAACTGTATGATCAGAAGCTAACTACCTGGGTGCTCTGCCCTCCTATTTATGCTTGTGATTCTATCCTTCAGATTCCTTTCAGCATATTCTATGAAACCATACAAAACAGATCTTATATATAAATTATGAAGTCTTACAAAGTGCTTTATAGCCATATAAAACTATTGATAAATCCTCCAATATTTCTGATATATATAATTATTAGAGGTGGCTTAAAGTGGTAATACTAAATAATACTAGATTATTCAGGCTTTTAACACTTCTTCTTAATCTGTATATCATAAGGTCTTAGAAACTTAGCAAACTCTAATATCATAAGATTCAATATTATTATTTTCTTTTTAGGTTTAGTCTGCTAATTAATTCCTTAAATTAAGGCTTTCTAAGTAGCTTAGTAAATAAATCCATAATTATATCTTTAGTGTTAAGATATTCTAATTTAACCTTACTAATCTCTATAT